>JAUBOD010000256.1:166613-353866 GCA_032353885.1 Nothura maculosa | reverse complement strand
TGGGCAGCCTGTGCCAGGGCTCTGTCACCCTCACAGTGAAGAAGTTCCTCCTCACATGGAGATGGAACTGCCTGTGTTGCAACTTACACCCAGTACCCCTTGTCCTGTCACTGGCCACCCTGTGAGGCCCTTTTGTGGAAATAATAATGTATTTCAGGATTGACAGACAGATGATTTCCTTGGCTAGCAACAAATCAATATATTAGGATCTAAAAATCATGAGACTGACATGAATTGTTTTGGTGGAAAAACATGTCAGAGAGCTGCCCTCTTCATATGGTCACTCAAATTAATTTGACAGTATTGCTGGGCTTGGGTTTTTTTTTCAGCCCATCATTTTAATAAAGGCTATTAATTATTTTGTTTATTTTTTTGTCTTTGATTTCTGCTTAAAAAAATCAGCACTATTGATTTGGTGAGACTTTACTGTCTGGATGTAAATGATATTTTTCAAGTAATGTGTGTCAGACTTGCCAGATTCATCAGTAATGAATCAACTTATCAGAACTTGAAAGGGAAGTGGTTTCTTCCTGAAGCTCCAAAAATCCTGAAAAAGAAAAATGCTGATAGTCTTTGTTTTAAAAACCTCTCATGGCTTTTAAAACAACCTCCTGATTTGGGGAGATGTGACTCATTTCGAGTGTGTGGCTTAGCATAATGTGATCGTTCACGGTACCATCTGCTGTAATTCCGGCAAGGAAAGAGGGATGTTTCTCTTGACATCCCAACCCCAGGAACATTTCTGATAATCCAACTTCTAGAGCTCGGCGTGCACATCTTCTACTGGGTAAATAGCCTCTTTGGATCTCTGAAAGGTCGTTAGAGACAAATGTCATCTGCTATATTTAAAATGTTATTTAAATCCATTATAGTTGTCCTTCTGATGCCACCCTCTAAGAATGTCTTAAAACATATATGTAAAGTAGTTGTCATGAGAATCAAAAATGCCGCAGACTGAGTGTCTCCGGGACCGTTATGAAAGTGGCTGCACTGGAACTGGCAGCAGTTGGGGATTGAGTAATGGTACGAGGGCAGCTTCAGCTCAGGCAGGGGAGACGCTGTGTTTGCCACATGTGAATTAATGCACTGCTGCTTTCCCTGTTGAGGGATTAGCACGGGTTTTTTTTTTTTCTTTTTAATATTTGAAGTAGAAAAGACCAAGAAAAAAGATGAACCCATATTGCAGACAGCTGCTTTGTTCGAGCTGATGAATTAGAAATTTGCCATAGCTGGGAAGCATCAGATCTGAAATTCTAGCACTGCCAATGGATGTGCCAGGGCATCTCGAGTGCCAGGAAAGGGCTGTGCCCATGGAACCAGGAGTGAGGAAAAGCATCGTCCACAGGCATGTTGGGCAGCCCTATGGAGCTGCTTTGGCTTTTCCTACTCAACAGCAACGTGAATTGTAACATTTTCCTACCAACAGAGTCCTGTGTGCTTCCATTATGGATATTAAGCACCAGTAGAAGATAGGATTGGGAAAAGTGATAAAGGGGTTCTGGAAACTGTAATTTAGATAAAGTCCAAGTTAAGAATTTATTTTCCCTCTTTCTGGTTGTGTGTGTTTTTGTTCTAATAGATGCACCTCAAAATAAAGAATAAATTCAAGAGAGCAAAAAATTGCTTTTTCCCTTAGGCCTGTAACATCCAGGAGGTCAATATTTGATAGTCATGTACAGAAGATGTCTTGCTGTAAGTGCAAGTTAAATGTTAATAACAATGGATAAAATTTCTCATTGTTTTTCATTTGAAATTGCTCATTGAACTGCATACTTGTTCACTAATTGTGATTTTACAGCTTGTCATCAAGCTACATTGAGTTGCATCACATTTATATCACTTTATGAAGGAAAGGAAACATGTTGTTTTGAAGCTGCTATTGCCTTACACATTGACGGACCAGTAAAATGGATAAAATTGAAATGATAAAATGGAAACAAGCAAACAGAAAATCTTCCTTCTCAACTCTCTTGGATGGGAAGCATGTGGAGAAGCAAGCATGCAAATTTGCCTGGGCAGGATAGAGTTCACTTCCATTGAGGCTCTGGCAACCAGGAAAGGAAATTGGAATATTGTATGGCTCTAATCTCTTGTTTGACATCCAGTGCCTGCTCCTGTGTAATTTACTTGCCTCTTTTGGTCACCTGACTGAAGACATTAAGTGGGCCACAGGGTAAGCCAGGAAATTCAGCTTTCTGCTTTCCAAGCCCAAAGCTCTGCTGCTTCCCCTCTCCCCTTCCTCCCTCCCTCGCTCTTCACAGCTGCTCAGCATATGCACAGTAATTGCTCAGCCCAGGTAGGGCAGAGCTGGCAAGATGCATGTGGAGCACATGCGGATCTGCACTGAATTTCAGGAATGCAGCAACAGGGCGAAGTTAATGTAAAGCAAGATTTCTTTTATGTAGAAGGTTTCTCGAACCAGTTTTTTTTTTAAAAAAAGAGAGACAACAAATTCACTTTATAGCCTTTCCTTTTCTGTACTACTACTAACCGAGCAGGTTTGGGCTTTTGCCAAAATATTACACATTGCTCAAGAAGATTACAAAGCAATCCCAGACATGCACTGGAGAGCCATTAAATTTAACATTTCTAAAAGATATTTTCAACAGCTAAATACTTGTTAGAGCATTGTTTTCCCTGACTTTCAGAAATTGCCACAGCTCAGTCACAGATAAGAACTTCCAGCTTTTTTAATTGATATATAAATTGAGTTTGAACCAAATCCACTACATTTCCTGTGGTAAAGGAAACAGAGACTCTTCAGTTTGATTTGTCCCTAATTTGAAAATCATGTTCTCAGGAAATCCTGCATAATTATTTTACTTAAACAGGAAAAGTAATTATTTGCTTGGGGGCTGTGTTTGTGTGTGTGTGTGTGTGTGTGTGTCTGTGTGGAGGGAGGTGCAAAAATAGTGCAGGTAATGGAGCTCAAAGTGTTAATGAAAATATTTGAGAGGAAAGGAAAAAGTGTTTCAAAAAAAGGTGCGTTTCTTTCTGGTTACAGAATGGCTGGTTTGAGGGGTTTTAAAAAGCTTGTTATTTTCCTTTAGATGTTCTTACTTTTTCTTCCAGGCTGGGTAATGGAAGCAATGTCGTCTTGAAAAGGTGACAGGTTCCCAGTGAGGGTGTCTTTGTAGCGTCCAACCCGGCGCTCATCCTGCCTGCTAAGTCACCCTTCGGCATTTGGAAATGAATGAACTGTGCAGAGCTATTGTAAAAATACTGCTGGTTTTCAACCCTCACGTCCTTCTCTTCTCTCACCCCTTCTTAAGGCCCTAAATTTATTTTTTTGCCATTTGTAATAGTTCAGTTAAAGGTTGAACTTCCCCCTCTGCTCCTTATGCATTTTTCTGATTTCACTTACTGTTTGAACAAAATACATTGGACCTCGTTTTCTCTAGAGTTAGCATGAACTCTACACTTCACGTTGTTGGTTTTCTTTTCAGTTGGAAAATAGCATTACAAATTTTAAGTATAAATTGTACAGTAAGTAGGCTGGGATTTTTGTGTGTGGGTGGAAACAATCTGTAGAGTTATTGTGAGCGTTGAACCCTATTTAGTTATAAAACTTCTGAAATAAAAAAGCAGGGATTTTTTGAGGAACCATTTGTGGATTTTTCTTTTTTTTCTTTTTTTTTGAAACCAGGATGTGATTCAGACTATTAGTTAACAAGAGAGCTCAACAATTTTGCAGAATATATAGAAGAATTAGATTTGGGAGCAGGTGCACTTTACTTTCTTTGGATTTGTTTGTGGCATTTTCTTAAAAGTTTAAAGTTCAGTAGATTAGTCTAACAAGCTGTGTCAGAAGCGGTCATTGCTTCACGGGAAAATTGGAAGTAATGATTCTCCTAGCAGGAATTTTAACACTAAAGTTGCTCAGAGAACGTAGCTTAAAGTGGAAAATTGGGTTAGTTTCCCCCTTTTGTTTTCTCAGGGGAAAAGTGTGAGTTAATATAGTAACAATGAAATAGGTGTTTCTTTGTAGAGTTGAATCCACTTGGAATACATTTATTCCATAATCACTTCAAAAGATATTCACTAAAATACTAAGCCCAAATTGCAATTACTATATGCTTGTATGTTCCAATGAGAAATAACTGTATATCCTCTATGCTATAAAGCTATGTGTAGGGAGACTTGTAATGGAAAGATATTCCCACGAGTATGGATCATGGTTTGAAATCTACACATGGGGAAGTCCTGCTTGTGTTAGACAAACACCACATTTACCTTGGCTAGGTAATCTTCTAGGGGCGAGCAGGTCAAGCTGCTACAGAGCAGTTCCCTCTTATCCCTTTGTATTCATTTTATAACTGTGAATACCTGGAGCTCCAAAGGTACCTGTAATGTGGATACCTGTCCCTGTCTGATTATGGAGTGATATTTGAGTCCTGATTGTGAATTCTTGCGTCACTCATTGAGTTGAAGGCAGTAGTGATCATTCCTTTCCATACAGATATATTTTTCCTTTCAAAAACATTTTTTATTACTTTATAATGTCAACTTTGGAGTTATCTCTATTATTGCCAAAGCCAATAGGTATTTTGAGAAATTTTGGTAGGAACAGGATACGCAGCTTATTCGCAAACATTAATTTAATTCATAAACCTTGCCTATAATTCCCCAAGTGAAATAGCATTTTATGCTAGTCAAAATATAAAATATATCCTGAAGTTAACAATTAAGCCCAAGATGCAAATTTGAGCTATTCCCAGTTCATCCTTATATTAGGAAATGTTAGGACCCGGCAGGGAGAAAAAGGCAAATCATGTCCCTTGATATGAGTCCAAATAATTTCATAGGAAGAGAGGAAAAGCCTCTAGAATCCTTTTAATCAAAACTTTAAGTGAAGAAAGGAGAATTACAGGCTACGTTGCTCTGTGTATGTGCATCTAGCAGGATTTACCAGGTATGAATGGATTTTGCCTGGTAAAAAGAGAGCATGGATTTTGCTCTCTTCCCCTCCCCTCTCCCACGCCCCTTTCCCTGAAAATCAGTGACCGGAATCCCTCAAACTCTATGATTTAATGCCTTTTTAAAAAAATCTATTCTTTGTGGATATTTTTAACCACTTATGCAGTTCGTTGTCACTAACAGGATGGCTCTGCCAACAGAAGCTATTGTTGGCAAGTTCTTGAATACTGGATTTTTAGGTGGCTTCATGTACTGCATTTCGCTCTCACCTTTGAGCCAATGATCGTCCTTGTGCAAATTACTTAAATGCCACCCAACCTCTTTCTGCCTAAATCTTAGCTCAGCTAAGAAGAGCCTAAGCTGTAATGCAACCGATTGTGAAGAGTTGTTTTTGATTGTCTGTTTAAGAAGGTCTAAGGATCTTAATGAACAGAATGAAATCCTTGTTAAGTAAGAGGTACTTTTCTTTAATATTCTTTCCCACTTTCCATTACCCTCTCATAATGTTAGGAACATTAGAAAATAATGATTTCTAGCAGGTATTCCCGAGTATATGGTTTTCTTCAAAAAGTGGAAATGACAGTGTGTGACAAGTAAAGCCTCACTATCCCTCAGATTTCCATACCAATCTTTCTGTAGACTTCTCAGACTGCTGCAAGAAGCCCAGAATCCAGATTCATGCTTGCACCACAGAGCTTCTTAGAGTGGAAAACTTTTGAAATTATGACTTTTTTCTACGTTCTATTGATGATTGCGTTCTTTCACTTCCAGTTTATACCTGCTGTTGCCGAAGGGGGTCGTCAAGCCTCGTTCGCCATCTGGACTCACCTGGGGTTGTCCTCGCCCCAGGGCTACAGAGCAAACACCAATAGGAGGATGCAGCAAATGGCATTTGTTGAGTCGCTCAATCTGCATATGTACTCCAGTAAAATGCAGACACTCACTCACTGCCCAATCAGGAGACTAATTTCTACTTCTTGCCTTGTATGGCATGGAGTTATCAGTAAGCTGCGTGTTATTAATTATGCTCCTAACTCCCCTTGATGTCGCGAGATCTTCCGAGCGCCATACTCTGTGCTCCATGCCCCATGCTATACTACATCATCTACTTAAGCTAAGCTCTCTACTTTATTAAGCCCTAAAAAGCATGATAAATTCCCACAACTCCCAAAATTCATTTTTGACTACCTGAAGCAGTAGGTTTCTTATTTCTTTGCCAAAGCCTGCACTTGATACTTCACCAAAGTTTTTCTATAAATAAATGGGAGATAAAAACATACAAACCCTCACATTTTTAATTTAAAATATAATTTTCTTCCTTGCCTCTACTTAGATAAACCCCTCTTTCTAGAACTATGGTGGGAAAAAGAAAATACACCACTTGAAAGGGAAAAAAAGGCAAAAAAAAATTCTGCAGTGATAAAAGCATTATGGTATCACATTTTCACTGGCAGAAACTGCTTTTTACTTACAGCAAAATTGGCAGAAACAACTGCAGGCAATTACAGGCTTCGATTCATCAAGGTACTTAAGCATATGTCTAACTTTAATTGAGTGAATAGTCATTTGACTTCAGGGGATTATTCATGTTCTTAAATTTAGACATATGCTTAAGTAACTTGGTGAATCAAGGCAATAGTGATGAGTTTTAATAGAGCAGTGGAAACAGAGCAAACAAGTGTAACCTGCACAGTCTGTTTTTTGATTGCTCTGTTTGTTAAATAATAACTTACAGCAGGTATATTTTCTGTTCCTCAATATCCAAATTTAATAGCAGTGTAGATGTATGCTTGTGGAAGATGCTTGCTGTGTTGAAAGAGCAAGGAATCAAAAAGGTGGATGCAACCTGCAGAGGGATGTTATCCTGGCCTGAGGACTGCTCTCATGTAGGTTGAATGCATTTAATAAATCATTGTTTTATTTTACAAGCAGCAGCCCAGAGGCAGGAGTGCTGTATGCTTCCTGCCAACTGTTGTTTGTTAAATTTGCTAATTTGATTTACAAGCTCGGCACACACCATGACCATTTTCAATCAGAAGACATTCCAATTTTTCATCTGTAGTCTAAGGCATTTTCTTAGCTGTGGATGCTTGTGGGAGACTTTGTGTTTTAAGGATGCGTTGCGTTAGATAATCCAGGCATGTTAGACTCTCCTTCAGATGTTTTGTAAATATTAATGGTCAGTGTGATGCAGATGTGTTTGAGGTGCAATGTGATAATCTTCTGAAGTGTCTGTTGAATGAAAGAAATGAACACAGGCCCATGCAGCAGCAGAGCAGCTATGATTTGCTGCCTCAGATTACATATGACTTAAAATCAGAACATCGTTTTAGGTAAGGATTTGCAGTGATAACATTTGGGTAGCTTGGAAACGTAGGCTTTCATCTTGACGTGCAAGAAGGGTGCACTTGGCTCAAAGTAGACTGAATCAAAATAAGAGAAGGGAAGAAGAAGAAAACTCATGAAGTTGCTGTCATAAGTCATAGTCATCAGTGCTTAAGCAAAGGTGTCTTTTGTCTCAAAAGTGCATCGTCCTGTGACTACTAAACATAGCAGTTTTCATAGCTTCAAATAGGTTGGCCATTGCTTTTATTTCAAATTTGACTTTTTCTTTTGGTTCTTCTTGAGGTATATTCTGACTTTTAGCAATATCTTTACTAAGATTAAAATTACTTGCAATTATCTGATTATCTAGTGTTACTGATGTGGATTGAAAGTAATAATAATTTCAATTATACCTAGTGACATTTTAGCACTTAAGGAACTGTATAGCAGGCCTTTTGCTAGGAAACTCATCATATTATTCTTGTGTCTGGACTTCAAATATTTTTCCCCTTCTCTTTAGATTAAAATCTTTTTCAGAACCTTGACTAGTTGTATGCTCCCTGTTATGGGTTTAAAATGTGAAATTGTGTTGCTGTGATTTGTCACATTTCTATGGCACCCTGCAGAAATGTGGCTATTTCTAAAGAGAAGGAAAACAGATGAACTTGGGATGCTCTTGCTGCATCCGGGTACCCTGAGGCTGCCAAGGTAGCATCCAGGGAAGGCCACATAGAACAGTCCTAGGAAACAACATGGAATATAGAGTTAGGTTTTGTTGGTGATTTTTTTTCCTTTTTTTTAAAAAAAAAAAAATGAAGGGAATGTGATTCCTGGATGTACAGGAAGGAGCAAATGAGTAGAAAAGGGATAATGTTTACATATTACCTCTGGACAAAGCATGCAATGTGACTATTGCTACATCAACTTTTTCACTTTTGAACATCCTTTTGCTTGTTACATTGCTAGAGAATAACAGGATTCTATAATGACATTGAATGGACATATAATTGAGTGTTGTGTCTTTTAGGAAAAGCAAAATCAAAGAAAAGATCAAATTGACAGCTATGTTTATTAAAAAAAAACTTAAAATGCTTATGATTATTTAGATATGGCCAAAATAATTTCTAGGAGTTTCTGTGTTGCTGCTTGATGGGAAATGAATTTATTATCCCTTTTGCATGCTGGGACATGGCTAGGAGGTGACTAATGAGCTTCTGATACATAAACTATTGAGTTCTTGAAGCAATTATTCAATTATATTTAAAACTCCTGATGGTATATATGGGTGAAATTTTTGAAAAAATTTCTTTTTCCCTTACTCTCTTATCTAATAGCCCGTTCTGCTTCAGATAAACAGTTGCCATTTCTGTGTCTGATTTTTCTCTTAAAGCAGATAGTAGTAGTTATGCACCATAAGCAGCTGTACCAACCTTGTCAGGTATTTAGGGATACTCTGCAAGATGGATACAGTCTTATTCAAGCAACAAACTGCCAAGCAAAACTTGTAGGTTGTCTTTTGAAGGATAAACATAAGGAGTATCTTTCCATATTGCTGACTATTTGTCAAGGAGGCGACCAGAGTGCCATGTAGAAGAAAACTTTTCTGGGAAGATCCTTTGTCTTATAATGAGGAGCAAAGCTATGTTAGGAGCATTTTTTTCTTGTGCTACTGTAAGGTAGAACTTGAAGGAAGTTTTTCTTTTTTTCCTTATACTCCTAATGCAGGCTGAACTGCACATATAAACCTAACTGGAAATAGATGCTGAAATAAAAGCAAAGTTCAAAGGCATATAAGCAATATAAGCAATTCCTCCCAGCTGAGGGAAGAGTTAAGAGGCATCAGAGTTCTCTTCTGGGAGCCGTGAGCAAAAATAAATCAGTGCCTGTGGTTATGAGTGTCTTGTGTAACGTTGTTATTTTTGTATACATGGAGAACTCTATATAGAGAGAAAAGGTATCTGAATGATGAGTACTGATTTTAATTATAATCAATCATAAGAACAAGCCTCAGTATATAGACTAAGAAGTCCTTGAATACATGAATGGTCTCTTGAATCATATATAGTTTCGCTTTGTAAAAACACTACACAACTATTTAACTCTCAATTATTCTTGCAAACTTGGTTCTGAAAAGTAAGACATATACCACCAGGGAAAAGGTCCTGTTAAATTCTTTTGGGGCTAAAAAAAAAAACCACGAAGAGTCGAGCCTTTCCTTTAATGTAAGGAATCCAGTAGTATACTAAATAGATCCCTTTGGAAACAGGTGCTTCCTCAAGTTCTATTAACTAAATATGTAAAAGGAGAGGTTGTAATTAGTTTGTATCATAAATTGGTCACAGAATCACAGAATGGTTGAGGTTGGAAGGGACCTCTAGAGATCATCAAGTCCAATATTCTGCTCCATCAGGGATACCCAAAGCATGTGGCACAGGGCGGCATCCAGGTGGGTTTTGAAGACCTCCAGAGAAGGAGACTCCACAACCTCCCTGGGCATCCTGTTCCACTGCTCTGTCATCCTCACAGGAAAGAAGTTCTTCCTCATATGATTGTATTGCCAGTTATGACAGAACCTGGGCTCCTCAGAGTTTTGTATAAAGTACATAATAATTTTTAGTTTGAGCTGTAGTCTCTGGATTACACATTATGTAAGAGCTTTAGAAAACTCTCCATGTAGGTGGAACTGGAGCTTTAAGCAGTTTTAATGAATTTATCCACAGGGCAAGATACTGCACTGGTATCAGACACTGTGAATTTGCAACTGAATTGAAATATGTTCTGGAGACTCTTCGAGCTTGTGGACTGGTCTGTTCTGTTTGTGTGAGGAGCGCATGAGAGGCGGTCGGGGCAGAGCCATCTGGGGCTCGCTGACACGGGGGCACAAACTGCTGACGTGCAAAAAGGAAAAGCAATTAGAGCTGGAAAAGCACCCAGATATTGTTGGAATAATCTGTCTATACACAATGAGTACTATTAGACACTTTTATAGAAGAGCAGTAAGTAGGTGCGTTCAGCCGTCTTTGTTGCTTCATCTGTGTAAACTTTTAGATCATATTTGTCATTGACTTGCATTTTGTCTAACCCAGCTTGATTTCACTGAGATCACTTGAGGGGTGACCAAAAAATATCCCATTAAATTTAGTTATATTTATGCCTTTTAAAAAATCAAATAGAGTAGGGAAATCCAGAGTTATTTTTGAGTTACAAGAACATTTTTTCCAAAAAGTTGAACTATAAAGCTTTTTCTTTGACGATTTTATGACTTGAAAAGACTATAATTTAAACCAAATTAAACTGAAAGCATGTTTTTGGGCAAAAACTTCTGAATACTGGGATTCAGCCTGGAGTGTATTTTTATGGCTGAATTATAGACTTCTGAAAAAAGAGGTTTGAAATAAAGTTATTGAAGTCTTTTAAGACAGCGATAGTGGAGGTTTTTTGTAAGACATCTGTGTGTGTGACTAATAAGAATGGAGTCTGGAATGAAACTTGCATCTAGCATAAGTTTATTGAAAATGCATATAGTAAAATTCCTAACTTGTTAAGGGGTTATAATATTTTGTTATTTTAAGCCCACTTTTAAGTGATTTTTTTCTTGTCTAATAGCTGTAATCTTCAGTAGGATTAACATGTCAGTCAACTTATTCACGTGTATGTTTTCTTGATTTGCCAAGAGATGAAGTGTTACACCCCCAGAGAGCCCGTATTTTGTGCATCTGTATGAGGACTTTTAAGATGTTGCCCTTTCTGAGAACATGCTCTCAAGTGCTGCCAATTGTTTTGTGGATACCTCTATTTTTCTTTGCCCATTGTGATCCTGAGAATTATTATTCAAGAAAATTATATTTGATTTGTTAAATTATATCAACGAAAAACACTTTAAAAAAAAAACTTCTCATGCAAGGTAATTGGTACAAGGAAGGCACATGTATATTTGATATATAAAGACGTCAGAAAATGCGAAGGAGTCAAGATATGAGGAAAGATGTTCTGGCAATTGGCTGGTGTTTGAGAGTGGTAGTTCTGCAGCCTTCATGTAGAAAAGCATCCTTATTCTGAAGAACTTAAGGAAATGCTTACTTTGAGTTACATAAATTCTTATTGAGGTCAATGAGACTTAAACACTGAAGCATTGTCCAAAACAAATGCATACAAGATTCTACTTAAAGGTCTTTTTAGCTTGCAATCCTCTCTTGTTCTTAACCAAAAAGTATGAACTTAACCTCCCTACAAATAATGGCATAGGGATCATGCCAGACAATATATGACAGAATTCTGTACATTGAGGAAATTTTAAAGGGATTTTCCAAAGCACAGTAGGTACCAATTTTTCCAAACACAATATGAATATGTGTAGTTGATGTGCTTTCTTTAACATTGCTTCCACATTTCACTCCTCATAGCCCAACCAGTGCATTGGTTCCACAATGTGCAACAAAAATCAACAAACTTACAAAGCTTTACAATATGTTTGTCCATGTTAGATTCATCTGGAAATGAACCGAATCACAACAGAGATCTTGTTTTCAGCCTATAGGATTTGAAAATTTCCTTGTGTTTTTTTCAGATATTAGGACAAATTACTCTGACTATTGGTACCATTGTGGAATGTTTATGGGGTTACAGCTGAAGCAGAGCAGTCAGTACATGTGCTGAAAGCTGGCGCAGGTGTTCTGTATTTCATCTGAAGTTGGTTTTATAACTGCTGTATCTTTCTTTTCTCTGTTATAGCACAGTCTTCAGTGGCTGTAAGGAGGACAGAATAAACTTAGACATAAGTGAATGGAGATTGGCATTTCTGTTATGGTAACCATAACATACGTGTTTGATCCCAAGAAATATTTGTGGCAAAGGTCTCTTATTTTATTTCTGAATCTCTCTTCTTAGCAAATGTGTTTTCATCTCCTGTAGAAAGTTGATCTGATCTTATGATAAGTTGTTGAGACTCTAGTTTCAAAGAGAACATAGTTTATGTTAGACTTGCTGAGGTAGTTAGACTTGCAAAGTAGTGTTTGAGAGTTCGCTGGAAGGATGATTCAGCTTCATTCACAACCTGGTCAACATCTCTTTCCTTCACTGTTTTGCTTACGTATGTGTATGAGAAATAACCTATCTCTTTTCGATGCAGAATCTGCAGATTTATAGGATGGCATGCACCCAAAATGGCAATCCAAGCTGTGAGTGAAATAAGATCTCAAGAATTTTGCTTAAATTTGACATTTTCTAAAGCTATTTAAAAGTTATTAGGACAGATAAGGTTATTTTGCACTATTGATTCTGTCTATGGATTAAATTAGTTGTTGTGCAGTGAACTTGCAGACTGCTAAAATGCAAATGCATTTTTTCTAGTTCACTGTGTGCTGTAGAAACATAAACAGTCATTAGTACCCTTTATTTATCTTTATTACCTAATACTTAATTTAGGGTGAACGGCTGTAAATCTTGTACTCTGCTTTTTGTGAAGTGGAGAGCAAGGTGTCTTCAGTGCCCAAACACTGGAAAGGTCTCACAGTGCTTTCCAGAGAGCTGAGGGTTTGTAGCACACAGCAGTTGCTCTACATAGCCAAGAACAAGTGTTCCCTGCTGTGTCAATAACTGCTATCCAGCATCCCACCTCTGGCATCATGTCTGGATCTTATAGAGCAGTTATATGGATAGTAGAATCGGAATTGCCCTGGATTATCACAGAATGGTTGAGGTTGGAAGGGACCTCTAGAGATTGTCTAGTCCAACCCCCCTGCTCCAGCAGGGACACCTTGTACTGGAAGAGGCAAAGGTGAATTTGTCACTCTGATACTTCCAATTATGCTGGCAGGATACTTAGCCTACAAAGCCTTCTTTAGGTCAACAAATAGAGCTGATTTTCTTTAGCCTCTTTCAGTGATAAATGTCTTTGAAAACTGGTATTCTTCTTATGAAGTTGTTTTTGGAGGGTTCTCTGGAAGAATGGGTTGGCTTCACAAGCTGCTCAGTGTCTCTTTTCCCCATGAAGACATTTGCCTGAGTGTATGAAAAATATCCCACTTGACTTGGTTGCATAATGTGAGTCCAAATTTAGTACTGATTAGGACTTTCTGTGGATAGTACTTTTTTGGCTCATTTTTCTTCTTAAAAGGCCAAAGCTAAACTTAGCTTAGGCCCAGGATATCCATTTTGCAGTTGTCTGCATTAACTCACTCACTCCAGTGGCAACATAAATGCCATAATAATTAAAGGTGGATGGAATTTCTGTGCATGATGGAGACATTTTCTACTGACACCTGTGCAGCCTCCCTGTGCTGTGCCCTGATCCGCTGCTGTCTGGTGTGGGAAGAATATTCCATTTTCTAAGTTAGAGTTTTTCTGGTATTTTATGACTTGCATTGGCTGGTCTTAAGATCCATAAAGGACACACTGTAAGTCCAAAGATCATGTCCATGTGAGTGTATTCCGTAAAATCACAGTGAGAAGGAACTCTCTAGAGGCAATGAATAGCCCAGAAAAGTTTTATGCATTTTTGCTTGATATGGACTGTCACATTGGATTGGAAATTTCACAGATGTTGATGGGAAAATGGCAATTAAATAGGACTTATATTTTGTTTTTTTGTGCAGTCTCTCTTGTTTTTGGAGGAGATGCTTATTGTCACCCCTGAACAGCCCACAAGTACTTTTGGCCACCTCCTAAGCACACATAGCATGAAATAATTCACATACCTAGTACTGCCCCATCCAACGTGCGTGTAGATTTGAGAAGTGATTTGTTCTGTTATTGATACTTTTGACATATTAATTGAAGGGGTTGGTTTGAGTTATTTTAACTTGTGATTTGTATTGGTTATCTTTCAAAGACCCAGAATTTTTGCATTATGTTTTTCATTACTTAGTGTAAGCATTCAGTAGATTTGGCCTTCAAGTACTCTTTCTTTGATATTATTTGGCTGCATTTGTTATATAAAAGATGCAATTAAATGTCTAGTTCTATTTTTTTTTTATTTATGAGTTCTAGGGTCATTTGGAAGCAAATTGATACAATGAGAATAGTCCATTCTTACTGCTTACTACTATTTGTTTTGTAACCTCAGAAACACATGTAAGAAGTATGAAAAGACATGATTTTAAGTCATTTTTAAACTGCTATTCACTGAGAAATACAGCTGCAGTTCTAAACTCCAATCAGTAACACACAAAAATGCTCTACAGTGACATTGAGGAGCAGATCACGGTGCTTGTAAACCTTTTTCTCATTTTTCCTATTTCCTTCTTGTGCTTTTGTATAACCTGTCATCTTTATTTATACAAAGAAATAAGTGATATTTTTATCACTGCAGTAAAAAATGTGTTGCTATTACATCGTTGAAATAAAATTCTTTGTGCAGAGTGCCACATTATTTGTGGTACTTGAGTGACATGCAGCGTTCAGGGGACACATCCTGCAAGGAATGCTCAGTTTTACGATGTACTCGCTGATGCTGTGAGGTACTTGAATTTTTGGGGGCACAGAAAAGGAAATGTCAGGAGCCTCTGAAACATTTGAAGCAGATGTTCTACTGCCAAACTGAAGCATTTGAACTCGAAGTAAAACAGTTCCCTTAAACCTCGACATTACGTCTTAACAGTTTCACTTCCCAATTGGATGTGGTATGAAGAAGATAAATAATAGAACTGTAGCAGGATAAAATATTTATTCTCCCATGAGGTGGGGAAGAAAAACATGTTTAGCATTTACTCTGCAGTTTTATTTGTTCTGGCTCATTTCCCTCTCGCGCTCACATATATACAGCTCCAGGCACATGATAAAAGCGGTGACTAGGCCTTGGCTGGGGCCCGGTGTCCTTCCTCTCCCCTTCTATTTCTTTCTGAGTTTTTCCCCCCACTTCCCTTAAACTCACTCTTCCTCCTCGTGTTTCTTTTGAGAATCATTCATCAAAATGTTTCCACTTGTCCAGAATCAGTCTATTTAATTGAAACAGTCCTGCCCCTCCTTGCCGCTCTGCAGCCACCTGTCGCCTTCTGCGCTGCTCAGATTGGGGCACAAACAAGCTGGGAAGAGCAGCAGGGGAGTTCGTGGATAGTGCTTTGCTCCTCCTACTTCAGTGCTACAGCAGGTGGCGTGGACAGCAGGGAAAAGATGATTTCTGCAGTGATGAGATCTCAGTTTTTGAAGCAAATACTGGATTTTGGTCAGCATGGACCTCCTTTATGGAGAAGTCTAGTTTTCACTCCACACTGGTGGATACATTTTCTGAACTAAATATCTTTTCCTCTTATGTTTCAGTTAGACCTAGGAAGCAATCCTTGGTAATCTTTGGGAAATTCTCATAAAAATTATCTAGTTCTTGTACAATCATGGTTAACGGTACAATTTCTTTATAAGGCTGTGTGCAAATTCAATTGTGTGCTTAGAATTACCACATACTCTTCTAATTTCTACTGAAACCTTGGTGTTCACCTAGAAGCAAATTTATTTATTTTTTTTCCATGAAGGATTCTAAGCAGCTAATATTTTCTTTAGTTCCTTCTTGTTTAACTGCTTATAGAATAGAAACTTGCCACAACCTGTTTATGTTCATCCTTCTGAAGGCCTAGTGTGTCTGATGCTTTGCGATAGCGGACTGGTTAGTGGGATTTCTTTCACAAGGTGGATGTACAAGAAATCTGTTCAACACACACCTTGGTATGAGTGGAGGAATGCTGTGGAATTATGCTCAAACTGTTTGGTGTACCCATATTCTCAGTGTTTTTGGAAGCTGAAAGAAAAATTCTACAACTTTGCTTCTGATTTTTCAAGGGAAACAGAATGTGAAGGGGTTGGATTTGATTCTTACAGATGAGCAAATTTATTCTTATGGCTATTATGGCTGAACAACATAAGCTAAGCTAGGGAATATATGCATATAGCCATATAAAATAGGAGAAACTTGCATGTAGTTTGTTTTTATATATGTGTGTATAGCTATGTGTGTATGTGTGTACATGGATATAGATATACACATAAATAAGCTTAGAAGTTTATAGGATGTACATACTGCCTACCTGAAGGAGGCTTATTCAGAGGCAATTTTTGATCAGGAATACTATATTTATATATGCCATTTTAATACTTATTATATTTTTGTTGTGATTTACATATACATATATAGAAATATTCCTTTAACAGTAGTAAATAAAGGTTTATGTTGCTTATCTTCATCAAGCTGCTTTTTAATCCTAAACCTATATTCCAGTACAGAGATATTCAGCAGCATTAGTGGTCTCACCATGAGGACAATGAGACTGTGTGACTGGATGCTCAGGGAGATTGTGCAGCCCCCATCCTTAGAGATTTTCAAGACATAACTTAAAAGAAGCCCCTGATCAAGCTGCTGTGAGCTCCTAGCTGACCCTGCTTGGAGTAGGAGGTCAGACTACAGACCTGAGGTCCCTTCCTGCCTTATTTATCCCGTAATCCTATGGCCAGAGCAGCAGATAAATAAAATGGCCTCTTCTGCTCAGCTCTCTTGTTTCCCAGAACAAAAAAGGGAAGACAAATCAGTGCAGAGCAAGTGCTGTGACTATTCTGACTGTATTGTTTTATTTGCAAGGCAATATCAGCGACTAGACTACACTGACACTTAAAAAAATTGATGCTGAGTAGCAAAGGCAGCAAGATGGTATGTGCATCCCATGAAAAGAGCTATTGGGAGAGAACAACAGGCAGGAATATTGGGAAAATGAGGGGAAAGGAGACAGGAAAACGAAAGAGGCTCCCTACCTTTGTGCAGTGTTACCATCCATACTGAATAAACAAAGTTGAGAGAGACTTTTGTTAATCACCAGTGATGTCTGATATGGTTGTGCCTGAAAACGTACAGCAGCTACGATCTGAAATGAATTGCCAAAGCCGCTTTAAGGTCTGTTTTTTAAACTAAAATTTCAACCTTTGCTGTTTCCATGACAATGCTTCAGTAATACATTTCTGAATGGCGACTTTATAGGGAACAAATGGGAAATAAGAATGTGACTCCAGCCTTTTGCAAAAAAATCAGGAGCGGCTGGAGGTGTGAGCCAGACCCTGCTCCAGTGCAGTTGTGATTTTGTTGTGCATCTTGGCTCGGCATCCCGGGCCGTGCAAGCCATTAGCATGGCCGAGGCGGATGCTGCAGACCTGCCGGGCCTCTGCTTCACAGTGAGTAAGGGCAGCACGAGGTAATGCTCCAGTTTGCCCGTGACACAGAGCTGCTTCTGAAAGCCTGAGGCAGCAGATAGGGGGTTATGGTGGTGGAAAGAGAAGAAAATTGCCCGCAGAGCTGTCTGTGCACGAGGGCTGCTGGGAGGCTCCGTGCTTGCCCACACTTCAGCATCCTGCTGCGTGGAAGGGAATCCTCGCACAGACTCCCCAGTATGCTTCTGGGTGATGTTTCAGTGTTTTATCTGAAGCAATTTATCATGTTGTGGGCAGTCGAACAGCAGGTGAATGCTTCCATGTCATGGAAATCAGTTTTAGAATTTCTCATTAGTGCTAGAACATGAGTCCCATCTTCTTCCATTGGCTTTTGCTACCAAACAGGAGATGATTTTCCACAAGCTAAAACTACTGAATTAACATTTCACTTTCATTTCTGACTTTTTTTAATTGCATTTGTCATATAACATTAAAGAAATTGAAATTTACGTTTTTTTCAAAATTAAAATGTTCTGGAAGAGTCAAACAGTGTTTTGAATTTACTGAAACTTTAGATTTCAGTTTTCATTTTACAACTTATCTTGCTCTTTGCAATTTGCCTTATAGCAAGTTTTGCTGTTGTCAAAGAAACATTTTCTGTAGGAAAACATTTGGTGCTGCAAGTTCCTGCCAGTTCTGCTCTTGAATATGTGGATCCGATGACAGCTGCTGAACACATATGCATATATGCACAAACCAGGACTATGGTATGATTAGCAGGAAAAGACTATCAGAGCTCTTGATAATGAGGTTTTTTTTCTAAAAAAAAGGGGCAAAAAAAGTGTAACAGTCATTTCTTCTTATTATAAAGTGAAGAATTTCAGAACTCTACCCTTAATAGACTCAGTTTATGAATAGTTATGGTAAATGTTTGTGGAAAAGAAAGCAGGTAAAGCATGAAAGCATCAAGGTCATTTTTAGGAAACCTGACACTCTATAGAAATGGTCTGTGGTGATTCAGCTGGGCTCAACAGGATGCACCCTCTGCAGGGTGAGAGGAAGTTCAGTTCCCTGGGAGCTTAAGTCCTAGTCTATCTTGAACATAAACTGCCAACTTTCCGAATTGGAAGTGCTTTTACTGTTGAGGACTACTGTCTTCTAGGGATTGAGGTGGGAATACTGCTCCTTTCCCCTGGAGACCTCAGATGGGACATCACTTCCCAGTTAGCTAGAGGAAACTATGCTCTGAAAGCTCCCATCTCAGAAATGATTGTGTACTTACAATTACCTTTTTGCTCTGCGTAGCTTTGGGTTTTTTTTCATTTTTATAGTGCATTTTCAACAGACTTTTTCTTCTTTTTGTTTCCGCTTACAGACATCTTTTTATTTCTCTTTGGACTGTATCGTACTGCAAAATACATTTTAAATCCATTTATTTTTCTTGCTGTCATTTTCCATAATTTTATTAGGTTTTGTACAAAAGTGCAAGGCCTTTAGCCGCTGACCTGGCAGAAAATGCAAAGATGTGGATGAGCCAAACATCATTAAACTCCTTCTGTCTGAAATTAAAGAGTCCCAAGCAAGTTTGGTTCCCTAATAAATAAAATAGGACCTGTCAGTTTGAAAAAAAGCCTGCATGTAGACTTCATCTGGAGTAGGGATCTGGGTGCAATTTATTAGAGATATTGGACTGCAAGATGAAATAAAACTTGAACAGGAACTCTGATTTTATCTGATATTGTTGCATGACTTGGATGTTTTAGGAACAGCTCAAGTTTTAATCGGTTAAGCGAAATGACGTTCTGTGCCACCTGTGTCCTGTGTAGCTGCAACATTCAACAGAATAAATTTTAGGAGTGTAGAAATATTAGAAGTTTAGGTATGAAAATATTAGGTTTGCAAAGGATTATTCAGAAAGTATAGAAATGATACTGTTTAAACAAGGAAGGGAAAGGAGCCAAAGATAAACATTCATCGGGCTCTTTAGAGAGCAATATTTTGTGCGAGAACATTATATCACTATACAATAAAATCCTAAGGACTCTAAAGGGGTCATCAAGGTCCTTGGGACCACCTCCACATAATTCTGTAGTATAATTCTACAAGCTAAAAATACTGTTAAATCCCTTCCTCAAAATGATATGGCAGAACACTAAAACTTGCAGTCCTCATAGTGTATAGGTCTGAGTGACTACTGCACTGGACTACAGTTTGCTCCTATCAGGTTGCATGCATTTACTCACTTCTCGCTGCGTATTTGTGTTCTCAGTCACCAGGTGAATGTATAAATATAACTCATAGGCAAATAATTACATCTAAAGTTGAAATGTCACTGCCACCGTCCTGATTGAATCTGTTTAAACAAGCAGTCATGTCTGACCTTTCAATCTCACAGGCAACTTTCTGCTCTACCAGGAGAGAAGTGTGCGGTAGTTAAATCATTCATGATGCTCTTCAGCCTCAGGGGGAGAGTGTGCATATAAGTTTCTAGGCCCTGCTGAGGTTTACTGACGTACAGACCTAGCTTCATGATCCAAGAATGAGTTCCTAAATGATGTAGATGTGTTCTGTAATTTATCAGTTTACCTGTATTAAAGTAGATTCATTATTAGATACGACAGGTAAAGTTTTATTAAGATGGTGAGTGCACAATTGTCACAGTTTGGTCAAGTGGCCTAATTATATTCCAAAAAGCATTTGATTCTTCACAGAAGTTTTGACATCTATACAAAAATCACTGTCGTGGCACTATTCATTATCAAATTTTGATGATAAGCTGCAAATCTAAAAATAAGTGGGGACATGAAATGGATGGGGTTCTGTGGCAGTTCTGGATTGATTATGAGTTATGTTCAGATTGTGTAAGCTACTGAGCATCTGAGGTTTGTTTTTCAGAGAAAGTAATGTGAAAGGAGTGCATAGAGACTGTTTCAGACCCGAGTTTATCTGTCTAGGCTTTTGTTTATTTAATAATTGTAATATTTTACTTTTTTTTTTTTCAATTCACTACTGGGTTTTCTCTGGGGATGTGAACACTGCTTTTCCCTTCATATCCCGCCATGAGAATAAAGTGTAGTCATCCTATTACAGGGAACCTGGGAAGCAGCATGTGGGTGAAGCCAATGGAAACATGCACAGGCGAGATCGATGCACGCAGAGATGTTTTGCTTGTAAATTTTGCTAGTTTGTGACCTTTCTGTATTTATTACAAACTACAGCTGCATAGGAATGGTCTATTTTATTTTTGTGTTGAGCAATTCACACTTCCATATCTGACATATGTCCAAGAGGGGGAAAAAAAGAATTTGGACTGTTTTTCCATCAAGGATGGTGCAGATGTGTAAATCGGATTGGCCCCAAAGCTAACTTGTACTTCCTTAGTGAATAAAGAGGATCAGAAATTCCAGCTCTGTAACACTCCCTACTGAAGTCAATCTTTCCTATTTTTAACTGCTTTTCAACGTGATAAGCCTTTTGAATTCTGAAGGGTGGTTATTATATGGGAACAAAGTATAATGAAATACAATCGCATGAAACAGAAATTGTAGCTCTTAATTTACTAAGATTAAAACTGTCCCAATATGAAACACACACAAATGTGTTGTAAATTCAGGATAATTTGAATCATGAAATTAATCCAAGCCAGGAACAGTTTACTCAAATGTCTCTTGTAATTAATGCAAGCAAGATACTTAATTCATTAAAAAGAAATCACTGTACACCGCCTAATCCTCTCTCAGATGACGAAAACACCGTAGATTTTTCCTTTCCTTTGCCTGTTGTTGTTTTCTTCTAGTTGACAAACAGGGCATTTGGGTTGACAGATTTTTCATAACCTTTCCATCTTGTAGAAAATGTGTATCACGTGGAGACATGGAAAGAAAGATGATCTTTGCAATTGCCTCACAAAATTCAGCTTGGCTATACTTGAAAGTGTTGCTGGCATAGTAATGTTGGTTAGATGTGTGGGAAAAATCACACTTCAACTGACATAGACATATTGGCAGAGGCTGTCTTGTAAATGGTTGCACTGGAAGGGGAGGCTCCTCCTTTTCTAGCATAGAATTTTTAAGGGAAATCCAGTAGGTTACTCTAGAAAAGTAACTTTTCTGATGGTTTAAGCTGTTGATCCATAAGGAAGATTGCCTATATAGCTCTATCACAGCTCTGCTATAGGTTAGGTCTTGGATTTGTCTCCTCTGTTGTTGCTGGAAGTAAATTATTAGGATAGACTTAGTTTGCTCGACATCTGAAGAAAAGAGATTGATGTTATGGTAGTGCCAGAGGTCCTCTCACATATGTAAAACAGACCAGGAAATGCACCTGTTCCAAAGGGACAGGGCTTTGCAGTCTAAATGGGAGCAAGACTTTTATTGTTATTTCTAACTTCATTGATGCCTTTGGTCATTCTACAATTCACTCTACAATAATTTATATAATGATCCAGGGAAGCATTTTTTAAATAAAATGCATGTTCTTGTACAAAATCTGAAAGAGCTGTTAGCAAACATACTTGAAAAGAATCTTCTACTGAGTTTTCCTTTAGATTTTCTTGTCGTTTTGACCACCAAGTTTTTGTGGCCCATTTATCTTAATAAATAGCTTTGGGCTTCCCTGCCAATTTGGATTACCACAGAAACTGTCGGCTGTGCTTGTTAAAAATAATGGCTGTGCAAAGTTTATCCTGAAGCAGATGACAGTAGCTGTGTTAGATGAGAATTCTTTCACTTAGATGCTGATCAGACATTTGGTTAACAAACCTTTTGTTTGTCTAATGTAGCTTAAGAGAGTGGCTGAGATAAATCAAATAATAAAAATATTTATTTATTAAGAGAAAATGTGGATATTTGACATTCATATAAATAAGGCCAAACCAGAATGGGCTAGACTGTTCGGTCTTAAATCAGTATTTGCCATCCAAACGATGCCAATTTTTACCACTGAAGAGCTAGATTAAAAACAGAAGAGCAAAAACGTTGTTGGTTCAGAAAGCTTCCTAGATGCAGAGGTTGCTTATAACCCTATGGCAGTTGGTATCTTGGCAATCGAGTGGCCAAGGAGCAGGACAGTGTGGAGAGAGCAGCCTTGAACCTCCATCCTGGAAGGCGGTGGCATCTACAGGGCTGGGTTGACTGAGGCCCACGTGGGTAGGAAGAGCTTTCTCTGAAGCCTGCTCTGTAGGCAGAAAGCACGCTTCAATTTTAGTTCTGGATTTGGCTTCTTCCATAAACATTCATTTAAAATAAAAATCTATTTCAACTTGTACTATGAAGTAATGTATTTTTGAAAGGAAACCAAAGTTAATCTATTCTTTTGTGTATTGAGAAGAAGAATACAGGCAAGGTGTGTAGTTTTTAGATGACAATGTCAAATTCATGCTGATTAGGAAGTCTGTTTTTCTATGAAGAATGCAAATTCAATAGAATCTGTCTAGGCAGATTGTTTTACACCTTAATCTATCCTTCTAGTGATGCCAATTGACAGGTCTTAGATATTTTAAGGAAATAGACCTGTTCTGTGCAGCAATACTGTGTTTTTCTTTTACTGTTTCTTCTCTTGAAGGTTTGATCTTTCATTTTAAACATTTAGAATTGAGAATGACAAAGGTATTAGCACTATTAGGGAGGAAAAAAAGTATCTCTAAAAGATACTCTAAAAAGCATCTTTCAAGATATCCTATTGTTTTAGTTTTGTGAAGTTTAGCCATTTACTTCTGCCACGTTGGCTTTTCAAAAAATGTGTTGTAGCTTTTAAAAAGTCAGAGGAACTTTATGTCGGGTTGTTTCAATATAAGGAATATGCAGGACTTTGGCATCTTTTTGTACTTCACTGATGATCAGACAACATGGATAAAATAAAATGGAATCCAAGCAGGGAGAAAGAGAGAAAATAATCAGTCCTCTGCCAATGTCATGGTACAGTGTGGCACTGTAAGGCAGTGCTCTCTTGGACTCAGTGGCCAGGAGTTTTCTTACCAGCAGCTGGATGGTCAACTCTCCAGGTCCCTGTGACACTCTGTGAGAGAAGATGGCTTCAATTGTAAAATTGATGGGCAAAAGACTGTAAAAATTGTAAAATCAGGGTAAAAGATCAAATTAGCAAAAGTTTCACTCACTTGGAAAAAAAAACAGCCAAGTGGTTAATTTATGCCTTTTCATTGCTCGTCCTTCTGACAGTTTGCAGAGTTCTCGAGCGTGCCCCACATCCTGCTTTGCAGGTAGGTGGTTGGTCTCTGCAGAGAGTGCGTGAGGCTGCCTGGCACGTTTGGGTCAGCTCCTAAGGTCCCGTGTGTCCCCAAGCAGGCCCTGGGCTTCCAGTGAGTGAGCCTGTCATCAGTGTGTGCATGGGGGCAAAGAGTTTGGTTTGGAGTGTAGAGCTGGAGATGCACACGGACTTTCCAACCGTGTCCCACCTCAATGCCAGTCCTCTCTTGCTTGGATGACGCAGAGCACAGTGAATCCTTCAGCTTGTTTTGAAAGGCAACAACGGGGCAGTCCATGCAACTTGCCTCTGTTTTGGGAGCACTAGCGCTATGGAAGACTGAAGTGCTGGACATGGTTTATATTTCCTGGGTAAGCAGTCTCCAGTTGTGTTTAATTTGTCTGCGCAGACAACAGGAAGGAGTGCAACAAGAGCATGTTCCTGTCTTGTCTCCTGTTTAAAAGTGTTGCAGGAGTGGAAACAATATCTCCAGATGTTTACCTGGCTGTAAAACAAAGAAATGGTAGAACAAACAAAGAAGCTGTTTGTGCTTCTTGGTTATATCACAGAAAGTGTGTGCTCAAATTTAGTTTTGAAAATAAAGTGCTACTATATGAGGGTATCAGAACTGGACCAATAGCTACTTCTACAGAGAGTGCAGTTTGAAGCAAGCTATTGACTTTAAACTAAAGTAGAGAGAGAGCATGATCTGAAAAGCACCAACATCTTAGCTTTGAATCTGGAAGATGAAATGGCAATGCCAAAAATATGGAAACTTGATCCTCATCTGCTCCACATACTTAGCATGGTATGATCAGTTAGATCCAGTACGTTTCACGTATGTAAGAGGAGAGGAAATATATGTGGTGATACATGCTAAATGTGTTATATATTCAATAAGTGGTTAGAATTTATCTCTCAAAGGTCAACTCCTTGGTCTTGCTGAGCTAAAAGTCAGGAGGAAAGAGGAAGTGGTTTTGGTCATCCTGCCTCCTAGCAATAAAAAAATAAATAAGGAGTGTTATTTAATAAAACTTAACAATTTTGTTCAAGCTTCTCTGGAAAATTGTGGAATTCTAAAACCTTCTCTGTTAAAGAATTTTGCACTAATAATAGGCTGTGAGTTTATTTTTTTCTTAATTTCATTATCATCATGATTTTCATGTTTATGCACTAATATTGTATGTGGCTAACATTGTGAAAAAATATGAGATTCAGAAAATACTTGGCTTGTGTAAATTACTTTTATTTCATAAAGTTGTATCTCTTTATTGCTGACTTTAGTGAATTGAAGCCAGTTTTCAGTGGCTGAGGAGAATCTCGTGCAGACTTGCAGTCCTGTACTATGTATAAAGTGATAAGAACAAAAGAATTGCTGAGGAAGGCTCTTTCCAGATAAGTGTATTTTTCCTCTTTCCATTTGAAAACAATTTAGAATAAGTGAGGAGAATCATAATATTGTAGCCTTTAATCAAAAAAAGTTTTATACTCTGCCATCTGATGTAGTATGTGGACATGGGTGAGTGACATAAAAAAAAAATTCACTTTGTTATGAATCCGTTATCACTTCATGAGGAAAAAAATGATTTGTTGAACCCTGAATGATATCATAGCATATGTGGTAAATGGTGAGTTGGATAATGTGTTTCTTTGTGCCATCACTCAAGGCAGTATCACTGTATGTAAACACTTAAAACAAAAGCCCAAGAAAATTCACCAAAGATGAGATTAGAATACAACTATAGTTCTCTGGCTTAAGATCATAAAAGGAAGGAAATTCATGGTTAAGGATCCAAACCTCAAATATCTGGGCCCAGCGCTGTGCCAGCCTTCGTTTTACACAAGCATACCCTCCTATGAGTAGATGTTGGTGGTTTGATCCTGACAGATGAGTGGCGTTGCTCTCAGCAGCTGAAAGCAGAATAATAATTTTATTTTAAATCTTGCCTTTACTTGGTGCATAGACAGTTTGGAACAGTTCTAATTGTTTTATTTATGTTTTCTTGCTGATTGAAATAAGGCAAGTTTCTAATAAATAATATTTTTTCCCTAAAGTTATCCTTAAAACTCTGCAATGCAAAGTTCCATTAAAATGGAAACAGGAAATTGTGAAGTAAAGCAAGTGTCATGCCTGCATTTCAGGAATGTTTCAAAATTCTAGATGTTTTATAATGGCTATAATTCTACAGACACTTGTCAAAAAAGAAAAAGAAAACAAAAGAACAAAACACTTAAATGGTGAAGAAGGAAGTAGTTAATAATTTAGAATAATGAAGGTATTATACCTGTCATTAACTGAATTTCTGTCTTAGAGCACAGTTCTCTCAGTTCTTAAACATTGCAATGAAGGTAGCAGAAAGAGAGTGCTTTATCTAGCCCAGATTGTTGATGCAAAATGCAAAAGAGAGCTGGCCATCGCAGCAAATATTATCTGGAAATTTCAGCCTAAGGTCGTGGCTTCAAGGATTCTGAAGAGAAGTATCAACAGTTCTTTATCAGTCTCCAGGGAGATTGCCAGGGAAAGGTCTTTATCAGTTGAAAAACCAGGGATGACCTGCCAGATAGTCAAACAATAAAATCTAGTAACTGATAAGGTGAGACTGACTGGAGAGAAAGATGATATTTTGTTTTTTTAAATGAAAGGGGGAAACTCCAACAGAATGGCCAAGTCAGTTGCCTCCTTTCTGTCCTTAGTTGAGATGTGGTGAGTGCAGTGGAAAGAGCTGGAGGTAAAACAACAGAGCACTAAAAGGATGGAGGTTTCTTTGCAACAGAGGGAGCTCTAGCTGGTTTTGAACTGTAGTTTAAATTTTTCTCAGAGTAGAAATTACTGAAGGTATGGGAAATTCACGTTCCAGATAAACTAGTCTCTTGGCTGTTGCAGTGAAATGAAAAGGTCCCTGACCCGCAGTCTGAAAAATTATAGCCCACGAGACAAGAGAGAGCTAAAGTGTTCAGTGATAAATCCTTTTGCTCTTCAGGATAACCGAACATATCACTAAAAAAGATTTACACATGAAAAAGCGAAGTCTGGAGACAGAGGGTGAACAAGAAAACTGCTTTGTGAATATGAATGATAGTGCTATGTAGAATAGCTGTGTCGAATGATAGTACAACTGTAGACCCACAGTGCAGTTTAACCATCAAGCTGTTGCTTCAGAGAATTGCTGAATGTAGGAATTTCACGGTTAGGGATTTGGGAGCCCTCTCTCCATTATTATTTTCCACCAATTGTTTAGAGAAGCATTGGTTGGGATTATCTCTTAGTAAAGGGAAAGCACCTTCTTTCCCATGAGAGCACCCATCGTTGGATTCCTCGAATGCTCCCTGACATACACATGTGGACTTTTAAATTCCTCTGTTTGTCCATGAGACTGTAAGCACCAGGACCTAGGGATTTCCCACTGATTTCCTGCAGCACTTTCTCCCATTCATATTAGAGTATCCTGTTCTCCCTTGCCGTGACAAACATGCTTACCATAGTATCTTTTTTCCAGCTGCTCTGTTTGTTTCTGTTTTTGGCAAAATTGCCTGTAAGATACTGTAAGCTGCTTTTAACACAGAGTGCCTAATTTTAGGAATCCCTAGAAAAGACCAAGAGTCCATCTTGTAAATCCATAGGTGACTCAGAGTAAAGCGCTCCCCTGTCCTGCATTTGAACAGAAAGTTCTACAGGCACCTCAGTAGGACACAGCACAGTATGAAATTTTGTTCAGTGAGTAGTGGGAGAACTTTTCCTCCTCAGACCCCTATGTAAAAACGTTTTACACTCAACTGACTCAAGTACTTCCATGGCTTTTGTTCCAGCCAGTAGCAAGGCACGAATCCAACTCTAGATGATGATCTTTTCCAGCTGTTGGCATGAAAGCAGCTCTCATTTTAGGAAGAGCAGAAAATGCTGGGCATGAAATGCAGTGGGAAGGCATTTCAAGAGTAGTTTTTTGCTGTTGAGGAGTCAGCAGCATGCTCTGCTTTGCCAGGTCCCTGGTGTAGATGGAGAAGTATGGTCACAGCTGATGCTGGTCGAAGAGCTGCAGAATTCCCAAGCATCATCTTGCACATCTGGTATGGCTTCTTTCACAAGGAAGACACCCTCTGTGACCTTTCTGAGGAGCTTGCTGTGTCTCGTAGCCAGGACATACCACGAAGGAGGTACTTCCCAATGTATAAGCTTGCTGCTGTCTATTACTCTTGCAGCTCCATGGCTGCTTGTTTTTGGCAAGTGCTTTGTTGGTGCCGAGGGGGGTGGAAGTAAGAATTTCAGTGACTGCTTCAAAGCCAAAGAGTTGAAAAATGTTAGATTTCCCAGAAATAACATCTGGTTGTGTGAGAAAAAGTGTGAGAGTTCTGTTGAAGCCACAAATTTGCCCAGCTTCTGTCCAGAAAGACTGTTAGGCAAATGTGGTCTTCAAGAAAAAAAAGTTTGTGAACAAGGTTCCAGGAAAGAATGCAGATAATTTGCAGATTAACCTTTTTCAAAAAGAAAAAAGAAAAATCTTTACCCAAATGGAGAATTGCAGGTATTTAATAGATGTGGGCCACTCTCAGTCACACTGGTTCAATAAGTAAGATATGAGAGGCCCTGGCAGCAGAAAATGCCCTTGCTTGCTTTGCAGCATTCGAGTGGTAGGATTTGGCCACCTGAGGCCAAATGGCAGGGGCCAGCCAAGTTTTCAGCCAGTAACATCCCTGTGTTTCTGCTCGTGTGGGAATGGGCGCAAACGCACAGTATGGGCAGGAAGGGGCAGGGATTTCATTGGGGATAGATTGACAGCTACGATCCAGCTATAGGCTGTTAGTGGCTGTGTCTGAACAACAACGTGAGCACTGTTACAGGCTGTATTTTATTTCAGCCTACACCCCGGCTGAGTCAGGAGAGCAAATTGAACATCTAAACACTCACCAAAACTTTTAATCCCAGTTTATACACGATTAGGGCAAGCGAGGTTTAACTCTAGAATAATGATATACTTAAATTGTGTTTAAATCTTTCAGAACAAGGACCATCTTTGTTCTCCCATGCCTGGTTTCACACCTTATTCTGGATTTTATGAGTGTTGGTTCCTTAGCTCATTCCCCTAGAATGAGACAGAATGGGACACAGGTCTTCTGTGTTCCTAGCAGGACACAGAACATAAGGACATTAGAAAGGGTGTGGAGATCCTTTCTCTGTGGAGGCTCAGATACTATATCTTTGGAGTGAGAAATTCAAGAAATCTGTAAGGGCAGAAAAAAAGCTTTTATAGTCAGAATTGAAGTTAAATGATTATTTTTTTCTGATTGCTTAACCTAGAACAGAGGTGATTTTGTCCCTGCAGATGATTCTCAGGCTCTTTCCAATGCACTTCACTCAGTGACTGCTTGATTTTTCCACTAGCCCTCTGTGGGAACAAATGTTTGCCTACATTTTAGTAGGTAAAATAATGAGCCTTCAGGTCATGGTCCTAATTCTGCAGCTCTTCCTCTCAGTTTTAGCAGATGGAAACCCGTTGGTACTTTAGAAAACAATGGTAACTTTCAGCACGACAAACTCTCCTGTGATTCTTCAGAATGTAAAGCAAGAATCCTTTAGATTAAATTGTCTAGTTTGAGAGTTTCATCTAAAACACTCCACCTTTTTTCTTTTTTTCCACCAACTGAATTCTTTCCTTTGTGATCTGAGATATCATGGTCTGACTGTTAAATCATCTGTCACTTTTAGAACGAATTCAACCTTTCTGAATCAGGTATGTGCTCATTTCTTTGGACATAACGAGGTTTAGGGACTTCTGCATCTGTCATTATTCAAGTTAATACTGGTCCATATCCATTAAATATTTCTCTGCCAAAGCCCCTTCCCAGACATCTGGATTTGGACACTTGTGTGGAATGTGCAGCCTGTTGAAGAGTCAGGGAATGAATGGCAGCTGCGGCTGTCGAGGTTTGCAGCTTTCTCAGCCCTTCCCTCCTTCTCTTGCTCATGTAAAGAGACATCTTGGATGGAGGAATTGTCCCAGAAAGTGCTCAGGCCTCTTTGCTTTTCCTATTCACTGCTTGTGGTGTTGTTTGGATGGGCGCAAAAGTGATCTCAGGTTACATTAAAGTAAGTGCTTTATCCTTCCTTTTCTCCTCATGTGCCCGTCCTTTTCCCACCTCACTTACGAGCCTTGTTTGAAAAGGCACGTGTGCCATAATTGCTTGTAAACCTTCAAGACTCTCCTCTCCTAATTAATGACAGAAGGCCAAGAGGGAAGGAGAGTTCATGGCCTTGTCTTCTGAAAGTGGCAGTCTTTGTGCAAACTGGTTTTCGTAGGTGGCACTTTAAATATAATCATGATCAGCAGAGATCATGGCTGGATTTTCTTCTCCTTGCTGTCCAAGTTCATGATTCTTTACATGTTCAGCAGGCCAGCAGGTGGAGGCTTTCAAAAGCATCCAAGCAGGTGGTGACCAGCAAGAGTTATGCTATTGGGTGTGCTATTGAGTACACTGCTGTCCACACGGGTGTTGCTGAGATAACACTAGGTACCAACCTAGGTGCTGTAGTCAGGGCCTTCATTTAACCTGGCTTTGACCTGGCTGTGCTGCAGTACCCGGCCAGCAGCTGCTATAGGTACCGTTACACCCACTTGGCTGTGTCACAGACATCCAATTTAATTGCGGGGCTGCACACACTTGCTTTCTTTTAGTGTCTGCAAGTGATTTATATGTAAAATACAGTTTATATGTGTTTTTACAGAAGACTGCAGCGGAAGCAGCGCACAGTGATGCTTACTTGTCAACTGGCCGAAGTGTAGGGACACTGGAGCAGTGCTAGTGAAGAGCTGCTGGCTGCTGTTAGCAGCAACAGTGCAGGAGTTTTGCACAACTGCTCTCCGTAATGTCACAGTGCTTGGCAGAGAAAAATGCAGTTGTGCTTCGTAACTGCTAGACTTTCATCTGTGGTTTGCAAGTGGGTACTTTTTAAGAAAGTGGCAGACAAGGGCTTAGATTAATTGGCTAGTTGTACCAGCAAATTCAAACACTGTGGGACTGGGTAATCTCCAGAGCTGAATTCTGCTTTAAGTAAGCCCAGGAGCTCTCTCTAGCACGGTTAAATCAGAGTTACCTTTGAGTGTTCATGCTCTGTGTTGTCGTGGCAGGAATGGCTGCCCCTCAGCCACCCAGGCCCTATGTGCTTCGACAGCATAGAGCAAGAAGAAAACTTGGAAATAAATCTAGTAATTAATAAGAATTAGACTTGTTAAAAAGTGTATGATGGCTACATTTCCTGTGCTTAAAAGCTGTTTTTTTTTCCCTTCTATTTTTCTTTTAAATCTTCTGGGAAAAATGTGGTCTGTTTTGAGGCTGGCATTATTTTTTCTTCCCTGTTCTCCTGCCTTCCTCACAGCTTTACAGGCCTAGCAGTGTCAGGCAGCCTTTACAGGGAGCGCAGGGGGATGATTTTGCTATGATAATACAAACTCATTTATGTTGTGTTCATTTCCTAGCACAAATACTTTTATGGAGCAGAGCTGTGTTTGCTATGTTAAAGCACTCCAAGAGCCATGGATGTCCGTAGATGTAAAGACCGGTGTGGAGAAAATAAAAAGCCCCAAACACTGTGCAGATCTCTGCAGCTCTTTCTTATTAGATAATTTCACTTTCTAATTGCTAGAATGAAATTTTTGTTAAATATTGGCCAGCACAACTTTAAGTTGGCAAGAAGTGTAACATTTTAATTTATAATTATAGCAATTCTCAAACTGTAGCAATTAAAATAACACTGCATATAAAGTAAAGATTCTAATGTTCCTTAAACTAATAAAGAGCAATAGAACAGAGTATCTGAGGAAAAACAGAAATCTGAATTTTATAATTTTAAGGAAGTCTAATAGAAGTTCATAGGGAGGTGAAGGGAAGGGGGATTTCTGACTCTTAGACTCCCATAAAGCTTGACTCTTGGAGCATCACTTTTCAGCTGGCAAACATTGGGCTCCTAGTTGCAACACACTGATCCCACTGGTGTTATTGCTCTGGTCAGGTTGTGCCTCTTGGAATACACTGAGGGTTTAAAATAGTGTGTGCATCCTGGATGTCTGACCAGTGCAATTATGAAATCCTTCAAGCTACATGGCTAATGAATCTGGCTTAAAACTGCAAGTGAAAGAAACTGAAGAGTCAAGGTGGAAGTATTTGAAATCCATACTTAGCTGATCAGACTGTGTCCACTGAATAGCACGTGGGATCATTTACTCTTTGAGAGATTTAGTATTTGAAAAAAATCTCCAAAATAGGGCAGAGACACCCTGGCCGAGCGGAGTGCAATTTCTCCTGCCTTTGCTCATTCTGTTCTGCAGCTAAATGGAAGATTTCAGTTACGAGTACTGTTTATTTTATGTTGTGAAAGTGCCAAATTGTGAAACCCAGCCAATTTTGCACCACTGTAATTGTTATGTCCTCACTGGTGTTTCTCCTGATTCTCATCAGCATCAGTGAGAGCAGATTGAAGATGAAATCTTGCAAAATAATTTTAGCTTTCCTGGGTCTGTCATGTGAAAATTAACGTTTGGAAATGACAGAGCTTTGCTCTCCTGCGTCTTTCTCGGACTTTGCCCATGACTGTAATTGGGTCCTTCACTTTTTTTGGCAGGACTTTTGACAGAGAAACCCACAAAGTATTTAGCTCATCTTTTAAAGAGCCTTCTTTATAGCAGGACCTTTAAATTAATGGAAGTGGCAGTCCAGGCAGAGAGTGTTAGTTCACTTGCATTAGGTCACTGTTCCCCACTTGAAATGCCAAGCTGCCTGGCTCCATTTGAGCTACCAAATAGACAGGCAGCGGTACCAAACTGGCCTTTGGAAGCTTTACTGCTACATCACTCAAGCCAAAGAGCAGGAAGGGATAAGGGACAAAAATAACAAGACAAATACAGCTCTGCTCTATGCATGTAAATCCACTTTGTTACAGACAGTGAAGTATCAGATCATTTTTACAGAAAACAGATTTAGCATCATAGATTCTAAATTGCACTTTTAAAACCTGATATTTGACCCCTTAGATTTTCCAGGCAGGTGTATCTTAGGACTTCTGGAAGGTGTAAGAAGGTGTATTTAGCATTTGTCCTTTGGTGAGGATTGGAGGTCCGCATCAGGATCAGAATGTGGTCCTGAGCATTCCTTTTTCAAAATATATGTTTCATCGCTCTCCTTGCTTGAAAAGTGAAACAAACCACAATGCCAGCAATCCCAAGATCAGGAAAAAAATGTGTGAACTATTGTGTGCCAAGGAAAAACAGTAAGGAACATAGCTGGAACTCAGACTTTTGAGAGATTATTATAAATGTTGAGAAAAATATTATTTAAAGAAATAGCTCTACAGTGCCCTTTAAAATCAGTAGGCGTCTATTTTAATTCCCATATAAGTAGTAACTGGCTGCTCTCTGTATATATACTTAAATGTTGCTTACTGTATAAGACCTTGTTTGCTTGATTTCAGCCTAACTGAATTTTTATGGCTGTGCTATAAACCTCTTGAAACTAGGGGCTTAAATGGAAATGCTGACACAACATTAATTACACTGGCTCCAGTGCGATACTGTGATTAAAGTTTATTTACTTTGTGTGTGCGTGTCAGTGTGTGTGTAATTTCATTGTTGAAAAACGAATGGAAAACTAATGTGGCAATGGAGAATGTGATTCTGTGCCTGAAAATTTATTTTTTAGCAGTAAGGAACATTTTTAAGGCTACTTTACAATACCAGAGAATTTATTTTTAATTGAGGTATAGTTTTGGTATTTAATGCTTTAGAAATGTCTGAACAAGTTTCTCACTTTAAAGCTGTTTGCTGTTCTTCCAGAAGTTTTTATGTGGCTGTTTGGGAGGTTAGGGGTATATTCCATGTAAATCAGAAAGTGATGAAAATGTGTTTGCATTTCCTTGTGACACATGCACTTTCCTGCCTAGTGCTGTAATGGGATGTTGCTTTATCCCACCACCGTGCCCTGTTTTTTGAAATGATGGGGAGAAAAATCTCTTATACCTAGAAATAAGGCAATACACTCCAAAATTAACCTTCATCACAGTATTGAATGTGAAGTGATAGCTACAAAACTCTGTATGGTAAATAGTATACTTGAGTGATATTTTTATAATGGTGAGATAAGCCATTTGCTGCATGCAAAAGCAATTTATTGAATTCAAGCTGCAATCTTGTTGCAAACCTTAACACCTAAGAGATGCATTAAAAATGTTTCCTGAAGACATGCATTGAAGAACCCTCTTCTGAAGCTTTTATATCATTGCTTCACTGACAGCTTTTTGTTTTACTGGCACTGCAATTTATGTTACTGTGAGAAATCTTTGTTATGAGAAATAGGCCTTAATTGAAAACTGAGGTCAGAGCATCTCTAAACTTAGACGCATTTGAAATCTCTCTCTTGGCTAAAAGTGGTCAGTCCATCTCTTGGACATAAGGTTGCCAAGTCTCTGATCTTACTGTGAATATTATGTTATTTACTATCTTACATAAATCTTAATTCCAGAGCCTACAGCCCTAAGAACTCTTTAAAAAATATGTTCCTGCGGTTATAGAAAATTATTTGAAAACATGAATTAATTATCTTCTATAGAGGCAGAAATGGAAAAGCCAAACACAAAAGATTCCAGATTTGTTGACTTATAGATATCCCTTGATTTTTAAGCCAATCCTTGATTATTGTGATAAAGCTTATGATTTTTGAAAATTTGGAATCTATCTCGTGTTTTCAGGGGACAAAAACAACAACAACATGTGAAGAGAAATCGTGATCAGCTGACTGGATAGGAGACTTGGCTTAGCTGATTGCATTCCTTCCCTTTCTTTCTTCTTAATGAATATCCGCAATTTCAATGGCAGAGCAGTGACAACATAAGTCTGCAGAGCAGGAGACTGGGTTCACTCGCTTACTGTGCGCTTCGGGAGGATGTTTTCCCCCCTGATTGTCAATCTGTTTGAGTTGAAGCATTCGTGGATGTTTGTAGCACACGTAGCTCACTGGCACATGGGCAGTGCTCCTGCTGTCCAGAAGAAGAGCCCCGGAGCTCTGGTGGAGAGGCCGTGGCTGCAGCCTCAGGCCCCTGCTCTGTTAGATCTCACATGAGGAAGCCACTGGATAAAAGCAGGACGTGGTCTGGAGAGCAGAACCAGGGTATCCTGAGCAAGGGTGGTGAGTATCTGATCGTACCGCCAGCTGCAGCTGTCCCCGTTTGATGCCGGCTTTGCTGCCTGCTGCTTTCCATAGGGAGCATCCAGGTGGCATCTGACGGTTCTTGTTTGCTTTGTTCCTGAATCGCGTAGGTAACGTGAGGCACTTGGCTCCCACAATGTTTTTTTTTTCAGTCTGCAGGCCTGCACTTGAAAGTCAGTGAGGAAAGGGATCTAATAACTCATAGGTGCTGTAGAGGTAAGTGGGCCTGGAGGGTAGCCTCTTGGTGGGCTTTCTTTGCCATCAGTGCCTGTGTTCTGCCTCCTCTAAGACACCCAAGCAGTTGCGCTGAATCTTGCCTTAAACCCCTCTTCTACAGCTGTCTGGCATCCGGGCAAATGTGATTCTCGGGAAGAGAATCCTAGCAGGCATTCCCGCTCCTGATCTGCCTGGTAGACTCTGATAACTGTGAGGCTGCGAGGTAGCGCACGGCGGGCCACAAAAGTGAGGAGAGAGACAAGTAGGGCAGGCCTGGAAAACCGAAGGGAAAAGGCGAGCGCGTTGTGTGCGTGTGGAATGCCCTCCTTTGGCTTGTGGAGCGAGGGCACTCGGCGTGCCTCGCTCCAGCCCAGGACATTTCCATTTTTTTATTTTGGCTGTTTGCTTTCACTGCAAGAGAGTGCAAAGTCGGCAAATAGTTTCACAGTGTGTGGTCTTTATGATTTATATTGCTGCTCCGAACCACCACTGACCAGATTTCTTGGTCTTGTTCCCATTTGTTACAGTGTAATTAAATATTAAGTTGTTATTAAAGCATTGCGCTCTTCCCTTGAAAGAGAAAAAGAAGGCATGTACATCATGATCCTGCGCTACTGCTGACACTGAAGTCCAACAGAGAAAAGGTGGGCCAAATTTGTCCCATCTGAAGGGGAGGTAGCTGTTCCAGGCCTGAGGCAAAAGGGAGGATCTCCTATCGGGACCTGTCCATGAGCTGGAAGTTGGATAGTGTTGGAGTGAGGAAAGAAAACGAGCGTAAGCTGGGGATGCGTTTGGCTGGCAGGAGAACAGCGCCTGGAGCTCGGCAGTGCAGCCCTGAATACATGGCTGCCGTGCTAATTGCAGCCTTTATGTTGAGCCTAGAGAACACTTGCCCTTAAATGACCTTCCCTTTGAATCAAATATGTTGGAAACTTCAAAGTGTGAATGAAGACAAATTATGCAATAAATTAAAAGTAACACTGTAATTGTTCTGTGGTTCCAAATCTGCAGAGAGCTCAGCTTTTCTCTGTGAGCACCCCCATTAATCCCAGGGAGGTACTTGAAGCACATAATTGGAGACCCATGCACGCTCCCATGGTGTTGGAGTGGCTGCTCAGTGATTTTATAAATGAATGAAGGGGCTGCTGGAAATGAGAGGGTGGAGGGGAGAGGGATGAGCGGCACATGAAAATGGATCTCCTGTTAAGTGTTGGTAACGTGCTTTTAAAGATTCTTTGGAGAAGATGGCCTTGGCTTTTCCTGGTTTTATGCACGCAGACTTGCCAAGTAGGTGTCTTTGTTCCGTGCTATAGCCAGCTGCTCCGGAACAGCCATGCAGTGCCCGGCCGAGGCTGCTTGCTCCCAGCTGGAGGAGGAGCTTTGAGAGTTGTTCTGGATTAAGAGCATCTGAGAGCACCACCCGTTGTGTTGATGTACACAGGTACTGTGCTGAAATACATTATATTTCAGCGGATCTTCACCTGATCCCCTTGTGCTTCATTTTGGGATGCTTTTTCGAGATGCTGCCATTCAACTTCACTGAACCAAAAGATAGTGCTGGCATGCAAGACACTTCAAATATTCTCATATCTAACATCCACATTCTTGTACCTCACATCAGCCATTCCTAGCGATAAGGAAATTTGACTTACACATATGAATAAACCATTTTACTGTGAGGGTGGTCAAGCACTGTGCAGGTTGCCTGGAGAGGTTGTGGAGTCTCCATCCTTGGAGATAATTAGAACCAAACTGGACACATCCCTGAGCATCTTGCTGTAGTTGAGCCAAGTTCTGAGCTGGGTGATTAGGCTAAATAATCTCTAGAGGTCCCTTCCAATCCCAGCTCGTCTGTGGTTCTGTGATAACATAAGGCTGTGTAGGGCATTAATCCTTCTGCAGGAGTAGGTGAAGAATTTTGTGGCTTCTTCCTCAAACAGCAGAATCTACTAGAGATTTTTCCTTTTCCTCATTTTGCAAATAAGTGATATCCCTTGGGAGAACAAGCCCATGGGATATGTAAGAATGAAAAAAATCACCATATATATGCAGCAGCAGATGTTCTCCTTGCTTTGATTTCTGTGTTTCACTTCGCATGTGATTCCAATATTGGAAACTGCCTAGGACTTTTGATCATTTTATTGGAATTGGCATGTCTTTGGACATGGATCCCATAAATTTTGCAATTTTATTTGAGGAATCAGCATGCATATGAAACATCTGCAAAGATATTTACATATGAGCGATGATTGTCATAATGTTTATTGGCTTACAATTCATCAAGTGAGCAGTAAATGCAAGATACTGACAGACTTTCATTTAAACCATTAACATTAAAACATTTTAGAAGATCATTGGTATAGAGGTGTGCAGCAATGGACTAATTTGGCCTTGTATCATCTCAATAAGTCTTCATTTGCTGTGACAACGAGCTATGGTTAAAGGTGTCCTCCACAGTGAACATACAGAATATGCATCACTGAGGAATAATTGTAAACTATTTGGAATATTTTTGAAGATGGATAGAGTTTATATTTCAGGTATTTTTGTGGGGGCTAAAATGGTTTTGCACATGAAGCATCTCTGGCACACACAGTGTTCTAGGATGAGATCCAGAAAAGTGCTGGGTCTCACTGGGGTCCTGTAACATGCATTAGAAATCCCTAAGCCTCTCAGACCATGCCGAAAAGCTGTCCTTTGGGATGTCACAGTCTGTCTCTGCATTTTCTGTAAGACATGTAGCATTTTTTTGCCTATTTTTCATCAGTTTTTACGTTTCTTGTCTTCACCACGTATTTGCATCAGTGCTCAGGATACCACATGCGAGTAGTAGTTTAAATCACGCTCGTGCTGTCAGGAGTCTTATCAAAAGACCTAATTCTTCAGAGAAAGAGGAAGGGGAAAAAGACTTTTGCCTTGTATGTGTTGTGCCTTTTATTGCACTAATGTGAAATGATTTGATGTGATGGACAACAGTTTATCAAAACAAAATCTCATTAAAGTCTGTCTGCACTTTGCCCTGACTCTCCTTTGTATAATAAGATTGCGAAGCTTTCTGTGACCAGACAGTAACCTGTGGTAACCTGTGGTGTGTGTACATTTATGGGTGATGAATAAAACCATTGTTTTCACCCTTAAACGTTGGCATCAATAGTGTGCTAATAGCATTTACAAGTTTATGCTTTATCAGCAGCAATGACTGGCAACTAATCAGCTGTTTTGTGATGGGACTCTTAGAATAGCGGCCAAAGACATTTGAGCTAAGCTGCACGGAAAAAGACACTGCTGCATTTATTATGATACCATTTTTGTTGTGTAAGGATGCCATGATTGTTGTTTTAGCATTTTAGGCATACAATGCAATTAGGAATAATCAGTTTTCCCACACATTCCACACAGCAAGCGAAGCGCAAATTCTAATAACTGGGGCCTTAAATTTTGAGTGACTTCCGCCGCCGCGCTGGCAGCCCACGGGTACTGATGGGTGGCCCATAGAGCCGGGCAGCTAGTGAGCGACCACGCTGCTCCTCGAGGAGTCACTCTTAGGAAGAGTGGTGGGCAAGGAGTGAGATGTTTAAGGTGTGCCCAGAACGCCAGCTAAAATATATTTTGGCCTGGGGGGAAGAGGATCTGTATATGGCTACATATGACTGTCCTGCGGGGCTTACAATCTGTAGCAGACACGCAGACAAGAAGTTTAAAAGAATGTGTTAAAGAATTCGCATTTGGTGTTTAGTGGAAGCAGTAGGTGGTCATATCAAAAAAAAAAAGAAAAGAAAAAAAAAGAAAAAAAAAGTGTTACATAAGCACACAGATATATGTTGTGTTTACTTACCCCTTTCTCCGTGTGAAATGTGTGTGGCTGGTTGGAGAATTTGAAGCACCAGCACAGACGGATTTGGATTTGGACAGAGGGATTAAGGAAACATATCTTGCCTGTAGCTAAAGGTAGTAAGTTTATACTGACAGTTTCAGTTCATACTCATTCATGCTAAAAGCCAGATTGTTGCTGAAATTTCTGTTCTGAAAAAAGAAGTGTCTTAAACATTCTTAGATCAGACTCAGTCTTTTTTGTGTTAGACAGAAATTTGCATGGACAAATGTATCCAAAAAGTTCATTCTCTCTGCAGTAACATTCAGTTTTTCTTTCTGTATTCTTTCCCCATTTCTTTCTGTGTGCACTGCTTTCCTCAGTGTGAGTATGCAGTACCTATACATTATGCATGTTTTTAGATTTTTACTGTTTTGGGGCTATGTCTATACTGCTTTTTTTTTTTTTTTTCTTTTTGCATGCTTGGGACTGAAAGCTTGCTGAGTTTGATCTTCCTTTGCTTAAGAATTCGAGACTCAGGTGATTAATTGAATGGCTGAAAAATAAATTCCAAAATATTAGCCTTGATAGGTAGTATTTATCAAAAAATGATTTCTTTAGAGAAACATAGAGATGGAGAAGAAATGACACTGTAAAGATGACGTAGTTGCTCTCATTTCAGTGTGCATACTTGTGTGCATACAATCTGAAAGCTTTGAATATTCCTCCTGTGAGTGTAGCTGTAACTATGAAAAGTTGCAAGTCAGCGTAGCCTAATCCAGATTTTTGTGAAGAAGAGTAAGTCACAACAGTGAAAAATGACTTTTTATTGTCAGACTTTAATCACATCAGGACATATTTGTGCATTATTTTACCAAAATGTATAATGAAAATATATTCCTTTAGTTCAGGGCCTAAAAGCTCATGGGGAAACTGATTTCTGAGAGTGCAAGATGAAATTTATTCTCTGCAAGAAACCAATGTCAGGCCTAGTGACCACCATCTGGCCTTTACATTGAAGTCAAACACAGGGTGAAAGTGTAAATAGCAAAAGAATGAAATTCTTGGCTGCTCACAGAAGCTGTTGTAATGCCTGTTACTGGAAGCTCTGTTCCACACCCTGGTGTTAGGGAGAGTTGAGGCACAGAGAGGAATCTCTACTCACTATCCCATTTTAGAAGATACCTTGACATTGTGGTAAAAATCATGGATCATGCCAATAACCAATTTTCTTGGTTTCAACCAGTAAGTTGATGGGTCCAGCCTGGCACATGTCACTTGGGCTGCTGTAAGGAAATTAAAGGATGAATTCTTATAACTGGAAAGGAAAATAGTTCCATTTTCTAGTTCTAATATTTCTAAGAGAAATGGAGTGTTCTCATTTTTGAGAACACTAAGAGAATATTACTTTTTCCTATTACTGAGTGTAGACATATTTCAAAAAAGTAGAACAGCTCCAGCTAGGGAAGATTTATCTTAGAATACCCTGTAACCTTGTGCCTGTTGTATTCAACCAAGGTCTGAGAGACTTTAGTGCAGCTCTTCGCTCTCAATTAGGCAAAGAATGAATCTAAATGAATGACTTTTAGCAAGTAAGCGTTTCTCTGGTTAAATGCTCCTCAGGCCCTGTGCGTGTGGATCACATTTACAAATAGGTTCAAGATGCCTCAGGCAAATATGAATTAATGAAAATAAGTATTCAAGTCTAGAAAAAATCAAAAGGACCATTTCTTATAAATTACTGACATTTCTTCCATGTGCATGAGTCAGTTTTATTGAACTACAGTTTTAATTTGAAAATATTTAAAGAATATAGTCAAACTTTATTTACAATATTATCACCTGAGAAATGTGCTTTGATTTTATATTTTAGCCATATCTTATCACCTACCTTTCTTCCAGGCTTTTAAGACCAAGGATGGCTACCTTGTGATGGGAGCTGGAAACAATCAGCAGTTTGATATTGTCTGCAAGGTAAGGCTGTTCTAGACTGACAATACAGCAAGAGGAGAGTTGTGGATAGTTCATTAAGGCCTGGAAAATGTAGTAAGAAAACAATGTAGCTGTGATTGTTTTACCCTTTCTTATCTCTTAATGCATTTGGGCAGACATATCTCCACCTACACTTCTCTGAAGAGGTCTGCTTTCCTTTGTTTTAACTGACTCTCTCATTTTTAAGCCGTAAGTCAAGCTGTCCAAAATCAGCTAGCTCAGCAGTTCTTCTGTTGTTGTTTGTTTGTTTTTTAAAGGTGTCCAACCCCTCTAGTATGGTCATTATATTCATATGAAGAAAGATTAATGACTGAATAAGTGTCTAGCTTCCATACGACTGTGGTTAAATCTTTCTAAGAAACAGTTTTCCTATTTGTTTTTAAAAAGACTAGCAGTTTTACCATTATCAAATTATCATAGACACAGTTTTGGGCTTCTAAGCTGCTGAGAAACTGAGTGAGGTAGAAGCCAATGGACTTCCATGAACACTTTCAGAGATGTTCTATGCTAAGTCAAAGGTGATTTGGAACTAACAACATAGTAAAGCACAGAGTCAATAAAGTAAGAGGAATTTTTAATTATAGGAAGGCCCTCAACAGCCTATTGAATCCTTAGTAAATACTAAAAACACTAATTCAAACATTGGAACGGCTACTAAGGAACCTTTTTAAGATGTGCTGGTGGAAAAAATACGGAATATGTGGAAGCTGTTGCTCTGAAGACACATGCTCGAGACATGTAACAGCTGGCTGAAGCTATCAACAATTGCAAATATTCTGCTTCAACCGTATCATTTCAGACAAGCAGTGAGCAAGCAAGATTGAAAAAAAAATCACAGAGATCTTTTAAAAGCCAGGAAAAACTAACTGTAACTCCTCTGGGGTCTTCGATAATTGCTAAAAACTTTGTGACACTACTGGCTGAAAGACATTTCCTAGCGATAACATTTTACAGCTCTGCATCCCAATGTGGAACTACTTCAGTCTAAGTGGGAACACTGAACAAGAGTCTTCATAAAGTGCTTTTGTGTCAAACAAAGGATAGTGCAAACAATTTTCCAAGTGTTGGGTGGGGAGAAATGCAGGCAGTGTGAACGCATGAATGTGAATTCTTAGATGTGCACTGTAAATGCCAACTAGCCTGTAATTGAACTTGAAAGAAGGCCTAGAAAAGGAGAACAGCAATTTCATTCCAAATGGTCACAGTGAAATAAAGAAAATAACATTGGCAGCATGATGCAGAAAGATGAATGGCATATTAATGAATGTCTTCTCAAACGTGCATTTGTTAGTCACAAAAAATTTATAGGAACATATATAGACATGTGGCCTTAAAACAGATGGATATTAAGTTAAAGCAGAAATCAGTAATGTTAATTAAAACAGTATAGTGAGCAATTCCATATGATCATTTTTCATATAACTCATCAAATGAAAGCATAGTTTTCTTAGATATTTCTCAGTTGTTTAAGTTGTCATAAATAAATACTTATGATCATTTATTTTGAACAACCTTCCCTGATTTTTTTTTCAAAAGGCATGATTTGTAACTCCCCAAAGTAACGGTGTTATAAAGAGGAAATCATTTTAAGGGGATACATATTGGTCAACTTTCAGACAGGAAAAAAATTGTCTAAAGCTAGATTGTGATATAAGATGATTTTTCATATAGTAGGTTATCTAAACCTCAAGGAGAAGACAGTATGCAGGGTACTAAGTGTTGATGGAAAAAGCTAGATTCATATTTTGTGTTCCTTGCAGATAAAAATCTGTAAAAATGTAAAATTATAGTTGTTTTAGCATATCTGACATCTAACAGGAAGATGTCAACAGCTACTCACTTAGTGGCTACCTAAGCCCATGTCCTTATTCACACCAGCAAACTGAGCAGTCACTAAATGCTAGTGGCCTGGGTCTGAACCACTTGGGAGAGAATTAGTAGAATTTTAAATTTGAGGCTAATTCAAGAGAGATTGCCACCAATCTGTGTGTTTTATGTGTTGTGGTAGATAGGTTTATGGATTCAAAGGGTGACTGGAGAAGCTGATAAAAACCACTAGCTCAGAAAGACTTTAGTCTAAAGGCGGTTGAAGCTTGGGTGAATATTAAGGAGGTATCAAACATACTGGTCTGGATGCTTTACTCTTCCTAAGCATCAGCACTCGGCCATTGGCTGAGATGGGAAGGTGGTCTGTAAGGACCTCGGTATTCAGTTAGCAATATCTTCCTTATAAGCCATCTTGGAAACGGCTCAGGAAAAATGTCACCTGTTTAAAATGAGAATAAGGCTTAGCACAAGAAAAATGGATTTATGTGAGTGTTAGTGAGTCAAAATACATGAAGCATACGTGACCAACTTTTCCTTTCTAAGATTCTTTTCTACCTTCTTCAGTAGCTAATGTTATTTTTTATTATTATTATTAAATCTGGGAAACAAAATTAATTCTATTTATTTATGTTCTGTTTAAATACATTGTGGCATGAACAGATATATAGTAAATATTGGTTGTCCACATGGCTAATCTGTCTCGTAAATGCCCCTACGAAACTTCCAGTCTCATTCTCTACATTTAATTCCCTTTATGGTCTAGCTCAAATTGTCTTTCCATGCCGATTAAATTTTTAACATGCCAAGTGGGAGTTACATGTAGAAGATATATTTCTCCTTTCTGGGAGGTTATAACTCCAATTTTCTTTATTAATTCTTTCTGAAGAAATCATAAAGACAAACTATGACGTTTCAATAGAAAAACACAATTTCCCTTTTTTGTTGTCTTTTTGACAGAAATTGCTCAAACAGAGAAGAAATATTCTTAGATATGGCTTTTCTTCAGTCTAGTATAAATATCAAGTAGCCTCATATTTCTTATTCAGTCTAATATGAGCTCAGTATAGTCCCACAGATCTCTCTAACCTTACAATAATAATTTACAGTCTTAATAATGGTCTGTCATAAAGGAACAAGAGTCTTTACTGGCTAGGAGTAAAAGCTACAGACTAAGACTGGGATCTTCAGTTTAATTTCTCTCTTTTTCTATACTAATTATATAACAGTGAATAAGTAGTATTGTATTTTCTTAACTTCTTAATCCCTATGAAAATATTAATTAGAAGTAGGATTATTTGGAAAGCTATCTTCAATTGATAATAATTTTTCCTAGCTATACAAATGATCTCCTGCCAAGCGTATTTCTCACCTTTATTTTTTCTTAGATCCTGGATTTGCCTGAAGTTAGCAAGGATTCCAGATACAAAACAAACAAACTCAGAGTCCAGAACAGAAAAGAACTTATTGAAATATTAGCAACTCGGTAAGTTCACTAAAAAGTAAAAATGACAGTAACTGATTGAGTTACTGCTTTGTATTTCCTCTGTCAGAGTTCAGCATCTGTTAAATGATCTGTTAGTATCATTTAAGCTGAGTTTCTGTGTAACTTATATGCAAGTGCAAATGCAAGTATGTACATGCTCTTAGTGTGGACACTTCCAGCAAGATTCTGTTGTATCTTATTATTGTGAATTCATTTAGCATTCAGTTTTGAAACACTACCTATAACAAACATCTTTGGCATACTAGTGGATATTACATATGTTTTCATGTACCTTCCACAATAATTTTGCTTTTATTTGCTAATGCACTGTTTGCAAAGTTCTGTGTGGTTTATTTTTTGCTGTAGTTACCTAGAGAAGTAAATGAACAGTTGTCAGTGCTGAAAAATGCCATCCCATGAGAAATAAGGGGAAATGACAAACTAGCAATGACAAGATTCCACTGAAAAAGATCCGAGTTAAAATACAGATTGCTTGATATTATTGTAGGTTCTATAGCACAGAAGATCAAGGCTTAAGGTGCATTAGAGGATAGTAAATGTCTCCAGTCCTACTAGTTACACTCACTGTACCTACTGGACCATCCATCCATGGTGAAATTTTTGCACATGAGCTGGAGCAGCTTAGAAGAATTGTGATTACCAGAGCAGTGAGATCTACTATCATCATACCACATTTGAGATGAACCTGTCCTTTTTGTGCTGAAAGGCAAAAAGAAATATAAAAGCCTTTTAAGGATTTAGTTAGGCCTTTCATCCATGACTCCTTTGGGTGTTTCCCTGGGCAGTCTGCATCTAATTTGAGCTGGAGAAACTTTTTGTGGGGGGTATTGCTGCAAGGGAATTAGTGAGCAGGCAATTTTGTATAGGAATCTGATGATTCCTGAGAGTTCCCTTTCTTTTTTAATATATTCGGAAAAATAAACAGAAATTATGGTCATATAGCGGAATGATTTGAAAGTGTTGTTGCTGATAAGACAGTCAAAAAATTAATGGATCTAGCCTGTCCCAGCATCTTAACAAGTGTTTATAGTGACTATAAACAATGAAAGGAAACATATTTTTTTGTCACCTTCTCTTTCTCCTAATTTATTTTTGCACCATTTTCAGTTCATACATCCTTGCTGTCCATCTAAGTTATTGATATTTTTAAAATCACTTGTATAGTAGAGATTTGGAACTCTACCATCCCATATATCATTATTGTTGCTCAGTAGATATTTGTGCACTTTCTTTCCAAGCTGTTGATGCCAACATAATCTTGTTGAGTTGAGGTACCTGATACAGTCTTCTGTATTGACCTATGTAATCTGTCCCCTTCCAGGATCATAGGAACATTTGGAATTCTTTCTGTAGCTATGAGTTATCTTTTTCTTTCCTATTTTTCTTAAATTCCAAAATGGACTGACTTCAATTCATGAGCCCTTAATACGGGCAGAAAGAAGGATTCATAACCTCTTCCTCTTAAGGACAAGGATTTCCCAGGTTTTACTTAGAGAGAGATGTTTAGACCTACTCTGAGGTTGAGGAATTCCCAGAAGTCCTGAGCATTTAATTCACTGCATGTGTACAGCAAAAAATTTTGAAAACATCTGAACTCTGAACACCAAGGAGGTAGGAGATGCCTTTCATTTGCTAGGGTAAATGTTAAGCAATTGAGATTCTTTGGCCAGAATTTTGTTCTAGAAATGTGCACACAGGAAACACTGGTACAACCGATCAGGGTTAAAGAATGCTATTTTTTTAAAAAAAGGGCCCATATCTTGGGAATTTTTGACTCAAATGACCTCTAATTTAGATCAATAATTCTACTCACCACCTGCGGTAACTGTACGAGATTTCAAGGTGTTTGCACAAGCATGGGGATTACAGGGCACTTAGAAGAAACTGACCTTTAAACAGAAGAGTTTTCAGAAAGGTGTGAAATGACCTATTCATCACAGTCAGATGTCCTGAGCTGAGTGAGAATACAGCATGGAGATGAATATGGCTTGAAAGATAAATATAGCTTGAAACAACAGTTCAGAGCAGTGCGAATTGCTCCGTGCCTTTCAGAAAGAGTCTTCTCATTCCTTCTCTCCCCTGACAGATCTGAAGAGTGAAGCTCTTCACATCTATCCTCAGCTCTTCACCCTAGCCTCTGTGTGCTTGTTGTCTGCATCCAACATCCCAGCTCTCTCTACGAAGGCCACGTGAAAGAGAGGGAGAAAGAGGAGGAAGGAAGGAGGGCAGACGAGGAGAATAAATTCATATTCCTCTGGAGATCGTCGGATCTCCATGGGAAAGACTGGCACATTGACCACTCCAGAAGGATATGCTGTGTCTGGGAGATCAGCTTCTTACCTGAGGCTAATGGGAGAGAGTTGCAGGAAACAGTCCTGGACCTTCAGAGAGGTAGAGTGGTTTTAGTTCCCACCTTCTGTCATGAAGCAAATACAGTGCTGCAAGGACCACTAGGTCATAGTAGAAGCACAAGGAAGAAGAATATAGGAACATAGACTATAGTACACCCTTTCCTATCAGTCCTGTTATCCCTTTCTCATCTCTTGCCCCATTCTTCCTGCTGCCATCATCATCTTCCACTTACTATTATTTTCCCAACTTATTTCTTCTTTTTCCTCTTGTTGCCAACATTCGCACATTTACTATGTTTGCTTTACAAAAGAAAAAGAGAAAAAAAAAAGGGAGTTTCAGTGCCTTCTGGATCTTCCTCTTCACGTAGGTGGTGTTTTCCCCAAATGGAAATGAACCAGAACCTTGACAAAAGCAAATTGCCTCCGAATGGCTCCTTGTCTTGGATGTGTGCCAAGAGCCAAATTTAAAATGACCCAACCTGGGTGGAGGTCGGGTTCAATGGCTACTACAGAGGCCCCTGAGACTTCCAGCTCATGTGAGAACTGACAGACTACAGAGCATTTTGTTTTTTATGTTTCCAGTGCAAACCTCTGGTTTGTGAGTTAGATGCACATCCATCCAAGAGAAGCAAGTTTTAATTGTTGCTCCCTTTCCTCCTCTCTCCACCTCTGATTCCTCTGAAACTGAATGGTAGCAGGCACAATGTGGGATATTTCTATATATATGCTTCCATATATGTTTATATATATGCACAGACACACATACATATAGTGTGTGTAATTTGAGATACATCTGTGCAGAAGTTGGTATAATGCCAGTTTCAGGAGAAGCTGTTCTGGGGAAGGCAGCTGAATCTGTTGACCTCCTCCTTCAAATTATTCCTGAATGTGAACATTAATCCCACCTTGCACCTCAGTAATGCAGACACGTTTTAAGACAGTCCAGGTAAGTGTATACTCCAAAGTACTTAGGGCAATGTACCCCTAAGTGGAACAGAGCGTGTGAGGTTGTATGTGAGCATGGGGGAAGGGGAATGGGAGACATTCCCCCAGCCTTTCAAGTGAAGCAGCTAGTGTAATGAAAAACACATAAATTCATCACGATTAGGGCTCCTGCAGCTACAACTAAATGAATCCATTGCGTCTAGAGAGCTAAATGAGTGTAGACTTAAAATCAGAAGTGTTAGGGCTGGAAGTGATTCAGGGTGGAGCTTCTATTCCTAGCACTTACATCTTAAAGCCCTTCTTGACTGCACCACAGCTGCGTGTTGCGTGTGTAAGTGTGAAGGGAGAAGAAATGAGCAGGAAGGAAACACAGAGGAACCTGATCCTCGGTTAATGAGGTCTCTGCTAAATTATTTCCACCAAATAACAGAAGAGGAGAGCACCTAAGAAGAAAGGGTATTGTAAAATATTTAATTGCCTGATGAGAAGCTCTGTTAAATTCACATTTGGTGAGGCACTCCCACTCCTTGTAAATACCCTTGCTCCTCACCACCCCTTTTCTCTCCCCCACGCTGAGGCCCTCAAGATTGAAGTCACTGCTGCTGACTTCACAGAAATGGGCATCTGCTCGCCTGCCCCTGCAGCAGCACAAGTAAGTATGAGAGACCTGAAAGCTGCTGGAGATCAGCCTAGCGCAGCTGAGGCTGTTTGCTCTCCTCAGTCCTCCACCCTGCTCTCAGGGCAGAGCCAGTTGAGCTGTTTGGGCCTCAGCTCCTGAACTGCTACAGCATGTGTTAAAATGCTTCAACTCCATCTGCTCACTTCTGTGTGTGCAGCTGAGGGAGACCAAGGATCTCCCAAGTATCTGATTTTTGGCTTAGGTAAGGTGATGTTTATTTTCTGTGCTTTCTTTTTCTCCTTGGTTAGAAAACTTTTAAGCATTTTCAAATGCAAGTGTGATGCTCAGGTTTTTTTTTTTTTTCATAAAGAGATATGCTGTCTTTCCCACTCCCTCTGAGATAACATGTATTTCAAGGCTCTTGAAATCAAGGGAAATTTTTCCATTAATGTTTTCTGAAGGATGTCCCTTGTCAGAATTTACTGTACCTGACAAAAAGAAGAAAAACAAAATTAATTTCACTTATTCTGAATCTGCTATTACACATGTTCATGTAGCTGGTTTTCACTTAATTTTGGCTCCCTCTGCTCTAATTAAAAAATCTATAGCCCATTTGCTTAACTGAGAGAGGGAGAGGAAGGTTTGGGAAAAGGACCACATTTAAAATACGTACATAGTCTAACATTTTCGGAATCCAACCAGAGCTAGTCCTGGAACATGCTGGATTTTGCTATGCAAAAGTCATAGAAACATTTATATTTTACAATATGGTCATGTATTCATCCCTCCTGTATACTGTTCTATAAAAATTATATATGATTTTAAAACAGCATGCAAAATACCATAAAGAAATGTGAACGTGTGTTCATGTATAGCACAGATCCCACACATAAAGGGAAGAATTTATCAATATTTATATTTCAAACTCACTACATTAATATTTAAAGCATGTAGACATTTAAAACAAGTTTCAGGATGCATTTGTGATATATACATGTCTCTGGGCTGTACTTTATGTGCATATCACTTATAATCTGCTGTCTGTGGCATCTTTTATGGTAGCCCACATTCATCAGTAAAGCATGTCAGTACAATGAAGCTGACCCCAAAGATTTCCAAGGTCTATTGTGACATGTTGAGTGATTCATCACTAACCAGGAAGAGACTAATTTCACACTAACATGGACACACTTGCAGAATATGGAATAAATAGTAGAGCAAACACTTTGAAAACTCTAATTGTATATTTATTGTATGCTAAGGGACAGTGATGTATTATATGTATTTTTGAAACATTTTTTTCTACAATTTTATTTTGTATAATGTCTTCCACAGTGTAAGAAAGTGTACAAAGTTTTTTATATATTAAAAAGCTGTTAATTAATAGTGAAGTTAAAGAAATTGCATATTGGGAGGCAATTGGCAAAAAAAAGATGCAGAGTGCATCTCACAAATGTGGGTTGTACTAGGAAACATAAAAATGCTGTGGATTTTAGCAAGTACATAGGAGGTTTTCTTGACTGACCATGTGTAAAAAAAATAAATAAATAAAATAAAAAAAAAGACAGAATTGTATATGTAATTCTTCCTTCTCCATGTGGTAGATGTCCGAATTACTTTAAAATAATTGACATAAGCTTCATCTGGAGCGGAGAGAAAAGAGCAGTATTTTGGTTCAGTAGTTTTTCCGAGTATATTTAGCATGTAATTGGGTGGCTTTATCCTTTAGAGAGATAGAAGGGCCTGCGCTTATATGATGTAGCAATGATGGCATCTTGCCTGGGAGATATGGAAAACAGGATATTTACAAAGAATATATGCAAGTGGATTCATTCACGCTTTAGAAATCTTTATTTTGGTGAAAGATTAAATACAAAACTAATCCCCAACAAACCAAATGCTTTCTTGATACCATATTTCAGACCTATTATGAAAGCTGCTTTATGAATGCCAGTATGTGGTTGATAGTACAATCATAGAATCCTTAAGGTTGGCAGACACCTGTGGAGATCATCTGTTCCAACCTCCCCTGCACACACAGGGTCACCTAGAGCATGTGGCACAGGATTGTGTCCAAGTGGGTTTTGAAGACCTCTAGAGAAGGAGATGATGGTGATTTCTTCTTAGCAGGTATGTCTTACCACCTCTGTGGCATATCATATGGGAAGATGATCACATTTGAACTGAGCACAGTGAGGACTAACCCTGTTGTTTCCCTCATGTTTTCTGTGGCTTTGGTGGTGTTCTGAACTCCCAGTGCTACTGCTTTGTTCTTAGTAATTCCATGTATGCTGTAGTCCATCCCTCTGCTACTTTCTCTCTTCTCTCCTATTCTAGTAGTGAGAAAAGGCAGATATTTTGTCTGTTTGCCTTGATTGGTCAGTTAAAGGAAAAAGATTCCTTGATTATTAAGACAGAAGGAAACTTCCTTTTCTGGAGGTCCATGCGATCCTGTGTCACATCATCTGGGTGTCCCTGTTGGAGCAGGGAGGTTGGACTAGAGGATATCTAGAGGTGCCTTCCAACCTCTATAGTTGGAATAAATAAGTTTACACAGATAATTAGAAAGGTGAGAAATTTCTTGCAGCTTAATCGAAATCGCAGGTATGGATCTTTAACCCATTACCACTATTTAATTCAAGAGAATTAAAAGAGATGCGAGTTGGACACATTCTTTCTTTAGGGCCATTAATGATGCAGGCTGCCCTTAACTTCTAGACTCATTGAGGCCAAATATAGAAACAAAAGTAAACATTAGAAAAGGTACTGTAGATAAATCTCAAAATGATTTCCACCTTATTACTTTACATTTAAAAGGGTGTTACCAGTTTAGGTTAAAGTGTGTGGGGGGAAATCATTAGTGGAAGCAAATGGAGCAAAAATGTCCTCATGAATTTGACAAGTGATTATTAGAAATGGTTAGGAAGTGGATTTAGGTCTTGTTTTAGGAGACAAAATTACACTTGTGGATTGTGTAAGGAAACAGTCTTTTGTTTGATGTTTGAATTTCAAACTAACACTGACCACATTAGGCTGTTTCTTTTACTGTTCTGCATTTATTATTTATTTATTTAGCATTAATCTACTGAGTAGATAGAGGGTTTTTTTTTTTTTGTAATTGTTAAATTTAAGAATTTGGCAAGAAGTACTTAGTTTCATTCTTCCCATAAAAGAAGATTTCAATTTGTTCACCTCATTAGCCCTTGCTAAACTACCTGTTCTTGCAACATTTTTAAACATGACATAGTTTTTATTTTTGATTTTTAATTTTAAAGGCAGAATATGATGGATCAGTTTGATGTCACAGCTTTGGTATCCTTGTAAGTGCTGTGTAATTCAGTCTCAGAGGGATGGGAATTCTGCCTAAAATATGAAATTACACATCACAAACACTATAATTTACCTAGTTAAGGGAAGACCTTATAGACTTTGCAATGAAAGTCCTAGCAATAGATTTGTTCTCCATCTTAGTATATATCCTGCATTTTTTTTTTCCCCTCCCCAAGTGGTTTTACAAAGAGGCTTCAGTCAAGGTTCATACCACAGACTAGTATGGTAAAAAGTAATTCTTTTGAAGTTTGAAAATAACTGGTAATAATTGAGGACAACTAAGTTACAGATTTGAAATGGTTTTACAAATAAATCATAGATAATTTAAATGGCATTTATGTGATTATATCCGTAACAGATGGAGTATTTTAGGGGAAAAAGGGATTCCTTTGGACATATGTGATAAGCTGTAGCTCTCCAGTGCAAGATGCATGGTTTGAAACCTCCTGCAGTCGCTCAGCATCAGGGGCTCACGGCCAGATGAAGATTCACTTGCAAGTGTCCTGCTTCAGCATTCAGAGGCTGTGCAGTCTTTGGCATTATTCTGTCACTGGTGTTTTAAGTTAGGAAGATAGACCATGATATAGGCTTTTTTTATTAAAAATAATTAACTTCCTACTGAAAGAGAGCAGATGGCATTGTATTTTTTTAATTAAGAAAAGGAAGAGCTTACATTCCAAGTAGGAAAATATAAGAAGCGATACTAAAGCAGAGAAGAAAGTTTTAAAACAAATGGTAAGAGAATAAAGATTGACAAGGCCTTGAAAATGCCCACTGATAGAGCTTTCCTTTTTCAAGAGAGAATTCCAGTCTTTTTTCTTCTTTGGAGAAATCTCAATCCTCAGTTATCTTTAGGTAGTGTTTTGGAGTCCTGAGATCATATCAGTTGATTTAGCAACTGAAGTATCAGCCATTTGCTAGGAGGAAATGTTATGCTATTTACTAGTGTAAATACTATTCTAAATTTGCTCTAAATTATTCAAAGGAAGGACATAGGTTAGCACACATGAGAAAAAAAAAGGCAAAGCTTATGTAGCTGACATCAGAGAGATATAAACTTGAGCATTTTAAAATTCCTGCTGTTACCTTTAATTAGTTTTCAAAGCACATTTCTCCATTCATGCTGTGCAATGGATATTTCGATATAGAAAACATAACTGAATGAACCAAATACTTCAATACTGCTGCTCTCAAAATCTGCATAATAGACCTTTATTGGCAGTGGTGGTGTTCTGTTTTGTTTTTAAACAGTTTGCTTAACAATATGCTCTCAACAGCCTCTATTCACTACAAATAAAAGAAGCTATTCTACACCAGATTTAGGTCAAGAGTTTTGATTTCAAGAGAAAATGATGCATGTCCCCTTTGTGGGTGGTGGAATGTTTACATCTTTGCTTGAGTTTAAAGCTTTTAGGAATTCTCTTCAACCAGCATTAAAGAAATTAATAAAACTAGGATAGTCATCAGCTTGAGTCTTCCCTTCAAATTAACATTTTTTAAAGCAGAAATATCACTTATTTTCCACAGAATTATGTAAGTATTTGCTTGTTGTCTGGGAAGCAAAACAAAAATAATTTTTCAGAAGCTTCTATTCCCCACATATGTTTTACAAAACTTGCATTTACCTCACCTTATACTCACTCTGACTATCTTTCAAATCCAAAACTCCTTTTAAAGTTTTTTTTTTAATTGAGGTGACCATTTATAATATCATTTTAATAAAGATAGCTGCTAGGAATATAATGTAGCAGGGCACAAGTCTGAATTTATTCATTACTAATTGATCAGGGAAGTGATCATGAATGACAGAGATATTACTGGGAATGAAAATCACTTCTTAGTTTTGGTCTTCAGTACAATTTTAAAGTACTCTTACAGATGTGTTTTCTTAATGAAAAGGAGATAATAATGGAGGATGTCTGAAAAAATAGTAGTGGAAAAAACCTAGTAATTCATGAAAAGAGGTTTTAGTAGGCTATGTATTATCGAGCATCTCTCTGGAGAAAAGTGGCTCATTTGCTAGCCCAAGTCAACACAGTTGCATATAAAGAGCTATGCTGGAGAACTGAATTAACAAATATTGTCTCAGTATGTAAAAGGCATGTAGATACAGAGAACAACAGACTGGTAAACTTTAGTTACACTTGCTAATTGGATGGGTTTGCAAATGCAAACAGTAAAATACTAGATAATGCAATTCTGTAGACTTGAATGTGCACAATTTATGGAAAGGAAATTGTGCATCAGTGTTCTGTTACATTTCTTTGATATTATCAGTAAACCAGTGGTTATTTCAGAATGATTAAGCCAATATAGACTTCGAGAAGATTTCTTTTTTTTATATGTAAGAAGCTTGCTAGTCCAAAGCCACTGAAGATCCTTAGTAGTGGCAAGGTAATGGGCAAATATGGTCAGGATCTAAATTTAGGAAAGAGAAAACAGAAAATGAGAATAAAACCTAAGTTTTATTTTGCTTGCAGGCTTGAAGCAGGTGAGAAGAGCTTTCTTGTAGGCCTTATATTAAATAGTGGCGGTCTGGAGTGGAGAAAGAACATTATTTATGGGCAGTATGCATTAATTAGGTAATTTAAGACCAGGAAGAACTATGAATAACTAATGTATATAGGTGTGGAAGAGTAGTTGAAGGCAATGTTGATTAATGCACTGGGAAAAGGAACAAGAATTTTTCATACATTTTGCCAGGTTCTAAATAAGCTGCATCAGCCTCAGGAAAGGGATCTGGGCGGTCCCCAGGAAGCTCTCCGAAGATGGGTGGAAACAGCAAGAGTCGGAAATGACAGTAATATGGAAATAATACAATGCTGTTAAGTAATTAAATGGCGATTCCTCTCAATAGTTCCACTTATCTCCAACAGGATTAATAAAGAACTTGGAGAAGGTCAGAAGAATGTAAAGGATATTATGAATAGTGTGGGAAACTCCTTTATAGAAAAATATTTAGACTAGGCAGTAGGTTGCGCCCCAAACATTAGTAATAGAAGTTTATGAATAAAAAGAATATATGTGTTTTAAGAATTGTTGCCAAACAATGAGCACTGAAGGAAAATATAACTTGTATTATATAGAGACTTAAATCATGCTTTTCTGAGAGATTAGTCTGTAATCATTGAGGAGAAAAGAAGATATATTTCTCTCTATGGTTAACTTCTTTTTTCTTTTTTTCTTTGTCTTTCTTCACTGTGCCTGGTTATGAGTGTTGTGAGAAATGGGCTATTAAATTAGGTGGATCGCAGATGTGTACAAGAGTAGTTTCATCTTTGTTGCTAACTACATCTTCGCTATGAAGTAACTTCAATATTCAGTGATGTGCATAACTGCACTTTGCAAGAATGTTTTCTTCAGAAGTGATGCTTTGCAGTGACACAATTAGTACATTTTTAGCCTTTTCCTCCTTGGGTTTTTTTTTTTTTTGTGATAAAACTTCATATCTGTTAGTATTGGCTATCTTTACACCTTTTAGGTGGTAATTTTTACTCCTATTAGTAAAATCTATATTTCTGGGAAACAGAAAAATACAACTTGTGTATATTCCTGTTACCCTAATGTGAAAATTATTTTGAGCGTCAGAATTAATTTCACAAAAGCTGGGGGAAAATTTCTTCTGCACAGGAAAAAATGCATTCCTTCAAACTCTTGTATCCATACCTCTGCAGTGTATTTAGTATCATAGAAACTTATCACCATCACTGGCTTCTTTTGCTGGTTACTTTTTTTTTATTTATTCTGAACTGAACTACCAATTCTGCAGTGGAATTACTGCAGAGGAATAATGTAACCTTTTTGAATGCTGTAAAATGACACGGCCCTTTGGGTTGAACGGTGTAGGCGCAATGTGCATGTACTCAACCGGATGTCCTTAGGCCAGATTATACAATTATACAACAAATAAATATGTACTCAGTGTAGTTATCTGACCAAGAATGTTAATTCTGACATATGTTTTGGATGTAACAGAGGAAAAACACCGTGGTGCTTTAACTCAGCCTTTGGTGAACAGTGTTGTGTGTTAGACGCGTACTGATATTATATCTATCCTTTTGTTGTTAAATAAATACCTAAAAGAAAACAAATGTGGAGCATGTTAGTATAATTAAGGTCTGGAGGAAGCCCATTGATCCCTATTTGGAACTGCTGATATTTTAACTTTGCATCATTATGGGATTGCTTCAGACAATCAGATGGAAACATAAGGCAGCTCAGTTCTTTCCCCTATGGCTTTGGTTTTTGCATTTCCGAACAACATGTGTACTGTATTTTTGTTATGTTATTGACTACCCAGGAAGAAATCAGTGGGGAGAATATGAAAGCAGTGAGAGAGGGAGGAGACATGCTGTTCACTCCTCAGAACCTGAAGTGTGGAGTTTAATCCACATGCTTTTCATTTGTTCTTAGGTTTTCCAAAAAAACCACCATCGAATGGTTGCAGCTCTTTGAAGGCAGTGGGGTTCCGTACGGTCCAATCAACAACATGCAGCAAGTATTCTCGGATCCTCAGGTTTGTTCTCACCAAACCTCTTCTATACATTATTACATGTGTTTTACAAATACTGAATAATGGTCATTTTTCCTCCCAGAGTATAATATAATAAAAAATGATATTACACATCCTCAGATTACTTACGTGTTTGGGAACACATGCCATGCCACAGTGTACTACAGCATAGATGTTCCTTGTCCTCTGTGGAATCTGCCCTTCAGCGGTACTTAGGAAACAAGGAAAGAAAATTCAACATTCCGTTAAGCAGATGTGTCAGATAAATATTCTGGAAAGTAACCTTCTTGTTCTTTCCGAGTAATCTTTTTTTTTTTCCTTTTCATTTTTCTGTAGATTATGGATAGCTAGAATCTATACTGTTCAGGAAAAAGAAAAGGCAAAATTTTAAATGGAAACATGAATATGAAACAAAAAATCTGATGAAGAAAGATTTTATTTTTTTCCTGGGCTAGTGGTTTCCTGAAGTGAGAGTGATTCAGCTTTTGTAAATATTTTACTGAATTCCAACTATACTTCAAGGATATTTTTACTTTCAAGCACCTGTAGAGTTGTAACATCTGCATGGTCAGTGATCACTCCCCTTTTCCTTACCCTCTGGCTTATGCTGGGTTGATGATTCTAGCACAAATTCAGTGTAATAGTATTGTAGAGTTATTCTACTGTGCATGGAAGTGTCTTTAACATCATTTCTAATAATGCAAGTAGCCTTTTCAACAAGGACAGTACATGTTTTAGAATGCCAACCTATAGTCAAAGTTATACTCATAAATGGATCTCATAAAGAAACAAAAGACCGAGGAATGAAAAAATCCCTGGTTCATTTCAATAACCTCCCTGCTTCCCTGTCCCCCCAAACTCTTCCAAAAGCAATAAAGGAAGAGAGAGAGAGAGAGATTGGCTATTAAAATAAATGCCAGTCTTGGATGCGTCCATATATATTGTCTGGAAGTGTCTGTCAGGAGCGTGAAAAGGGTTATAGCTTTTTGGAAAGAACAGCAAACATATTCTTCTATCATTAAGATTTATTATACTTGAAGGGACGTTTATGTGGCTGCCACAGTGACAGAGTGAACGTTCCCTCTTTTCAGATTAATACGCTCTTTCTGCTTGGAGTGAGGTAGCACCATGCTGTAGCAGGTGCTTGTTCCAACTTTCCCACTTCATAAATTCACAGGGATTAAGTTTGAATTTTGAAGAATATACAGCAGGAGTCTTGACTTTACCGAGTTGGCTTTACTTGGTTGTCTGGTTATATTTGGGGCAGCATTGAAAAAAAAAAACTATGTTTCTTTTGATGCTCCATCAAATTTTTTAAAGAATCATTTCCAAAGTGCAAGAATGCCTTTTTAAAAGAGCCCTTTAAGTCCCCGGACATTATGGATAGCAATTGCACCCCAAATTGAAGATAACTTTGTGACTCCATTCTTGTTCATTCTACATTTTAAGTAGTATAGCAGAATTAGCCTATCCCATATTTCAGAATATTTTCTCAGAAAGGATCATCCTGATCTTTAATTTTTCTGATAAAGCTATTTACCTTTTTTAACCCTGCTGTAAAATAAGTGGCACTCGGTCACTGCATTCTTGCTGTTCTTGGTAAGTAAACGTTAGCAGTTATGGTGATATTGAGTGTTACGAATTTATTTTATTTTTGGTGCTCTCTGCTTTGCTTAGCATTTTCTCCCTGTTATGATTCTTTTGAAGGGAGTAAGAAGATGGGCTCTTGGGTTTTTGTTTTTTTTTTTTCTCTTGAAAAATTGGAAGGTGTTAACCTAGCTCTTAAGTCAAGCTATTTACACCACTGATGTATATTTAGGGGAAATGTCACTTAACTAAGGTCATTAAACACAAGTTACTAATACTGTGTAACAATAAATGTGATTTAAAATGAATTTATTGTACCCAGTAATCTGCTTTTAAGTACATTTGCTTTCAATGACTGCATAGGCTCCAGAAAAATACTAAACCTGGTAAACTTGAGTATATACAAACTAGTTTACTTGTAATGCAAGATGCTTAGATTTTGTAACTTGGTCTGGATACTTCCCATTTCAAATGTTAGGAGCAGTAGAAAATCCTCAAAAATGTTTAACTAGGAGTTCTGAATCTTAAGGCAATTCCATTGACTTCTGTGACCATTGTCTTCCTAATAATTTACAGATTTTGGTAGTGGTAAATCAAAAATCATACATTTTATATGTGTGTGCGCGCACGCACACCCTCCCCCCCAAGTGTGTGTGGTTTTTGTGTGTGTGTGTGTGTGTGTGTGTGTGTGTGTGTGTATATTATATATATATATGTATGGTACATATATTTATGCAGACTCATTTCACTGGTGACCAAGATGCACTGTGAATGCATCGACAATCACCCAAGTACCTGCCAGCGTTATTGTCAGTAATGCCCCAAAAACTTTCTGGTGCAGTGGGAAGTTACTGGCCAAGGACCCATATCCTGGGAAGGGCAGGGCAGGAAGAGAAGAAATGCTGAGGTGACAGGAAATAGAACCTAAAAGAGAGGACTGATGTGGCATAATGGAATTTAATCAGCTGAAGGTGGGTTGATTTTTTCAAATATTATTTTATTTTAACTAAATGGACACAAGGACTCTGAAGGCCAAGTATGGTTTGTATAGCTTTTTTAAACTGAGATAAAACAACACATTTTTTGATCCCAAGACATTTTGTTAATATCATTAACTGCTTCAGTTGTACTCCAAGGGAGCTGCCAAAAAACATGATTTTTTTTTAACTAAGTGAAGAGTGCCAGGTGATACTGTTTTTTCCATGAATGGAGTGAAATATCCATTTTTCCCAAAAGATTATAATCTTTTACTCATTCGTGAGGTTAAAATGAAGACCACAGCCACTTGTACTGCTAAGTCGATCAGTCTGTGCACACAAGTATATGCCCGTGTGCTGCAATATGTATGGTGAAAAGGGCTAAGAGAAACAGGCGCAGATCCAGTAGCCAAGGGGCACTTTCCTTAAAACGAAGACAGAGGACGGAATATTTGTGGAAGTTCCTTCCTATAAGCTCTTAGTAGTACGGTATAGACTGTTTTCAAAAAGCTTTTACAGTCAAACTCTATTTTAGAAATATGTTCTTTTAACTAGGCCAAGATCGTACAAAACATTAAAGGAATTCTTAAAAAGTTTTAAAAACTTACTAGTGACCTCAGTATGGTCCTATTTAACATACTCTCGGGAACATGTGTATGAAATTCAATGTGGTTTGAGGGTTTCCAAACAAAACAAACTTAAAAGAGAATACCATTTTAATAGAAACTATTCAAATTCTCCCAAAAGATAAAACAAAACAACAGGTACGTGGTGTACCACAGCTAACTACGAAAGGACGAAGATCTTTGCTGGTTAAGCAAGGAGAATATTACTGCTATTACTTTAATTATTATTATTAACATTGTCTGCCCTTCTTTCCCAATGTAATTTCTTTCACAGTTCTTTTACAGTACCGCTAAGTTCATCCCATAGCTGATACTTAAGAAATAACTAAATAACCAGACATATTAATGGCAGTTTACTAAATTGATAGTTAATGTTTTTCCAAACTAGAGCCATACTCCTTGATGAATTTTACTATATGGATGCTGCCATTTGAAAGTAAAAATGAGGGCCTTAAGACGGTACCTTTTTTTCTGTTTCTTTTTTTTTTCCACTCTTTTTATTTTTTCCTTTAACAGAGCAGTTACAGTCATACCACACAAGTTGAGTACATCAGGTGTAAGACATCACCCCGATGCATCACTTCTGAGAAATATGGGGAGGGAAATATCAGAGCTGAAATATCACAGCTGGCCCTGATTTCAGCTCCTGCCAAACACCTGCAGACTCTAAAAGGATACCAAAACAAAACTCCACCCTATGGCAAGAGGCCATCCCTTAACAACCGTTCTCTGACTTTGCATCACTATAAAAATTAATTTAACATTTTTTACAGAAACCTTAGTCTTCCTGTCCCAGAAGGCCCTTACAGTTCCTTTAGCTGTTGCTCTGAATATGCCCCAGAAAGAAACAGAAAATTGAAGTATTAAAATATCTGATAGCTGGAAATTATCTTATATTTTCAGTTTATTATTTGTGGAAGCTTATGAAGCTGGTAATTTTTTATTAACCTCCAGATCATCGCTTATTCTGTAAGTCATTTCATTTGAACACAACCTGGCAAAAAATTTGTAGCATCTGCTAAAAGCTTCTACAATCAGTGCTGTGAACACAGAAAACAGCAAAAGAAATAAAGTATTTTTTATTTCTACTTTTTTAGAAAGCATCTGATCCTTTTTTTAGAAAAAAAATGGTGATGCATTTCATGGGCCATATCGTTAATTGCTTTTGCTATTCATTGTTGAAATAGACTTTTGTGACCCACTGAGGGCTGCCCAATTTGAGTAAGATTATATTCAAGTCCATAATACTGTAGGGAGTGGTTTTTTACATACAGAGGTTTCTGCAACTGAAAAGCACTTGATGAAGGCCTGAGGTAATACAATGTGTCTGGAAGCAATTCCTAACAGACAAGAGGGGGAAAAAAAAAAGAATTAAATTTTGCATGTGTCTCTTAAATCAGTATTAGAGCTGGTCGGAAATTTTCCGGTGGAATGTTTTTCCATTGAAAAATGCCAGTTCATTCAAAGTGAAATATCCACAAGGAGGTGTCTAAAGTAAAATTTTATTTTGAAACAGAAATCGAGCTCTGCTCCTTGCTGTATTGCTAAGCTGAAAATGTGTAATACGTACTTTTGATTTGGTGTTTCCAGCCCATCTTTTACTTCAATTTTTACATTTTATGTAATGGAAAAAACAAAGCAACCCATACCCAGCCCTTTAATTTTGTCAAAAGTAGTTCTTTCATACTAAATTACAAATGCTCTCAAGCTTCTGGTTTGTGGGAAATTAGAAGTAGATTCTGTGCTGAAGTGGAAAGCATTCAAAGGTGGAACGCAGTTTGAAGAAGTAAAATGGAAAATCCAGTTCTAAGACTGTTTGTAGTATGATTCCCACATATACACAAATATGCAGGCTTTTATTTGTTATGAGAGAGTTCTGTATCCAGATGGACTCAAAATGAGACATAAACTGGGCTTCGGTATGATGAATATGGCAATAGGAGGTGTTTAAATTTGTGTCGTGTTTTCATTATCTTGTGTTTTTTTGTCTGGCCTGACCGATCTCACACAGACTAGCAGAGCTCTTGCTATGGAGAACTTGTAAAATATGTAGAATTTCTCTATGAATATGTATGGTTAGTCTTGTATTTTTGTTATCTCCTTTTTATATAGATGTACATCGACTCTGTAGAAAAGAAAAATAGTGGTAAAGGAAGCCGTTCACCACCTTTTATTATGAAGTTTTATTTTCATTTACTTGTAACTTTGCAGACCTTAATGGTTTGAATAGAAATTTCGACTGCTGATCGTGTGCCTAATTCTGAACTTCACTTGGAAACAGCTTAGATAATTGTTTACTATACAATTGTATATATAAATATATATTTTATATATAAAAATATATTTTATATATTAAAATATATAAATGTATCTACTGTATTTGAGGACAAGTTTAAGGCTATCGATTGTCTAGAATATTAGTATATTCTCACAATTGGTCTCACCTGGGAGCTCTTCTGCCTGTATTTCAGAGAGAGATATATATTATATTAGATAATTTAATAAATATATATATTAGATATCTTTGCACAGAGACTTTAATTGGGAGTGGGAAGGTATCTTTAATGGATGCGCTTTTTGTTGCCTCCCACTTCCACCAGTTGTAAGCCAGTCAGTAAAGTTTACGAAGGGAAATGAGAAGGCTGAGAACGTAGGTGTCTGGAGCGGGAAAATGGATTAGAGGTATAGGAAAGATCAGCAGACACCAGAAGAAAATATGGCAGCAGCTGGTTCAAAGGTATGATAAAGAATAAAATGAGTAGAGACTGGTGAACAGGAACAGTAGTATTTAGAAGAGTAAAGGAAAGCGGGAATATCTGTATCTCAACATCAGAGTTTCCATTTCTAAAACTTACAAAACTTAGCACTTAAAGCAATAAATAAGAACACATATATGAGGCAATTAATGGACAACCTTATTGAACATAGAAGATCCTTTAATTCGTAAGCACTATGATATTTTTAAAGCTAGTGCCATTTCTTTCTGGTGTACCCTCATCTCCTAGTGTAGGATGGGCCTTATTGTTCCATAGAGGGGCATCTATTTGCCCTGTGAACTTGGTTGTTGTCTCTTAGATTGCTAGTGCATTTGATTCAGGATATGATAAATAGGTTATAGAGACGAGCAGACCCGAGCTTCATCTTTTTCAGGTTGCAGGGAGAGAGTCTTGTTTGACATTCATTTCCCACATAGTTCACAGGTGCTTTGGAGAAAGTTACTTCAATCAAAATGTTGAGGTGTCCACTTAAATGTGTGTTCCTAATTTAAAGTGCTTGCCTTGTGACACCATATGCTAAACATTCAGGAACATTTAACTCTGAATGATTTAATTGAAACTGAAAACGTACTTTGGTCATTTAAAAAAGTGATATTGTAGAAAACAAAGAAAACAACACAAAGCAATGCTTTTGGCTTTAGCTTTGTATTTGGCGCATCAGACATGAAATTGGTACTGTTCTACAGGCAATATTGTAAAGATATAGTTGCTTCTGGAAAAGTATGATTCTAATGAGGGACATCAAAGAAATCTCTTCAGTAAATTAGTTCTGTATTATGTGATTTGATTGATTTGTAATAAGTAAGGCCTGGGATCCTACAATGTATACATTACAGATGTGAAATAGGATTCAAACCCTTTTACTTCACTGAGTAAGGAGAAATGGTTTGAGATTGTGTCTAAAGATTGCTGTATTTGTTAGGGCATTCAAATCCATGGTGCTTAATAGGGATATTTTTAATTTTCTTCTCTAGTTTCTTTTCAATGAGCATATGTGTATATTGTATGTATTTGGCTAGTACTATTTGTTCCCTGTGATGAAAAGATAAGTATCAGATTAGTAATTGCTCAAAAGCATTTCATTCAAGCTCTGCTCTCATAAGACAGTCAACTGTGTTTAAAAATAACATACCAGGCATAGTTACTCAAAGGTACGAAAAGTCAGTCACCTAACATCTTTTAGCAGAGCCTTTTAGGAGGAGACTGTCAAAATCCATATAAATGTTTGCATCAAAGAATACAGCAAAAAACAAACAAAAACTTTTGAAACCTTTCAGGTCTTTGTTAGATTTAGGGTTCTGCAGTACAGACACCTCTGTTCTCCAGCTTCTTTCACTAGTTTCTGTCCTTGTAGCATTTATACATTCCCTAATCTTGCACCTCATCAAAGTGATTTCAAAGGATCTGTATTCAGAGTCTTGCATTACTGGAATATGATCGGGATATTATCCAACTTATGGATATGTACTAAGCTAAATGATGTATAGCTTAGAAATCCCTCACAGGGCACAAGCCCAGCCCTCACATCTGCTCAGGTAAATGTTGCACCTCAAAAGAGAAATTTTAATGAAATTTAAACAAAGTTCAGTTGTATTTACATGAAGTAGGGTGAGTGTAAATTCTGTTATGTTTAGAGAGGGAAATATGCGTCCATCCTATCTAGTCTCACAAGCCAAGTAGAGTGTGTAAACACTGCAGCAATAGATTCAATTGATTCTCGAGAAATCTGCTCATCTGAGCATTTTCTGAAGAGCCATTTCTAAGTGATGATCAGTTAAACACAGATATTCTTTGCTTTCCCAGCAATATTTACACTGTGAGAATATCTATATTGCCTGTTGATTGACTGACTTAAATGACCACAGATATTCAAATAAGAAAGTGCCATTTTTTGTTTTAAAATATTTTTCTAAGTTGACATTTATCTGCTTACTAAGCCAAATTCATAGTAATATCAATAACAAACACTTTGGCATTTCACAGTAGAATTTAACATGCTTCAGTATATAGCTGCATCACATTAATTGCTACTGTCGTCTTGGTGCTCATGTGCTGATAGTCTGGATTTTTCCATCTTTCCCAGGGAGAAAAAGGCCTAGATTTTGTCAGAGTTCTTGCTCACTTTTAAATAGTCTTGTTTGTAGTAAGTATGACTAGTATGATGGAGCTTGGTAGTGTGAGTCGTGTTTTGTTGTGCATCAAGATAATATATTTTGGAAAATAAGCATTTGGCACCTTACACTTCTGTAGCTACTTCTGTCTGAGAGACTCTGATGATAATGTATGTATTCCAGTAAGGAAAAAAAATAAAGTGGAAAATCAAAGTTAAAAAAAGAAAAACCTGTGTATATAAAGCTTCTGTTAGTGTGATCTACAGCTGCATTTCTTGAGTATTCCATTTAATGTAAAAGTCTTAGCTCAAAGCATCACCTTTCTTCGTCATCCTGAAATTGAGTTTCAGGAGCAATCTTTGAGAGAAGTTGAGCTCTCTTCAGCCTAAGTTCATCTCAGAGTCCCACTCAACTGCAGAAAAAGAAGTGATATTTTGAGCTGAGATGCTGACTTGCTCACTTTGCATTAAACTTATGCAACAGCGTTTTTAAAAATACACTTCTTTCACTGTACGGTCCTTACTGACAGGCAAGAATACTTGAGCAATGAAAAGGCAAGTATGTAGGCTGAGTAGGAGTGGATATTGGAAGATTAAGATTTCCAACCACTACAAAAAGGCATTAATTAGCCAGGCAGGCTTTCGCTGTCATTTCCATTTTCCTTCTCATCCCTGGCTGATTTCATGTAAGTTTGCACTGTGATTCAAGTAGACAGTTTGTAAAGAAGCAGGAGGCATTTCCTCTCTGGGCATGGCCACCGAGGCCAGGAGTGTTATTGCCCTTGTTTTAAAGAACTCATCCGAAGCTTCAAACTGGCCACATCATTCAGATGTCAGCACTCTGCACAGCCAGCCACATGTTGAAATTTTCTCCACACTGTTTCAATTGGCTCTTTAGCAACTGTAGTATTTAATTACAGCAATTTAAATTAAGAGTTGTGTCATTTCATAGATTCTTTTTTTTTTTTTGGTATTGCCTAGAAATCTTGGTTAATGCTGTTAGTGATCTCAGGTGTTCTTTGAAACACTGCTTTTTGCAGGCCTAGAAAACATATCCTGATGTATTTTTGAATTAAAAAATAAACACCAATCTTGATCATGTATAGAGAAAGGCCTTTGGGATGACACAGAGTGACACCAGAAACATATCATGGCTCGTATAAGAGCAAGAAGGTATAGCTGTTTATATTTTTGTCTGTGTCTGCAATATCCTATTAAAATAAATATTCATGTCATGGAAGAATCGCCTCAATGTGAAGGTGCTGCATTGAAGATCATTAATACTAAGTGGGGCAAGCCAGAGTCACACTGAGGCATATGTGAAGCATGCAGAGAATGGAACTTCAGGAATTTTCAGTCCATTTTAGGAATGGCATAAGAAAGACACAAATATAAATCAAAGATATCGAGTAGAAAGTATTATCGTGTGAATCCCAGTCTGATTACTATGGAAGGGGTGGAATGGGCGGAGGAGACACCAACCCAAAAAACAAGAGGTAAAAAGATAAGAAGAGAGCCTCTTAAAAACATCTTCCTCCTTACTTTCTTGGTTTCTGTTGTATCTCTGTATGGTCACAAGAAAACAGGAAAAACAGGATTTCTGTAGTCCTTCCTGTGATGCTCAAGGCTATCAGTTCCTCTGTCTACAATGGCCAAACAGCTTTCTTTCAGTCATTAAGATAAAGAGATATTTAGAGTAACTTTAATGTTTAAATTGGATCTGTAATAACACATTTCTGTTTTCCACTTTTCTCTTCTCTACCTTATTCCCTGAGAAATAATGAAGTCACATGGCAGGAAAAGTATTTACTGACAAGTGAGCATGAAAACTAATAAAAGGCTAGTTCCTGATGATCCCTTGGATTTGGGGGCTTTTTCTATACAAGACTATATAAAGAAGTAGACTACATAATTTTAAGATGGAAGAGCAGAAGAAAACATATTTGAGATTATTAAATAATATGTTACTGTCCTGATTCTAACCATTTTTTCTTGATACTCTGAAGAGAGAAACTTAATGGTAGTTTTGGCCAAATTTATTCAAGGTCATAGCCTCAGTACAGGCATGTCACTACTGCATGCCCCAGTTCTGCAGATAGGCTTTCCTGCCTGACTTTCAACGTATCTCATATAAGAAAGAACTATCTTTCAGTGACTTGACCTGTTTTTGAGTATTGTTCATGCTGACACCTAAACTACAGAATTAGCACTTTCCATTATTTGTTCTTATTATATCTCGATATTGAAAAGGATGGAAGGAAGAGAGGCCAAATGCATACAGCATGTGAATATTCACAGCATCTAATTCATGACATCACTTTTTTATCATTACATTTTTAACCTGTTGACTCTTTACTGATAAAATTGAATTTAACTTGAAAGCCAGCATCTATGTGCCAGCCTCTGTACAATGTTTATTTTGGGGATGTAATATATACACAGTTGAGAGTAGTAAATTTTCTGTATCAGTGGTAGAAATCCAGTTATACTGATAGTGTGTTCTTGTATGGGTTATTCTCCATCCTGAAATGATGTATTTAAGAAGGAACGTATTGAATTTTGTGCCTGTTAATATTTAAATGAAAAGAAATAAATGATATTCCAAAGTATGAAATCTATACATAAGAATTACATACAGATTTAAAATTTATACATATGAAGAATAATGAGGAATGATCTCACCAATTTCAGAATTGCAGACCATGTATTATTACAAAGGAGTCTTGTTTACAGGTCCGCTGGATTACTTAGTAAAACATCAGACCCGCCTTAAATTCTGAGAGTCTAAAATTACAAATAAAATAGATTGTAACTTGATTTAAAGTGGTGATTGAGGGTGAAACACAATATGAAATTTGCTCTTGAGTAGAAAACTTCTGTCTTTATATGCTTGCGTGTGCTAAACCAAGTATGTTATAAATTTCCCATATCTTGTTTTGTCTCTAATTGCTATTATTTGCTCAAAACCTCTGAAGAGGTTACAGAGAGTGATAGAAATATGCACAGGGAGATTGCTATCACTGATAACATCTATCATGTTTTCTTTGTTGAGTGGCTGTGTGTTTTAGTTGGTCCACTCATATGATAAAATTCTCCCCTCTCCCCTTTTCTTCCTCCTGAACTGGAGTCATTGCAGCTGTTCCAGGAAAGTAAAATACTGAGTATATTTGCTGATTTAACAATATATTCTGTTACCAAACAAAACAATCTTTTCCTAATGCATGTAGCCCAGCGTTGACCTGTATTGTTCAAAAAGAAGTATTCAGCAGATAAATACCTCTTTGCTGCTTCCTTCAGCAAACTGAGGTATGATTTTGACTTACTGCTCTCATTTGAAAACAGAGCTTAAAAGCAGTTCTTCTTTTCTATTCTGTGTTTTAGACTTTTGGTTATTTTATAAGACAATTATATTTAGTAGAATTCGGTGAATACTTTTCATGGTGAATCCTTCACTGAAAGAAGACTTCTGCTACAGATAAAGTTACTTGTCATTAATATCAAATTAAGTTTTTTGTTTTGCCTAAACACAAAAATTTAAATGTGTGAACAAGAATTAAGGAGGCATTGAATCATTTTCTTTTAAATATGCCCAAATGAAGAGATCAGAAGAAACATTAGAAATGCTTCTCATCCCTCAGAAGGATGATGACTGGCATAATTCTTTATTATGATACTCTTCTTTTTTAATAGCTTAGCTCCACTAATTCCATTAAGTCATTTTGGATGCACGGAGCAGGCAGAGGATCTAGGGATATGTAAGTCTGGAGTGGTTGTCAGCAGGAGTGTAGGAATGGTTGTCTTCGCTTCCATCACAACTCCCCAGCAAGAAAAACAAAATGTAGAGCAGAACGTTCTCCCTTTTCATATTGCACATTTTATTTCTCTTTCTTTCCTCTCCTGTCCTCTAACTAGTGAGAATTAGACTGCCTGGCAATTATCCACAACTCCCTGGTGTTTGGTAACTTTAACAACATGGCAAATATAAGGTTGAATATTTTATCAACTTGAATTTGCTTATTACTCTTACACTATTCATGAGCCTTGCAACTCTTCATAGTCTCTGGAAAACTTATGCTAGGACTCTATGTTTTTGATAAAATACTGCATTTAAAAATAATTCTTAATGAAAATCCAGCTGTCAGCTGCAAAATCCAGCTTTCTAATTTGGAATTGTGGAAAATATTAGCAACTGTTTGTTTTTGCAGCTGACTTAAGCTCAGTTAAGTGTTGTATACTCCAAAAGTCATACCTATTTTTAAGTTGCTTCTGTTTTATATTGTACCATATATCAAAATAAGTCTAGTATATGAGTAGTAGGAAAAAACCTATTTGATTTATATTAATTTTAAGGCAGAAGATACTTCATAGATTAGGCCAAGTGGATTTTCCTTCAGCAAGTTCATGATATGAAGGTTCAGAAGTATGTCCATCTTCAAGATTTTGCATACAAAAGCAAAAAGTATGTGTTCCCTTTATTTATTTTTTGAATTCAGATGTTTGTTGTAATCAGTTGCATTTTCTGTTGATCAAGTGAGTTTGCAAGGGATGAACTACCTGAGACAGTTCTGTGCAGAATGTTTTATGAACAGGCTAGCTTGGCAAGCCTTTGGAATATGTTTTCTTGCTTATGAGTAACTGAATGCCTGGTCAGAGATAGCTACAAATATATCCCATATACCATGTGGATGGTCCTTATTTTTCAGAGCAAGAAAGGATCTCCACCTCCTTGCAATTACATTGGGGTTTTTCTAAACTGCAACAACTTCAGCAGCTTGAATGTGGAAGGTGCTGAACACTGTGACCCCGGTCCAGCAATGCACGTGCTTATCACGCAGTGCTGCATTTGCAGTAGTGCAAATACTCATATTGTAATTATTTTGTACCACTGCAGACTTGAAAATATTTAGAAGTTTCAAGTTCATTATTGAATTTCATCTATTTTTTTCTCCAAGGAAGGATTTTCTTTATTTCTTCCATCGTAATTTCTGCTGTGTGTGTGTGTGTGTGTGTGTGTGTGTGTGTGTGTCTGTGTTTGACAAAAAGCTGGGTGTTGCTGTTTTGTATCCTTTCAGGATTAATTACTACTTTTTCTTTGTCTTCATAGGCCTATATTTTTCCCTCTGCTGCAAGAAGTTTTTTTCCTATTCTTCCTTTTTGCTATGGAAATTTGGTAGGTCTTTTTTGATAACTATGTCTTTAATGTAATTATCCAATCTGATAGCTGAAATACTATCTTTTTATATAATATATCTTATTGAGATATGTTTTAAACCCTTGGGATCAGGAAATGATTTTCCTCCATTCTTCTACATTCCACATTTTTTCTCAGTAGCACTGATTACCAAGGAATAATACTAGCAATGCCAATTAAAAGCTATACATCAATGCAAATAAATGCCATCATGATATAGCACAAGTTCTAGCCATTGTACTCTGCTGACTACTGTAAAATTGTTTGCCCACTTTAGTGAATTTACATATTTTTATTAATTTGACACTTCATTTATTTCATGCAGTGTTGCATGGAATATACAATGCCGTCTGTGTATGGAGTGTTTGTAGTCTGGGATATACAATACAGTCTGTTTATTTGGGCTCCATACTGGGGCTGATACTGTTCAACATCTTCATTAGTGACCTGGATGATGGGCCAGAGTGCATCCTCAGCAAGTTTGCAGGCGACGCCAAGCTAGGAGGGGGGTGATGGCTGATAGGCTGGAGAGTAGGACTAGCATTCAGAGGGACCTTCAGCCGCTGGAGAAACGGGCTAGCAGGAGCCTTGCAAAGTTCTCGAAGTTCTTCGCAGGTGCCAAGTCCTGCACCTGAGACAGGGTAGCCCCACATACCTGGACAGCTTGTACCCTGGAGAGATGGGGAGCTGCTTTGCATGCAGCTCTGCGTGAAGACCTGAAGGCCCTCATGGGTGAGAAGCTGAGCTGGAGTCTGCAGTGTGCGAAATACTAAGTCTGTGGTCAATGAGTAAGAGGTAGCATTGGAAGTGCACAATGAAAGCTGAGGCAGTGGGTGCAGTTGCAGCAAGGGAAATTCTGATTAGCTGCAAAGAAAATCACAGTAGAGGTGGTCAGACTATGGATCAGAGAGGTGGTGAAATTGGCATCCTTGAAGTTATGCAAAATGGGACTGAACAGGGCTCCCAAGAGCCTGATCTGACTTTAAATTTGGCCTTGCTTTGAGCACGGCGTCTAATTATGATGATCTGAATGGATCTGTGCTTCTAGCCATATGCTTATGGAATGATTGCCTATATTCTGTCAAATGACACAAGTGGTGGCATCTGACTAGGCACCCAGACTCTGTTGTGTGACTGCGCAAATGTTCCTAAATAGGGATTTGTCAGAGTGCAAGCAGCAGGTGAAATTCAAAAGGGAAGAGATTATCAATATTTCAGTAGTTTGGATGCATGTTCAAACCAAAATTCTATCTGCTTTTATTTATTATTTTATTTATTCATGCTATCAGGTATCATCCTGCGTATTTCTACACGGGCTGATTTTTTTTTCTTTTTAAACACTAAGATGTTGGATCAGGTTGCCAGCACCTGCAAAATAAGGAGAAAGAGAGATTGCCTTGTCTGAAATGTTTGTTTTAAATAATCCTTTATAGCGTGAAAAAGAAAAGAAAGTAGGGAGAGAAAATGTGATCTTGAGATCTGTTGTGTTAAAAAATTGCACAAAACAGTTTTATTTAAAGCATCCAAACCTGATAAGGGCAAAAATGGGGATAAAACACACAGGCTGCAAATGCAGTTCTCATGATTTAAATCTGGAAGGCTGTGCAGTCCATCTGTTTAACATCTTGGAGTTTCAAGAACTCTGCCTTGAAAACCTTCTGTCACAGTGACACATGAAATAAAAGGTTATGTTATGACTTTCAGATGCAAACCTGTAAAAAGTTTATCTAATGGCATACCATCTTTTATTAACCCATTGCTGCTGCTCACCTATAATTGTCTTTTGCCAGGAGTTTTTAGAGAGAGTGTATTAAGTAGGAAATGTCAACTCATATTGCAAAAATAATTCTGCAATAGGCTTGAAGCCACTTATTTGCCGTAGATAAATAGACGCTAAATACCGTCATATATCTATATATCTCTCCATCTCTTGCTTCCATTGCACTTAATACTTTTCAGATAGAGTAGATTCTTATTTGATTGAGGAAGAGAGCAGGTTATTGGATAACTGAAATAGACTTTGAAAACAATTTGAATGGTACAGAATGCTTTGAATGGTTTCAAGGTTTATGGTACTGAGGCAAAATACTAGTACACTTTAAAAAGTATTCTTGCTTTAGAGATAAGTTTAGGCTATGAACTTAGAAGAAATAAAGATCTACTGCTTGCCTTCTAGTTCGTATTTGCTACCCCTGTGTCTCAGAAGTATAATGCAACATTTCTCAGCACTTATTCCTAAACAGCTATGACAATGACGTCATGTAAAAGGTGCCTTGCTGACAGAGCTGTGCTAGGAGGTCTAACCAGGCTGGGCAGAATTTTGCGTGCTTCTAGAAGATGAGGTTTGTGCTAGGGTAGCTCTTCAGGCACCTGCACAGGAATTATCTGAGAGTCCAGCCCCAAACCATTTACTCCGAAGTTTTCTCTAATCCCTTAAATTAGAATTTGGGAAAGCAGTCGTGCTTCCCTGATGTTGACGTATAAGTACCGATATCTTTCACTGAACCAAAGAGAAATAAGGATCTTATCTGTTGTCAGGAGACGCTCGACTCCTTGTTGGATGAAGCCATGCAAACATTCATCCCAGCTCAGTGCTTGAAGGCTGGTGGACCTGGAGCTGGAGAGCCTGGAGCCTGCCTACAGTGCTCGCCACTTCCACACACCTTCTGAGCAACCTCGCTTAGGTTGTTCATCCAGGGGGTGCTGCATTTCCGTACTTCCAGGACAAAGACAGTAATACTCACCTTGCCGAACCACGCTTTCCTCATTGCCTGCCAAGGACTTTTGAGCGCCTTGGTTGGAATCACAATGCTGGTTTTCTCCACCAGACGCAGCCGCTTCCCAGGAGGCGGCAGCGATTCCGGTGCGTCGCAGAGCCGGTGCCACGCGCGCTGCGGAGGCCTCCCCGGCGCCACGGCGCGGCCTGAGCCCCAGTGAGTGGGTGTGTGAGAGGCAGGGAGATAGCGCTTCCTCCAGACACACACACCCTCTGACCCAGACTGCAGAGGAATCTGCTTTGCAGAAGGTTTCCTTCAAGGGATTTTCCACATGTATTTTATTATGTTGGAGCTGATAGTGGTGACAAGTTGCACATTAAGTAACTGTTTCTTCAAAAATGTGCTGTTTATATTCTCTTTAGGAAAGTGATGTAATACTGGGATTCTCAGATAAACAAAGCCGTTTGATTAGAGAATACGTTACTTGCTCTCTTCTGCCCGGTACCTACTCATTTTAGGCCTTTGGCTTCAGATGAGCAGAACCCGCATGTTTAGGCACAAATGTATTTGTATTCACTGAGTTAGTAGCCACCAGGGTTTCCACAAGGGAAATAACTTGAGTGTGCTGTTAGTAATTTGTTTTTGAAAATATCGGCAAGGTCCTCAAACACGAGTCAGTGAAACATGTGGTCCTAATCATTCCCTTAAAAAGGAGACATGGTCTATTTTCCATTAGGAGCGGTGCTTGCAGCACATGAGTAAATACGGAATGAGCTTTACACATGTATTGTAAGTGTAGCGTGTGTGTGCATGCACTCAGACACACGTGTGTGTGACAGGCATACTCCCACTGAGGGCAACATCATGACTGCTGTAGTACAAACAAGCTTACAGGACATGTTGGTTGGGGGAAGAATTGGAAAATGTTTTATATATTTTAATATATATATTTATTCCAGGCAAAAGTTAAAAATGTACATTTGCAGCATGTAATGGGGCTGGAGGAGCTACGTAAAATCCTTTGTAAAGATGTTGAGGTTTGAAGGCATTTCTCAGAGTGCATAACAACAAGAAAGATGCAGCCATTAAGTCTTGCAGTGCTGTATTAGTCTTTGGGTGGACTAGTCATATAACACTACATATAGACTACTTCTTAGCCCACTGAGTCAGGAGGGCACGGAGTGGTCTCTGATGGCACCGCTTCCTCTTATGAGAATTGGCGTGAGGGGATATATAGGCTAGTGGAAATTCAGTCCAGCTCCTCCTTCCTGCCATGGTGCACAGAGCCTCACGGTGGCCACGGCAAATCAGCCAGGGAGAGCCCATACTCTGCATTCCTCATGCTGAGATTCCCATGGCGCCCTATGGAGGGGCCTGGCTGTTGTTTCCAGTTTCTCTGGTTTTCACTAGCTTTGTACTTGATGATATAACATTCCCAAGAATAAAACCTGGGGGAGAAAGTGGTGCCTGTTTCTGCCTTGAGCCCCTTCTATATAGGCCAGGTGTGAAGCAGAACGTAAACTGCATCTTTTCCAGAAGAGCCTTTGTATGTAAGCTCTGCCGCAGTGAAACGGGCTTCAGAGATAGGCTGTTCCAACCGGATCATTTCCAAATAGTGAGACTGACATCCCAAACTGTGTGTGGAAGAAGGATACAAGGCTCCCTCGTCGTCTTGTAGGCATGGTAACATCTGTATGCTCATGTTTATCCACTTGCAGGTATATATATATATTTTTTTTTACGCTGCACAGAGCTCTAGATACGATCTCACTAATTCCAATCCAGGAACTTCCTGAGTAGTACATTTGTATGAGAATTCACACTACCGAATGCTAAAATTTCATTCAAGAATTTTGGAAGTCATTGATGAGAGGAAGTTTCATTTCTTTCTCAAGCACTGAAGCTGCTTTGTATTTGTCTATAAGTAAATCCATGGGCTGGATTTACTTACGGTTTATTTTATTATTCTCATACACCATTTTTTTTTCTGTGATTGGAAAAAAACAGATAGGAACCAGATCTTCTGTGTTTTTCAAAGCTTTGTGTGTATGCTTTACATCAAATAGTTTAAAAGTTAACATCTTCTTTTTATTTAATAATAGTGGGCCAAAACTGCAAGATGTTTGGTTGATGAGACCTCTACTACTTGAAGTAGTTCCACTGATTTCTTTGGTGCATTTTACTGTATGAAGTTCAGCTTGTGTGAGTAAGAAGACCAGAATTCAGCCTATTTTCATTTTCTTTATGTCAGAAATACACATTAATTAGAAGTAAATTGTGTCTTCCAGGAAGAGGTCAATTTGCCAAGCTTCAGGGGAAACTTTTGCCTTCTCCTGTACTCTAGTAAGCTCTTTTGTGAGCTTTCTGCTTCAGATTTTGTGGCAGACTAAACTCAAGGGCATGTTATCAAAAATCTGAAGGGACCATGCTGTAGATGAAACCCTTTGAGAAGAGTATATTGGCTCAGATTTAAAATCATCTTACTTAGCTGTGTGTGTGTGTGTTCTTTTTTTTTTTTTCTTCTTTTTTTTCTCCTACTTCTTTCATAAGGAATTTTTCATGGAGGGTCATTTGCATGTGAGGATCACTTGCACTTGGGTCTGTCCAAGCTTCATTGCTGCATTGCTGCTGTGGTGTAATTGGAATATGAAAGGTGCTGCTTGATGACACATCATTATGTTGGTGGTAGATATTAGTCTCACACATTTTTATATATATTTATATATAGTCTGTACAGCTGGGGAACTTTATTAATTGTGTTTCAGAATGAGTGGCCAATTGCCTTGTATATTGGTTTCTATCTAAAGTGTAACAAGTCCTGTTGCCACCCTATGTCCAGTTCAGGTACCATCCTTGCCTGGCCTAGCTGAAGAGAGGTGTGTAGGTGTTTATCTATGTGGCAGCTGCACTACGAGCTTCGCTATATAAATGCATTCCCCAAATCGCATTTCTGAGGCTGAAGTCATCATTACCTTAAGGTTCTCCAGTTCCTATTGCATTTACCTAAATTGCTGCATCTGGTACTTTTGGCAATGGATACAATTATACAAGTTTTCCTGCAGATTATCAAGATAAATCTCTTTTTTTTTTTTCTCCTCTTCCCTCTGACACTTGCTGCATTGTCATCACTGATCCCTTGTCTTATGCGCTCTTCTCGGTCTTGTTTTCTAATGAAGGAGGATATCAATTCTCAAAAATAAATATGTTCTTGTAAGCCTTCATTCAAGTCAGCATTCTTTTTTCAAGAAAACTGCCTGGGCATATCCATAACTTTGACAGGACTTTCAGCATGTGCTTAAAATACTTAAATGCTTAACTGAATAGGGATGGTCTAAATCTTTCCTGAATCAGAGCCATAATTTTTGATGTGTCAGTTACAGGACCCATTGCAAAATCTCCTTTGGGAGACAACTCTAGATAATGTGAAAGACAGAGAGGTATCTTTGCAGGGAAGCTTCGTTTTACATTTTATTTCATCTGGCTTTGTCCTGGGAATAACATTTACCATTGCCTATCATAAAAAATGAGTAGATTGCTCTGCTTGCCTGTTGTTAAGAGTTTCATCTGCGTTACAGCAGAAAGTTTACCTCTGCCGTTGCTGTCTGGTGTGAGAATGCAGCATGCTAAAGCATGAGTTTCCATGTGGAAGCCTCACATTCTCCCTTCTAGCTGCACGTTGCCACCAGTGCTTCAGTTGAAAAAAATCTGTGTTGTGTTAAAGCTATCTATCACCCTGGCAAGCTAGGGGAGAGCAGCAAAGAGGAGTTCGAGTAGTCGAGGGGAGAGGCCAACTGTTATTTGTCCTACTTGCATGGTAGAAACACCTCTTTGAAAAGATCACAAAGATTAAAGATCCAGTGGGATCCTGGGGTGCATTAAGAAGAGCGTCTCCAGCAGGTCATCCAAGGGGGATTGTCCCCCTGTACACAGCCCTGTTGAGGCCACACCTGGAGACTGTGTCTAGTTCTGGGCTCCCCAGGACAAGAGGGATGTGGAGCTGCTGGAGAGAGTCCAGCACAGGGCTACCAGGATGATCAGGGGCCTGGAACATCTGCCCTATGAGCAAAGGCTGAGAGAGCTGGGCCTGTTCAGCCTGGAGAAGAGAAGGCTGAGGGGAGACCTGATCAGTGTCTATAAATACCTCAAGGGAGGCAGTGAGGAGGAGGGGGTTGGCCTCTATTCACTGGTGGCCGTTGACAGAACTAGAGGAAATGGCCACAAGCTGAGGCACCAAAAGTTCCACAGGAACTTCAGGAAGCATTTCTTAACAGTGAGGGTGACAGAGCCCTGGAAGAGGCTGACCAGAAAGGTTGTGGAGTCTCCTTCTTTGGAGATCTTTAAAACCGGCTTGGATGCCACTCTGTGCCATGTGCTCTAGGTGACCCTGCGTTTGCAGGGGAATTGGACAAGATGACCTCTGAGGTCCCTTCCAACCTTACGCATTCTATGATTAGACCTTGAAGTTCAGGAGTTTCAGACTATAGCTAGGCTATGGAACAGCCATGTTTTGCAGTCTTCATCAGAATACCCATTTTATGTTAAATGAGTTCAGAGGCATCTGAAAGCTGTGCATCTGATTTTCAGATATATATATATAAGACCACTATTAAATTTGGAAAGTGGACAGGCCTTTGAGGAAAACATATCCTCTCTCCCCATTGAAATCAACATAAGCTAACAATATTCTGTCCCTAAATATCAGGCTAGATTGTTAAAGATTAAAGGATAGACATGTTCAGAGAAAAGATGCTTCAGGGCAAATGATTCTTTGTCAAAGGCCTGTGGACAACATGTTGTCCTGAAGATCCTTGCTCTTAATAACTGGAAATGAAAAAAGAAAGGAAATGTTTATGATAAAATTCTCTTCATATTAAGTTCCCTCCATATTTCCCAATTGCTTTTGTTATGCAAATAAACTTCCAAATAACAAATAGTTCTCTCAGCTTGCTTTGTGTAGTTGATAGTCAGATAGCACTTGCTGAACCTATTGTCTGTCAAAATAGAAGCAAGTTCTTTGGTGATACTATTCCCTCCATGGGCAATACAGCAGTTCCAGCTGGTGGTGAGAGGAGGATGGATTGATTCTAGCTGGTGTCTCATTTTCCACTCTGAAGGCTGTGCCAAAAAAAAAAGAAAAACAAAAACCTGACAAAAAAGAAGTGAAGTTTACATCATTTGCTATGCCAAGAGCATCTGAGAGACTTACTGCAGAGTTTCTGATGTGCAACAACTTATCTTCTGTTGGAAACTTATCAGAATCTCAGTGCTCTGTCTGCAGCCTTTTTCAGGTACCAGCTATGCAGTTCACATAATCTCTTAACATAGATAATCTAGGAAGGCCCTTGTTTTTTTTCCAATAATAATCAAGGGATCTCTCTGTAAGTCCAGAACAGTCACTGCAAAAGATGGCCACAAAAAGAGAGGAAAATAATTTAGTAATGCACCTGTGCTAATTAAAGATTTTGTACAAGACCATTTGAGTAATTTAAGAATACTTTTTTTTTTGGTCATGATTATGAAATCAAAAAATACACTGGATTTTCTAAACTTCTGATGTGAAATAAAAGCTAGGAGCCATGCAATATTGCACTCTTTTGCTACCTGACCAAAAATATGAGATGATAGATGGTTAGAGTATAGAAACTTTCAAAGAAATAAATCAAAAGTTAATCATAGTGTACTATTTTTTCTCTGTTATCAAATGCTTGTTCATGATTTCTAACTTTAGTGTTTTGACACCTACATTTGCTTTAAGTGTATACTTTTAAAAGTTGACGTCATATCTATAATAACATATATCCCTTCCAAATCTGTAACTTTTTCACTTATACATCTCAGAGCTTTTTGCTAAAGAGGTAAATATCAGTATCATCGTGTAGCTCATGAGGGAGCTGAAGCGCTGGGACAGACGAGGACAAGGGTTAGGCCTGTGGTAGAGTTAGGATAAGACATGGGATCTCCTGTGTTCTAGGAGAATTTTTGCTTGAATATCTTTTGTAATCTCCATGTAGGATCATGGAGAGGGACATACTATTTAAATTTTTTTGTTGGTCTGTGAACTGCTAATCTTGAAAAAGGCACAGGGAGACCTTAAGCTGTGGGCTCAAATTGTGCAAAGCATCACTAATTTTTATCGTTTACATAGTGAAACATTGTGTCTCCAATTTGGATTTTAGCTTTTTTTGCATGTGAAATTTGGAGCAAAACTAAGAAACATCTTAAAAAAAAAAAAAAAGAGAGAGAGAAAACAGGCTGAAAAAATGATTGCGGAATGAAAATATCCAAGCCTCGCTCAATTTTATGCTTTACCTTCCTGCTGGATAAAGAAAACACAAGCAGTGTGCAAGTGAATCAGTTCTATTCAGTAGAGAATTCTATGTTCTCAGTTCATGTCATGAAGGAAATGAAGATAGAGAGCATGTTATGACAACTCTGGCAGGCAGTGACTGATTTTTAAAATGTTTTTAAGTTTTATTTTATTCCTTTACTGTATTTGAATTGAACCTTTCAAACCTACTTTCCTATGTAAACCAGTTTCTTAAAGAGTTGCCTTGACTGTCTGATGTGAAACTCAAAACCTGCGCTTGACTTTTGGCTAATACATCACATAGTGCTGAGATGACGCTCCTGTCCAGATGGAAGTACTCAGCTCGTTGTTCATCCATCCTGGTCAGAGTGTGTCCTGGGGGTTGGCCTGTTTGGTCTATCTCTGCTTCTCTCCTTTTGCCTGCATGGGTAAATAGTTTCTAGTGCCTGTGTGATAACTAGGGCTTTATCCTAACATATAAGTCTGCCTGTGTAAGTTTTTTATTGATAACATTTTATCAATAAAACTACCATTTATTAGCAATCAAGCCATAACAAAATTAATATTGTCATTGTTTCTGTGAAATACAATTCTCATTATAAAATAGAGAAAGGGTTTTGTAAATCTGTTATGGTTTTGGACCTTACACTTAAATATATTTACTCACATGTGTGCATATATATATATATGCAAATATATATGCAAATATATGCAAATTTTATATGCAAGTATTTATTTATTTATATTTATTTATATATTTATAAATAAATAAATACTTGCATATAAAATTTGTGGCAGAGGAGAAGAAGCTCTCAATTTTGGGGATCTGAAGGATTCTGTTGAGGATGGGATTTGCTTTTTTGCGGGAATAACTGTCATAGTCATTCTCTTTTTCATCACATTCTTGTTTCATGAAGCACTTGTTAGAAATGCATATCTTTAAGATGTATGAAAACCACTGCTGTTAATTTTATAGGATAGGATAGATCACAGAGCAGGTAATGAACTTAGGTAATGTGATTTCTGTTATTTCTTATGCCAAGTGTTGAGGAGTGTAAAAACAAAATACAAGCAAACAAAACAAAAAATAAAACAAAAAAGCCCCAAATGTTCACAACCAAAGTAAACATGTGTTTTCCTAAAATGAAATTATTCATAAATGGTGAATTGTGGAGAGCAGTCTATAAGATACTGGTGTTAACAGATTGAGCAACATGTCCCTTATGTATTAATGAGGCAGGTAGTGCCAAAGGAAGCAGTGCACAATTGTGAAACACTGAGCTGTGTTTCTTGCTGACACTAAGAAAATGCACACACACACACACACACACACACACACACACACACACACACACACAAAAAGTTCATAAATATTTGGCCTGTGCCAGATTTATGTGAGAGATCAGGTTAAATATTTCAATCATCACTATCGTGGAGTTATAACTTAATTGCTGGACATTGTGTAGAATTGGCAAAAGTACAAATGGTGAAAGGCTTTCAGCAATATGAAGGATATAAGCTTAAACTGTAATCTTTTTGACCTTTGATTTTAATAATTCTTTTAGGTTCTAAACCTTTAGGCTGAGATTTGATGCATTTTCCATGTGCTTTTGAAAGCAGAGATGAATATACGGCTGTGGTGAACTTAATTAGCAGCACAGCGACTTTTGTTATGCTTTGTAATATTACATAGCGATCCAATTGAAAGAGGAGGAAAATTGTGAGTAAACATGAGTAAATAAGGAAGTGATTAGGTTATACGAAAACTGTTTAGATACTGATGGAGGTTTCTGTAATCTGCTAATGGCAATAAGTAAAGTTTAATTACTAATGCCAAAAATGGAGACTGAACCTGGAAAGGAGGGATTTTTTTTCTGCTTATTACCACTTATGATTTTCTAAAAGCTATCCATATGGGTCCACTTGGTCTGGACTTATAGGCAAGTTGGTCTCTAGCCAGATTCTCCATCTCCTTGAGCTCACACCTCTCTATAGAGCTCTAATGTTCCCCTGAAGAGCACTTTTTTTTTTTCCCCTTAAACTCTCTAATTTAGATTTGGCAGTTGGAACATGATGGCGATTGAATGTTTTGAGAACGAGCAATAAATAAAGCTTTAAAACTCCCATTGTTTTGTCTCTCAGTTGCTGTGCTATGTGGTTGCATAAGCATCCGTAAGCTAATGTAGTGGAAATCAGATTGGATTACATCTGCTAAGGTCACATTTTGGTTAAGATTTCTTTCTTTCTTTCTTATTTTCTTTCTTTTTTTCTTTCTTTCCTTTTTTTCTGCTATCACCAAAGCTCTAGTTTATCCTCATTTGTACCATAAATAGAGAAATATATTGCAAATGAGGAGTAGTCTCTTTTATGAAACAGGGTCCAACAAGAAATTGATTCAGGTAGGAAGGTAGAGCTTGGCTAATCAGAGCAGCCTACACCTACTGAAACATGATTTCACTTTTTTTATCCTCCTCATAAATGCCACGTAATCCTTCCTTCTTTTTCCGCCCTGACAACCTGTTGTTTTGCCTCTGCCTGCTCAGTGTTTGATCTGCATGTCGTGTGCTCTGTGCAAGCCCCAAGAGATCACAGGGATTTGTACCTCTATCTAACAAGGTAAAAAGTATGCTGTGGAAAAATGATGCATTCTTATGTTGGGGCAGCGTGTTCTCGATCTCCTGCAGAACTTAGGAGGCAGCAGATGATGGTGGGTGTCTTTTGGCTGCATGCAGTGAAGCTCCTTTGGTCCCAGACTTGTTTCTGTGTCTCAGCTGTAATCCTGGGATCATACCAGTCATGGAGCTGCTTGCGTAATGCAAGAGAAGCATGTTTAGATCACTGTAAAAGGTGTGAGAGTTGAACCCTCTACCAGAGAAGAGTAGTGTTGGTGTGCAATGAAAAAGAAATTTTACCAATAGTGATTAATGAAATGACCTTCCTCTTCATTGTTCTCTGACCTTCCTCATGTAATTTTTGTATATGTGGCAGATGTCTTTGAGATGATGGTTTCCTGCCTTGCACAAACCATGTGCACCAATGCAGCCCAAAGGTAGTATTGCACTAGGTACTTTCTGGTAGTAGTTCATTTTATCTGCTTCATACTCTGGATCAAAACTGGGAAGCATCAGGTTCTTTCTCCCTCAGTACACATCATAATACTTATTCATCCCTGAAGGGTAAATGTAAAGTATTATTGTGTTATTGTTATTAAATTTTGGCTTATCTTCCAGAATATGTGGACTTCTATAAAGTTTGCAAAATTGCACTGGAAATTTCACAGTAGATTTTCTTGCAAAGTTTCTGACCTTTTCTTCTTCTGATTGGGCTGCAACAGCCATTCTTATAGTATTCTGGGAATTCTCTTTCTTGTTTTGTTTAGAAGCAGGAAGAGCACATTAATTTTGAAGGAGGGTCAAACAATTGCACTTTTTCTGAAGCTCAAGAAATAGTTCAACCAAGGTTTAAGGGAGGGCTTTTGTTTTGCATTTTCTTCCTTTCCTTTAAGGAGTCTTATTCATTCCAACACAGTTTGGAATTGGAGCAAATGATGGCAGCAGGGGAAAACAGACTGACCTGTAGTGGAGGGTAGGTCAAGTACGTGCTGTTGCATTCCCCGTGCCTTCTGCAGGCAACATCTAACCCCTCTTCCTTCCCGCTTTCCACCCTTTCTATCTCCCAGTAGATGCTACCTAAAGAATGAGTGCTGTTGATGCTTTGCTTTGCTCCTCCTTCAGTCAGCATTAAGCAATCCTGTGCTTCGTGCAGTGTTCTTCTGGAAAATGTTGATGGTTGCATTGTACCACCTCTGCTGCTTTCAGCTGCTGAGCCCCTCGAGTGCTCTGAGCCTGCTGAGGTTAATTATATTATACAGCTACAAATCCTGTTCCAGAATAAAGCTGCTTTGAGAGGGGAGAAAAAAAAGTGTTTTTTTTTAATTTTTTTTTTTTAACTTGAGAAGAAAGTTGTTTGAAAAAGACAGTGTCAGCGTAGCTATAAAACTTCCTAGGTCTTCCATGGTAACATGCCGTGTGGATGCTTTTATTCTCAATGGCCACCATTTTGTGGTTTCCCTTTCAAAGTACAACAAAGACGCACTTGGTGTGGAAAAAAAAAGTGTCCATAGAGGGAGCTTTTTTTCCTTGGTTGCAGCATAGCTCTTAGGGCAGAAGGACTTGCTGACCATGAGCTTGGCGGCTGCTTCAGCACCACTGCCAAGGGTGGTGCCCCAGTGTCCTGTGGAGGTTCCAGCTGTGTCAGCAGAGGAGATCTGGGCGTCTGTTAAGGGCCGGTCACAGCACTGTGCCTGTTGAGTGCAGAAACAATAGATGTGAAGGACTGGGTGAGAACAACCAGGACAGATAACTCAAAAATCTGCTATTACTCTCAGGCTGAACTGATGTGTCTTTTCTTTCAGGACTAAGGGCAAGTGGAGGGACCACTGGTATCATCAGTAGTTTTGTTTTTACTTGAATTTTTTAAGTGAAAGAAAAAATATTCTTCTCAATTTCCAACAATTTTATATTCCATAAGATTCTCTCCTGTATGTGGAAAGATTCGGTGATTAATCAGGAAATCATTTAATTTTTATTTTGCTGTTTTAAAATGCCTGGGGATAGATGGTTTGATGGATATTGATTGCCTACATTGAACAGAAAAACAGTTCAAAAAAGATGGAAAGCCTCAGAAAAGCCTGAGCTAGACTGCCTGAATTCTGTGCACATAAATAATAAGCTTTTGGTAAAGCCCCAAGGCTGCAAGGTAAAAACTGCAAATCCTGATAAATTAGCTATAAATTATGTTCCTCGGAATAGATGAGTACAGACTTGGAACTGAAACATTTTTAACAGTCCATTAGCCATTTGCTTTTTCTTGAAATCAGAGGAAAAAGCACATCAGTCACACAAACAAAAATATATTAATATGTTTTTTGAAACTGTCAGAGTTTTTCTTCTAATGCTTTATAGAGATGGCTTAGGAAAATGCTGATATGGCCACTTACTTTGGCTGCTGGACTATTTGCTCTACTGACAGGATTTTATATTTTCTCCTATATTCAGAATCTTCTACCTCCTTTTTTATCTGAGTACCTCCTATTATAATATTAAGCAGTGAGACTAATATTCATCATATTTGCTCTTTTTCTTATCCCTTCTTGAGGAATAGATTGATATCTTCTGAATAGTATATGATTTCATAGTTTTCCTTTTGGAAATGTTTATGTTACTTTAAGTCTCTACTAGCAAGGTAAGGTCAAAGATATTTGTGTTTACATATGTTCAAGAGTGGTAAAAAGGAATGGGGTGCTCAGTTCCTGTAAACCAACTTTTTAACTTCTACATGTCCATACATATTCAGACTTCACTTTGTGAGAGTAATTGCCGTGTCTTGTGTCTCTGTTAATTCCATGCTAAATGGTGCTGAATGCTGCTTTATTCAAGCTATAGCATTTTGCATGAGGAAAGGTAGGATAAAAATTCTGTGAATTCGTTATTATCTCAGTATTTAGATGCTACTTTGGGTTGATAGGAATGATCACGAATTGTGGAGCTGATTGAGCAGCCAGATGTTTGGAACTGGTCCTGCTTTCTAGATACCAGTGCAGTCTTACATGGCAAACTGCACATGGGACATGCCACGATGTCTGATGCAGTTCCTAGCCGCCTTCAGCGGTCTGTCATACTCCTGCTATTGTCATAGAAAAACTTAGCTTGGAAATTTTTTTTTCCTTGGATAATGTTATTATGCCAAATCTGAAGACTCATCATCCCTTTTCTACATGACTTTGACAGAAGTCAGAAAGAGATTTAAAAATTTTCCTTCAATCTTCATGTTCCTACCTGCAGGAACCTGCACACTGTATGGCAACTGTGCACAGAGTCTCTCTGAGTTTGGATGCATATTTTAATTAGAATGCTGTTTACCTGGAAGGATAGGAAAGGTGTACCTGAGTAAATTTTGAAAAAGCTGGTTGTTTTTTAAATGCCTTTTCTAGCATGGAGAATGACAGTGTCAATTTTATCCAGTTAAAATAATGATTCTCTTTTTGAAATGCAGAATTAATAAAAGGCTAGATGAAAACAAAGCAATTAGGATTAAATCTTGTGTTGTTAAATACACTCATTTATTTTGATACATACAGTGTGTCATTAGTGAAAATGTTAAAATAATCTCTTGGTAGACACAAGGCAGTTCCAGGGAAGGTACTACTGTGATTCTGTTATGAAGTGAACATGGTTTCTTGATTCACGCTGATACCAATTGATCTTTGCCATAAAAGCATCTGCCTTGGCAGTCTGGACCAGGGTGAAAGGCTCCCTGCCAAAACCTTTTAACCCAACCCAATATGAAATCAGTGAAGGGACAGACTCTCTAGTAATTTCTTATGCAATAGTGGCCTCTTGCTTTATTTGAAAGGAACCCTTCTCAGCACTGCTATAACTTGCCCTGATTCCGTTCTATTTCTGACAAATTACAATAGGTACTAGGTTGAGTGAGAGTTTGTATGACAGGCAGTGGGCTAGGGGCTGAGAAGGAAGCAGCGACCAGAAGAGACTAAGGGAATTAAAGGGGAGAGTCAGAAGACTGAGGGGAGGGGATATTCCTTGCAAACTTTTGTCAAGTCTTTCATAAATGCTTGTTCAGAGCAATAAAAATGGTATCTATGGGTTTAAGAGTGGGTCTTAAAACCTCCTAGAGAAGAGGTGATGACTCCTGCCAAACATTAGCATAACCTGCTTGAAGATAAAATATGTGGAGTGCCTTATAAAGTTAAAAAGTTTTGCTCCTTTAAACTGCTCTACTGTTACTATATAGCCTAACTTACGTTATTTGAAAATACAGCTACTCTGTCATTTCCTTAACTAGAATTTCTGTATTGAAAACATTCTTTTGGTTAAACTAAGTATGGTTTACAGATAATACGAGTGCATAAAGAAAAATAATTACCATATTTTTGAAAGAAAAACAGAGTCCTTAATTCTTCTTCCTGCCTCTTGTATCCTGGAGGCAGCAACGAAAGAGTTTTAAAATCTTTTATTTAAGTAGCATAGAAACCAAACTATGTTTACCTGTTCTTTAAAGTTAATTTTGCAGGCATTATGGCTGTATCCACAAACCATTCACATTTGCCTTTTCAGAATGTGATTATTGCTCATAAAAGTAGTTTTAATTGAATGCTTATGTCATGAATGGCTTGTAGCATGCTTAAAACTACATGCCTCTATTTATATGACTATAGTTTATTTTTTAGAGCTCCCTATATAACAATACTGGGAAATTACTAAAGGTTTTTTGCTATTCAGCAGGGTGACTTTAAAAGATATTACTGTTACTTCGGACTGTTGGCATTGTTGCTTGGGAATAAAAGCTTAGAAAAATTATTCCTTCCCTCTTTCAAAAAAAAGCCACATCTAAAAAGGTTACAAAAGGAAACACACAATTCAAATAATCTCTTTGCTGTATCTAAGATTAACTTGGACACAGATGTTTCAATTTATAGTTTGATCTGGCGTAATACATACATTTAACAAAATCCTGTTTTGTATTGCTTCTATAAACACTAACGTCCGATAAAAGCACGTTGGCTTTTCTGCCATCTACTTGAATCAGAAACCTCTGAGCCAGTGCTTAGAAAGCAGCTTTCGATATTTGAAGGCTTAAGTTAACTCTTTCTGCATTTGGCCAGAGATTTTCTTAGCATTTTCTCTGCTTTTCAAACAGCAAATCCTTTTGCGGTTTTCTGAATTTGAGCTGCTGTAGATAATTATTAGACTTTGTTCTTGCTGCACTTAAAGATGAAATGATTCAACACTGTGCATTACTGCTCATTTCCGGGCCACACTGTAACCATTAAATTTCCATGATACTATCTGGGAAATTATTGACATTATTAATACAACATGACTACAATGTTTTCCCCCCTGCTGTTTGCCAGGCATCAGCCCACCTGTCTGTAAAGGGAAATGACTTTGGCATGATCAGAATCTTTATGGAAGGCCGTGAATAAGCAGCTTTGTTCTTTGATGCCATCTCTTTTTGCCAAAAGCTATTTTTCCTTTTCCTGCAAGAAGTATTACCTCAAAAAATGAATTGCTTCCTCAGAATTACAAATGCCACTCAGGGTGGGATGCTTTTTATATCCCAAATGTGAAGTTACGTAACTTCTGCTGGGGTGTATCCAAGCCAAATAAGTCTACCGTAGGAAACAATTAGGATAAGTAACATGGAATAGTATAGTAACCACTAATGAAGAAGGGTACAGCCACCAGAAAAATACCTGTCAGACATTGCAAATTTGGAGAATGCTGAATATCATACCCAACCTCTTGAGTTTATCTTCACAGTTCATTTGGCACCTGAAATAAGGAGGTTGGTATTGCTGTATAAACAGGTTTTGACATGTTTTAGTAAATATGCCTGTGTTCTATCTATGTCCTGCCGTTCTGTTGTCATTTCTAATGGTGGAGGGTTTAATCTTGCGAGCACACCCAAGTGTGGTGCTTCTTGCTCTGTGCAGTTCTGCTCATCTTGGTAGCTTCTACATTTGGTAGTAAGTGCAGTTGTGCTTTTATTCTCATGTAGGACATGATTGCAGCCTTTATGAAAGTTTAGGCAAAGGTCCTGTCTCCAAAGAGAAATAAGGGAAACTACAAACCAGTAATCAATGAATGAAGGAATATAGGCCTAACTCAAAAACTGAAAAATGGAATCTGTAAGAGACTATATTCCTGCAGCGGTTCAAAACCATACTTGTTTAGATGTGTTGCTGAGAATAAAAAGACAAGGAATTAAAACAGTTACCCAAAATGCACCACAAAACTTAGGAGTATAGGTCTCTGCTGTTAATTTACATTACTATGCAGCCTGTTGGAAAGACCAAAATTAAGGTAGGTCCCTCCAAAACACAAAAAAAAACCATCTTCCTCTTGTTAATAAGGCATGGATATCCTCCATGGCCACCTCTAAACCCCAATTAGGAGATGAATTTTCTGAACACATCCGCCCAACACAGACAGCAGGAACGGGCCTAGTGCTGGAGGCAGCCAGGATGCACTTGGGTTAGCGTTAGAAGCTGGGCAGATGTTTTTTTGCTGATGTCTACCTCTATCCTTTGAAAAATGAGGGTGGCCTTCTATTTCAAGTCACCTTATATTTGGGCCAGTGCGGTAGTTCTCGGTAAATCCGTGAGAATATCCAGAGTCTGCAAGGATAAGCCACAGTGAGGCAGAGAAGAAAGCATTTAAAAATTGTTTTGGCAGAAATTGGTTAATTAAGTCTGTTTAGCATTACACAAGATCTTAGCTTGGCCGACTGACTATCTTTGTTAAATATGTGGCTTCCCAGGAGTAAATCTGGATGAAACGTCTTAGCTTTGTTTAATGCCCTGCTTTTTTTCATAGGAAAAACAACAAAAAAGTGCAATTGCGTACATTTAACTGAAAAAATTATGTGTTTGTATTTTCCCATGAAACCACCTTTTCCACAAATTAAAAATCTATGACTGGAGCTGTTAGTTTCAGATCCCATGTTGAGGAAAAAGGAAATATTTTCTTTATGCTATGGCCTATCACCCTTAAAACAAGGAACATAGATTTTTACAGCAAAAGCTGAGTGTGATACATTAATGACAGTGTTTTAAGACTGTATATGAAGAAGAACAAATCAAAGCCCTCTCCAGTGTCTTAAACAGATGACTTGGGACCATTGCCCCACATAATCTTCATGGATTGTAGCTGTTGCGAGACTTGGGTTAAGTAATATCTCTTCTATTATTAGTCAAATGTTTAAAGTAAATTTGTTGAAGTTGTAGGTAGTATTTTGTGATTGTATTAAAAATTTGCTGGAGCAAAAGCCTGATTCTAGACAACGAAATAGGCTAAGAGGGTATGTAGAATAGATTAGAGTTGCAGGAAAGTGTCCTTGAGGACCTGCCAGTTATCTTTTCACCTGAAGACTACATAGCCTCTTTTTTGCAGATAGGAGACTCAAGTAGATCCAAATTCTTTTTTTTTTTTTTCTCCAAACTATAGTAGTAAACTGTGGAAACACAGAAATATTTTAGCTTTAAAGGAAATTAGCATAAACCTATATTTTCTGTCTCAAAATAAGATTGTAACTATAATTTACAAAAATCTTTTATACAACCTTGCATTCATTCTTTGTTCTTAAATTCCATCTGTTAAAATTACTGGCATGATTAATGTGAAGGAACAAGCTACAAGAAGTGATTTAAGGACTTTTCAAACTAAAGAATATAACAAATTGATAATCAAAAAATATGTCAATGCAAAAATCTTGTATCATTAATTCCTGTGGTCCCTTTTGCTCATATGCATAGAAGGCAAATAGCTGTCTTTTATGGCAGTTGTGAATTATTAAAAAACAATTATGGATGGTAACATTTTCTTTTTCTCAATATGTACTTGTTGTTTATTTCCTTTTTCTCTGCTTCCTTCATCTGAAGGATGTTTTTGGGCTAAGCACAGCGTATGAACGAAGATTGACATTAGTCTGAGTTTCACTGTAGGGCAAAACAAAGGTCCAAGTTTTGAGCCTGATTCTTGGGATCAAAAGATGAGGAAGGAAACAGTGCTACTGCTACTAAACAGTTGTAAATAGATGTTCAAGTAGCTGTACAGATTTATGAGTTGCACATACACATCCAATATCCACTGCTATTATACTGTAATGCTGACCAAAGTCGCCACTTAGGCTGTACTTCATTCGACACTCACTCTGGGAAACCTGGCCCATTGTAAGTCTTTTAGCTTGATTTCTTTTCTTTTTTTCTTTTTTTTTATTACTCAACTTAATGGTCAAGTTATTGGAAATAACTTGCAGTAAAAGTGAGTGCAGTAGTATAAGAGTAGAAGTCGATCTCTAAATGAACTAACTATTCTTGTGATACTGTTAGTTGCAAATGTAAAGGTAATGAATGGCTGCTATAGCCTCTTTTCCATCTGTTTTTAGCAGACTGTTTATCTTTCATTTTCCAAAATGCTCTGGTATATAAGAGCTCATTTAGCAGGCTTGTTACTTTGGTAATTGATGAAACACTACCTTTTTTTTGTGTAAACATCTGTGGAGCTTTTTGAATTGTCATTGCGTCGCCATGCTTAGGACAATAGTTTGAGTTAAAGCCAAAGATAGCTTTGACTCATTTGGTATCAAGGTACTAATGAGCTCTGCAGACATTTCAAATACAGTTTTTCCCTCTTCAGCCAGGTGTGGCTTAATCCAGTCTATTTTTCCCATAAGCAATATGATGTCCAATATGTAACTTTCCCCTTGTACTGCAAAGAGTCTTTCCAAAAGGTTATAGTCATGACTTTTGCAATACAGAAGAGTTTTTTTGCTCATTTTTCTTTTCCTTATGTTAAATTACTACCAATTTCCACACTGAAAATCTGATGGCTTGAGAAAGACTATTTTTTTCCTCAAATTCACAGATTGTGAACTGTACTATGCTTTTTCTGTGTGTTTTATAGCCATAGAACTAGCTATGGATAAAAGACGTTCTACAGAGTTTATACAATCTGATGGCTTGAGAGTTTTTATTTCTTATTTTCTCAAATTCACAGATCATGAACTTGCTACACTTTGTGTGTGTGTGTGTTTTCTAGCCATAGATCTACCTATAGATAAAAGATTGTTTCTACTGAGTTTATACTCAGGGATTTTTTTTTCCTAAATACTGTCAACAACAAAGTGAACAAATTGCATTCACATTCTAAGGGATTCTTTCCTAAAGAAACTGAGAATTTAATATTGTAGTAAAAGCACTGATTCAATTACAAGTAAATTTATCAGGAATGGATGTGTGATTGATGTGTCAAGTGGAAGCATGTAGGCCATTTAAAAAAATATTGTATAAGTTTTGATCATACATGCTGCTGCTGCTTAGAGAATGTGTGCATTTGCACACATAGTTAAATTGTAAGATTTTTTGCTAGTAAAAATCGTTGTGCATGTATCATGGGCGCTCTGTGCTCTGCTCCAGCTCCTCCAGAAGGATGCCAGTTTTTCCTCAGTGTTTCTGATTCATTCTGCACAGCACAATTTTGACTGTGTTGAATTGCCACAAAGCCTCAATTCTGCTATTTTATGCAGTTGGTAAGTTTTCTCAGTAAAAAATGTATAAGCTTATTTTATTTAATTAGATGTTTCCTATGTAGCCAATTAATTCCTTTAGAAAATATTCCAGTTACAGATTTCATTTTCTACAAAGCCACCCACACTTATGCTGTGATTTTTCTGCCAGAGCATGGCAGTGTCTTCAGCATCTAAACCAATGCCCTACCTTGTACCTTTGCATTACTTGCCATTTTTTCAGTGCTTTTAGACATTGAGATTCCAATGGTTTTATCCAGAGGTGCTACCTGTGACTTCACTCTGCTTTCTTCATTCTTGTTAAGATACATTCTTGGTAAGAACATTCCAGAATGTGACTAGCATGTGTCCCATAGACCACAGTTTTCAACTTTCTAGTAATGGTTAATATTCGATTTTTTACTAGCACATTGATTTCTCAAGAGGAAGACTATCCCAATGGACTCCTCGATCAATTCTTATTCATAGCACCATGCAGCCCTTAGCTATCCACCTGTTACTGAGCAGTGCAGTCTCCTATGCGGAAATGCACGTAGCTGTAGAGATGATGGTGGTGCTGCTTCGTTATTGCTGTTCTTCGTGCATATATTGGGACTTGGGACTGACACAAAGTTTTGAAGATCCATTTTGCCCTTTTTGAAGAACTGACTTTGATAAATATTTGGTGTATCTGTGGCATCTGATTACAGACTTGGACCTGCAATGATAATCTAAAAATACTACTATAGCAAGCATTTGTCTGTTTTTATACCTGTATTTTGGTAGGTAGGGCTAACTTGGATTGTTATGTAATCTGGGTAGGTATTACTTGGATATTTCCTCAGCTGTCTTTCCTGTAGTACTATCCTTTAGACTGTTAAATGTGACAGAGAAATTCCTTTCATTCCTTCCCTGCCAGCCATCGAGATGCTTAAAAGGATTGTACGTAGAAGCATCTTCGGAGTACTGAAAATCTCCCCAAGAACCTCAATATAACAAGTATACTGCAATTCTTTAATTAACCACCTGTCTTGAATAACAGGAACACTTACTAAATCAAAATAACCTCACCTCATGTTTATTTTTCTGTGTTAAAAAATTTAGAATTTTTTTTTTTGAATTGAAGGTGAGATGTTTCTCTGCAGTTCTGTTTCCTAGTCTCAGTGACAATATTCACTGATAAGAGAATAGCATGTCCTTTCTTTGGGTGGGGAAGCACATTTATGTTTTACTACAAATGTTTGGTTAACAGAAGCACAAGAAACTAAACCACAAAATCTAAAGAGGGAAGTTTAAATGTATTTTTTTATAGGAGCGGATCTGTAACAAAAACAATAAAATCCAGTGTTTAAGCTTTATAGAAATAATTTAATGACCAGCTGCAGCAATAAACACCTTTCCGTTTTGATTGGGTCTTAACTCCTCCATCCAATGATTAATTGCTCCGTGAAAGACAAACATATTACATTATTCCTTAAGTATAACATCCTGTTTTAAAGATTCCACTAGTGCAGTTTAAATGTGTTTGAACCTGTTCGGACTTTAAAAGGATATTTCAAGGATCTTCCATTTATCATTACTTCTTGCATACATTGAAGACCCAGGCAAGAACTTGCCAGTGTTTCCTTTCCTGTATTTTGCTTTATCCTTGCTCATATTTAAATTTCACTTAGATAAAAAGTAATATTGTATTGTTAGAAAATGTTTTCATTGGAAACACCATGGAAAGCACCGGATGAAGGTTGTATTTTCTATAAATTGTGGACAAATTAGAACTTTAGTAAGTTCTTTAACTGGTTCCTATGCAGGATAGTCATGTGATTAGGTAGTGCTAGAGCCATACTCACAGCAGATAAAAGCGCAGCTATTAAAACAGTGATTAATAGATTAGATAAGGTAAATTTTATATGTTAGTTACAAGTGAAATGATAATATTATATTTAAAATCTCAAGTTCATCTACTCCCCCTTTTACATAATTAAGAAGGGGAATTTACTTTTTCATGGCTGTTCTCCTTGTCATTGTTAAAGATAAGCAAGCTAACAGCTCAGACTTATCGAGGTAACATAAAGAGAGCCTGTATTTGAGCTTGTATCAAGAAATCTGTGGATGTATCTGGAGGATAGGCCTGTATTCTAAGTATGAGCTTATGTTTGGTTTTTGACTTCTGTTTTGCTTCATGTTGTATTACAATACCTTAATTTGACAGCATTCTCCTGTGTTTCATCCACTCCTTTGGATTAAAGCATTTGTTCTGGGATCATGCCTTTATGAAAGGCATGGGTAGACTGTCACAGTCTAACACTACCTCCTTCATTGGTCTCTCTGATCAGTCCACCCAGAGAAGCAGTAGAGCCCTGAGTGGGAACGGGGCATCCTCAAGTCCAGGTCTGCTTATTGCTTTTGGTGATCTGTGGCTCTGAGTACTGGTAACGAGAGAATAATTGATGACTAAGACAGATTCCTTTGCAAAGTGAGTTTGCAAGGAGTCTTTCCTTGCATGCCATATTGTTGGCTAAGCATTCCAAGAGCCTGGGGTGTGTGGAACTCAATGGGAATATTTATGAACTCAGAGAAATGAGGCGCTAATATTAAGATCCAGAGCAGCTGGATGACAGCTTCTTACTGCAAGGCCTAAGTGTCAGCTGTCAGATCTCTAGAGAAATCTAGAGCTTAAAAGTTGTGTCTAGTCACTACTCAGTACCAGGAAGCTGGGTGCAGCTACATTGGCTGCAGGGGGAAAAAGGTCAGGCTGTGACAATTTCTATTAACTTATTTCATTATCTGAAAGAAAAGATTTGATGGGCTTAAACTGCAGTGAGGTGAAATCCACCATGTTAAGGTTTATATAATTTAAAGTCAATTTCATGTAAAATGAACATCAGATTCTTTATTTATCAAAGTACAACATTTGCCTTTTAAAATCAAGCATCTAATGTTAGGCTGAATAGTCTTTTATTGGTGGACTTTAAAGTCGTGTTTGTTTTACAATATTTACAATTTCCAGCATCAGCTAACATAATTGTGACTTTTTCTTTTTTTTTTATCCTCTTCATAAGAATCAATTAAGCCATGCAAGTATGTATTGAAATCTTTAGTTAAGATCCTTGAAATTGAATTGAAATATTTAGTTTTAGGTTCGTGAGTAGTAAAATCTCAGTCAAACACTTAAATGATATCACAGACAAGGGGTCATTTCTTGTAACTCTCTTGTAGTTATTGACAAATCTGGACCAGTTTGGGACAAACAATACAATGTGGAACTACTTGATTTAGTACTTCTCAAGAGAATACCCATCACGTATTCAGCTACTACTTACAAGTACAAATTCCTTGTCATGAGCAGCTGTTTACTGGTTACCATCACAAGTGCAATATTATTTTGGGATTTCCTAAATAGGGGGAATTCAGTTAAAGGGGTGAAAATATGTAAACATGCCTATAAGGAAATGAGAAAACATTCAGAAATAAAATACAACTGAAGGAAATTGAGCAAGAGAAATGTCAGAAAAGTCATAAATCTGGAGAGAAAAAAAAATCAATTCTTTCCAACTTTTTTTTTGGTAGCTTTTTTTAGATATCCTATCATTTTCATGTTTGACCTTGGAGATTAAAATGTAGCAGCGTTTTAATGGTGATATTGATCTCATGACAAATTTTGTTTTGAACTTCATCCTCTGAATGCTGTTGGAAATCGGCAAGATGCTCGTGGGACAATATGTATAGCAAGTGGCACTGCATGTCTTATTTTATTCTTCCTCTGCCTTATTAAATGGTTGGCATTCCAGTTATGAGATAGTATATGTAGTTAGAGTGTATTATTCAGAAAGTGATTCACTGAATTTTGGTACACATTTGTATTACTCTGTGCAGAAATGATCCTGAAGGATATCGCATACTCTGTGGCAAAGCACAGGCTTTTCATGCTCTGCTTTCCTCACTGCCAAGGTAGCTGTTTCAGATCCTTGGCCTTTGGAAACAGGGTTTTTTTTTTTTTTTTACATACTGTTTCTTGAAAGTGTTCTGTTTCATTCTGTTTATATCCTTCCCATTTTTATTCATTTGTATTGGTAAAAAATCAGCTACTTTCAAAAGGTTTAAAAAAAAAAAAAGCCCAAGCCACACACTCATTTAAGGCCCATTTTAGAATTTTAATTGTTATTGAGATGCTTTTATACTTCAAAGAGATGTGTCTGTGTATATGCTGTTGGATCCTTATTTGATAGCCATTTTCTGTCTAATAATCTTAGGTGTGATCAAGAGGAATAGACTGTTAATATATATATATGTAAATATGTATATTAATTTAAGCATTTGAGTAGTTCTGATTTCTAAAGATGTGTCTGAACTGGCATTCATTGATTCTTTCTGTACAAGGCCACCACAGATTTATCCACTCAGTACTGTGCAACCATAGTGGTATAATAAGTAAATAATAAAATAAAGGTAGCTTCTTGAAATGAGAGGGAAAAATGCTTAAGATTAGTATTAACCACATCATGAATTTTGTTTAGTAGTATCCAAAAGAGATGGAAAAATAAATTGACAGCACATAAGTAAACTTTTAAAATGACTTTTATTTGTCTATTTGAATATTCATTGTAAATACGATAGATCAATGTAAATATGATAGATCTGAATGAGAGCCAGCCAGATTCCGTGTCCTGAAGCGGATGCTAATGGAATAGATCCAGTCTCTGAGGATTTTCCAGGAATTCCCAGGTGGCCATGAGAAAAAAGAAAAAAAAATCTCATATTCCAGAAGTCCCTAATTTCCAATGGGAGAGGACAAAAAAAGTAGGAAAAACAAAACAGCTCCTCCTCTATCCTCCCAAAAAACATACCTGGCTTTTACTTTGTCCGGGACTGTGGGTGTCCTTTTCCCTCCACTATTTATTTACATTCAGTAAAACTCAGATGCAGCCTCGGATGCGGGCCAGTTCCTGCTGTATTGGAGCCTCCTCTTTGGCCACGAGATGCTGTAGAGGAAGAAGGCCCCCCCTTTGCATTCCCTTCGTGGTGCACCTGGCCCGTTGTGCAACGCTACCCAATGGCCAGCTGCTAACAATGAGGAAATTGTGCTCGTAAGAAGTAGCTCAGCATCTGAGGGTTATCCTCGGGGGAGAAATTGAAGCACAGGGGACCTGCCTCTTGCCAGGATGCTTTTTTCTCTTGAAAAAGTTGTCTCTGTGTTGAATTAAACACTTTTATCTTCTCTGTTTATGACTTTGTGGGGCTGGTTTCTTTAGAAGGACTCCATTTCCCCATCATTTCCTCTTCCCCACCCCCCAAATCCATCTGGGCGGATTAAGAACTTTACAGCTGAGAAATACCTAGGCGTTGGAATAGCTATTTATAGTATGATTGGTAACTTTTCCTAGCAGGAATGTTTGTCTGTGTTGATGTTACCTATTTGTGTTTAGGTGAGTTTGTAGATGTGAATTAGCATTTAGGGTACATTTTGCAAAGAAAGTGTGCTTGTATTTAGTACTCACTGTATCCTCTCAAGACACCCCCATTTTCTTAATGCCCTTCCTACAAACATCTTGTAGTACTTTGCAAAAAATAAAAATAAAAAATTAAACCAAACAGGATATGAAAATTCAGTGCCAAAGAGGCAAGTCTGTAGGAATGATTGAAACTTAGCTAATAACCTAGAGAGCTTCATCTGTGAAGGGGAGTCAGTTCCTTGGACTTTAGAAAACAAGCAGAATCCTCTCAACTCTGATGCTGTCTGAATTTGAGAATATCTGCCATCCTTCATAGCTTGAGTTAGGCATATGCCTCAGGGAGAGTAGTCAAAGTACTTGATCTAGGTAATGAATGTAGTGGGTTTCTTTTTCCTTTTATAACTATGACATTCTAGTATTGGCTTATGTCTTCAGTCTGGTAAAATCCTTTCAGAATATAAATTTAGTTCAGAGTGACAGGTTGGAAACTTCAGAAGCAGCTAGTAGTACTTTTATGGCTGTATGTAAAAATTATTTATCTATTTGTTTATTTATTTTTTGATCAAATTGATTTGGATGCTCTCAAGGGATATATACCAAACTGTTAATTCATATGCTCATTATACTAGTACAGATGTCTCAGATTCATGAAGAGAATGATCCAGCTGATGTTCCTTGCCATGGTTTTATCTGTCATGTTAAAGTAGTTCTTACCAACTCACTTCTCTATAGCATAAGAAAGTAAAGTAGTTACTAGTTTGTACATGTATTATAATGTGAGCAAATGTTTATACTGTTCTGTATGAATGGAAAAGGATCATCATCAAAAATCTGCTACAGTTAACAGAGTTTTGATGAGTGAATAGAAAACAATTATCAGGCCTGACTCATCAGTATTTAGCAGTGGACCTGGTACTTAGAAAATCTGTTAGGATCTCCTAAAATACAACCTCTATCTTTTGTTCTTCATCTTAAAGTGGGCTTTAGGTTTCATGCAAGCAAAAGTTGCATAAAAAATAGAAAGTGAAATTATCTTGCTTGTTAGCTCATTCGACAGTGAGAAGGAAAGGAGAACACTTGGACTCATGCCTCAAAGCTAGTCCCAAAAGTATCATTAACTGGAAGTCAATCATGGAAGTACAGCATTTCCTGAAGATCTTGGTTGTGCTTACAGGATGGGTTTCAGTACATTTGTTTGTTCTCATGACTCGCAAAGCTGCAGGTAATCTGTTCTGCAATAACTGTGAACACTCTTCTCAGAAACTTGTACTTTATTAGAAAAATATCTTTAGCCATAATTATAGCTACCAGATCACAATATCTGCAAGTGTTCCATGCAAAAGGCAGTTTTTCTTGGAACACTTCCAGCTTACTCCAAAACTGTATCAGATTGGCAGATTCAAGGAGTATCTTGCTGTGACCAAGGGAGCAAGAACTAAATCCTAGAAACAAGATAAGCCCAACTCTGTTGACATGGATTGGGCCAGTCACACAGGCAATGTTTGAAATCTTGAGGAGGTTCTGGCCTACCACATGGCTGGTGAAAAGCAATGAAGACCATCTGGCCTTATAATGATAAGTGAAATAATCTATGCCAGCCTCAGGTAAGGCAGCAGTCTATCACACCTAAGCACGCCAGCTTCTAGCCAGTTTTGTAGAAATGTGTATTTTATGCCAGTGGCCTCCCAAATCAGCTCATCCTTCATCCTACCTCAACTGACTTTTCAGTCTTTTTGTTTTAGAAGGATCAAAGAGTAGTCGACGGCAACACATTTTCTCTAATAACTTGATTCTGTTAGAATATTTGTGTACTGCAAGGTGACAGAAATTATGTTAGCTCCAAATTAAATACAAGCGTCCAAGTTCTTATTGCTAGATTCCTCTTCAGCCTCGGACAGATGTAGAGACTTGATGTATGTGCAGGCTATGCAAGGGCATAGTACAAAGTGTACTCATTCCTTTGGGAGGTATAACGTAACATTTCGATGGCTCTGCCCCTTGCTTCACCTGGATATCTTTGTTGTCCCTTTGTTATCTAGGACTTCCTAGAACAGCTGAACTCTGCAGAAACGATCCTGTACAATTCAAGCTTGAGCCTTCATTTTAAATAGTTGCACTGGGAGCTAAATACAACATATTTTCATTGAAATATTAGTCACTAATTATAGTAAGTATGAATTTTAACGATTTAAATGTATCTTGGTAATTCCAGACTGTACTCTTGCCTTGGTTATAAAAGTGCAGGACTGCACTAACTCCACCAAGGTTGATAGAATCATTCTGCAGTCTGCAAATGCTGCTCGCCATTCGGGCAAATGCAGCTGTTATTTTTAAAAAGGTAATGCTAATGCATTAGATGACTTTACCTGCTTCCTGCTATTATTTTAATAACTTTAATAACTTTAATAACTTTATTTTGAACACTAGAAACTGCGAGGGGCTTTTTTTTTCTTAGCACAGCAGAAAACATTTTAATGAAAAAATGCAAAAGTTGCTGTGAAAGACTTTAATAGGAGAGATCAGGGCTATTTTGAAAAAAAATACTCACTGTTTAAATCATTTTTAGGCACCTTTAGGAAACATGACACGACCAGCTTTTATGCTGAAGAATTAATCTCAAGGTTGTAATTATTTCATAAATGTGTTCATTTCCAAAGTTTCCGGTATAGAAAACGGAAATAATTTAGTCTTATCAAATAGCAGTTGGTCTTCCCTATGAGCCTTGATTTTAGTGGTAATTTGGCCATTTTTAAACACATGGGCAATCTTTTTGTCTTTAGTGTTCCTACTAATGTAAAGTTCTGTGCTCCATGATTCCTACTGCTGTTTAGTTCTTGCATTAGTCTTTTCCCTGGATATGGGCATATTTTATCATGCATTGTAAAAGCATCTTTGCATATTCAAGGTCACAAACCATTGTTGCTCATACAGTTAGTCCCAGTGAAGTTGAGGCATGTGAAATCAAACTTTAACATCCCAAGGTATGAAATTCAGTCTTGTTAGCAAAGATTCGTGCTGGGATTTCATCAGAGAATCTCTATACATTTGTCTAATCTCTGGACCTTTTACATCATTTCACTGAATTTATATATATATATAAGTATATATATATATTCCTTTCCTCTCTCTCTCTTGAATCCTGTGAAGGGTTAGTGTTTTCTTCCTAGTATAACTTTAAAAGATCAATCCACAGCACGTTTCCCGAGAGGAAGACATTGTACATTATACTAGATAATATTTGGGACAATGAACAGAGCTATTTAAACAACTCTTCAAGAAATTGTTAATAAATTATCAGGAATGACAAGAACCTAGCACCTACTTTTGAAAGAACTCTGAAACCTTGCAGTTGAAAATGTTGGTTCCTGCAGTTGAGGCTTTGCAATCACGGCTCTGATTAGAAGAGAGTAGACTGCAGTATTACCCTGGTTTTGGGAGAAGGCAACTCACAGCTCATAGCTTTTGTGGCGGCTCACAGACCTAAAAAAAAGCTGTTTGGGTATGAAAGCACAAATCCTACAGATTTTCTCCTCAGTACATGTCTAGATCCTGCAAGTCATTGTCCGTTTAGAGGGTAAATGGACCAATTTGTTAGAGCATGTGAACACTTGCAGGACCATCATGATGCCTGACAATTTCAGATTATAAAGAAATCAGGGCAGAAGTCTTATGTCTGAAGTTCAAGCTAGATATTAGGAATAATTTTAACATGCAAAGAGGAGTCAACCTTTGGAACAGGCCTCCCAGGGAAGTGGTGGAGTCACCATCTTTGGCAATGTTCAAGCAATGTGTAGATGAGGCACTTAGGGACGTGGTTTTGCAGACAGGGTGTGGAGGGGTTTGTGATTGGACTCTATGATCTTGAAGGCCTTTTCCAACTGTAGTGATTTGCTGATTTAATTGTAAATAAGTGTAATTAAAGATCCAATTTTATTAGTTTCCTTGAAGCAATGCAAATTAAGGGACAGGCATTAGGGGCTAAATTCTGGCCCTACTGAATGGTAAAATTTCTATTGACATTTTACTCAACGGTCTTTATTTTTAGCCACTTTACTTTGGCCTCATTTTAAAATACAGTTAAGTAGAGCACATACCTAAAATTAATATTACCCTGCAGTAGTGGGAACAAAGCACACCTTTGTTTTTCTGCTGAATCACAATCAAAAGTGGAAAATAACTTGCTTGTCTTGTTTCACTGTCCAAACTATCGATGTAAACAGATGTTAAATATGGATAGATTCCCACATCCACTCTATGTTCTTATTAGTGATCTAATAATGCTGTTTGTGAAGCAAGACATAAAATTTACCCATGATCCAAATCAAATGTACCTGTGCAACTTGAGTGTACCTGATCAGCTAGCAGTAGGACACAAATAATAATCAAAAAAATTGCTCTACCACCAAAAAATACCCTATTCTAAAGGTTTTAGTGTCCTCAGTTCACCATAGACCTGTGTAGTAATCATTAAGTCTTTAGATTTTTTTTTATGTTATTTATACAGTTAAAGTAGACTAACAACAAAACCAGGAAAGACTTAAAATAAAAATCTTTAAAAACCTCCTTTCACTTCTGTCTGTGAAGGAAAAATTTCTTGTGTTAATGGATAGGTGGAATAACTGAAGTTTTTACTGAACTTTGCTGTTGAATGATGTCATCACAAACTCATGACCTTTCTTCTGTCTCTATAAATATCACGATTCATCTTATTGCAGCTCACTTTCTCTTGGGTCCATTTCAGCCCAGCAGTTGCTCTATATTGTAATTCATGTGCAGGTTAGGGAATGAGCCATCGCTGAGCAGGTTTGAGATACCAATCTGGCAACAGTTTGCCTCAATCCTCATTATTCTCCTGTCATTTTGTTATGATGTGTTTTTAAGAACATCCAGCTTTTATTTGCAGGAAAAGCATTTCCTCATGCTAAGTAGAACATGCAGACCTGATTTATTTCTCATTTCAGCTGCAAATCTGTTGATTTGTGTTTAGAAGAGTTAAGTGTTATTTTTTTCCCTCCATCTGTATTACAGGCCAGACTGCAACTGGCATTCACACCAGTACATTTGAAAATAAAGGCAGGGCTGGGAGAGAGTATTTTGTCCTCTTTTATCACTGTCTACAGGATTCAGCTGAAATTTAGACCTTGCAGCTCATATGTCCTCCTTCAGAGGGAAGTATTCACAACACCTTCCTATTCCGTTTTATGCGAGAAATGTTAGTCACTTAGTCTACAGTCTCCATTTAACCTGAGATTAAATAGATTAATTGCCATGGTTGCCTGTGATAGCAGAAGATTGAACTTAATGATCTGGAAGTCCTTTCTGGCCCCTTGTTGCACTGAACAGCCATTCTCTTTGTAAGATAGCACCATATGTTCTGGGAAATCTTTTCTGCATTACACAACCAACAGTAGACACTGCTTTTACATGATGAGGTGAACACTATATCTGTTGTATCTGCATCCTACTTTAGACATATATACCTTTTAGGCTTTTTAGGTGTCATAGTGAGAGAGTTGGTTCTTGAGAAGCCTTTCTCAGATGCAGATTTTTGATCACAAAATTCCCATGTGCATTGGTGGCTGCAGGTATTTCTCTGGGAGTAGGGAGAGTGATCTGAGGCAATTCCTCCTTATCTTTAAAGGCAAAATGGAATCACTTTTAAAGGAGACTGTAAGGAAGTTTACCTAAATCTGCTGATAGAGGATTCATATGCGGTAGTTCAGACATATCAGCCTTCCTTACTACTGCTTTTTTTTTTAAGCTTATAATTAAATAATATCCTTGTCTGTAAGATCTGCAGTTTGTTTAATATGTGTGTACATAGTCATGGTCCTTATTTGGTTATTGGATTTACAAGATTTCCAAGTCACTGAACAGTACAGAACTTTTTCTGGATTACCAATGTTAAATCACTGATATAAACACTACGTGGTGTAGTATGATCATTTCAGCTATACGGACCGAGCAAGCAAGTAGTGTCAAAAAATTCCATTAGCCAGTAGAGGCATTAAAGCTCTAATGTCCCTACAGAGAAGGATATGGTAAGGGAGCTGGGGGCACATGTAAGAGTTTTATTTATTTAGTTATTTATTGCTGCGTTCCCTCATGTTAACAATATGAGAGGGGAGTTTCGCACAGCACTGCTTGAGGATGCCCCAGTTGGTTGCAGGAGACCAAATGGAGTCCTTAATGCCATGGCAAGGTGCGTGTGAGTCAGAGAGATGTGCAGAGCATGTACCAACACAACGTTTAATGAGAAGCCATGTGAAATTTGACTATCTGCTTGGGTAAGAAGACAGATGTCTTTAGTGATGATGATTCAAGGTTGACTCTGTATTGGCTAGCAGTACCGAGCTGTCTCGTGGGCTTTGGGCACTCTTTGGCTGCTCTATGGATACTCTCATAGTCTAGGTGACCGTAGAAGCAGTCTGTTCAGAACATGGTGACTCACTGCGGAGGTCCCCAGGCAGACGTATCTCCCAGTATTCCCCCAAACACTTCAAAAGTGGAAACTTTCTGGATAATCTGTTTGAAGGAATGGGCTGAAATTCCTGCCCTAGTTATTGTTTACTTCTCTGAGGAATGCTTGATTTCCAGCTGTTGGGAATGCTCTACTTGCCATGAAGATAATCTGAGTGGATATGATTAGTTTCTATAAGTTTGTGGGAAATATAAACATGGAAAAAATAAAGGAGGCAAATTTATTTCTAAGACTAAAGAATTAATTCAAGACAAATGTCTGCTAACATTTTATAATGACAGGATCTGTTATACCTTTACATATTTATGCTCAATTTCAGAAACTGGTCTGGATAAAACACATGCATGCTTTCTATGGAACTACAGTTCATAATGCTTTATCTTTTTTTTTCTTTCACTTTTTTTTTTGACAGAAATAGACCTAAACTAAAACTATAAATACCAGCACTTTGTGGCTGTGCATTTGGTCAGAAACAAATCTCAACCTGAATTTTACAAATGTCCTTTTCTGTTACTTGCATTGTTTGTGCAATATGTGGGTTTTATGAGTTGTGCCTGCTGTAGTTTGTCAAGTCTAATAACTGCTTTGCTCTTCTTTCTGGTATTTTACTTCTTATTTCCATATGTCAAGCATAGTGGGGTTTTGTTCTAGTTTCAGTGAGTGTAAGAAAAGTGCTGAGAAAAAATGTAGTGAATGCCAGGGCTGAATGCAAGTAGCCATTATCGTACACTTAATGTTATTTTATTTATCTGAAGGCTAATGGGGGTTGCGTGTTAGCTCCTCAAATGTGAATTTAGGAGAAACTTCTGAAACTGGCCTTTACCTCAGGATAGCAATACACATTAGTTGAGTTGGAAAACGAGGTTTAAGTAGACCATGGTATAGGAAGCCCCTGTGCAGCGCCTGGTACTTCGCATGCAGCTCATGGAGAGCAGATCTTATAAATGGGATTTGTGGCTCTGTGATGTGGCCATCGGGAACAGGCCTGGGCAGGAATTGCCCCCTTCCCACCACACTCCTGCGAGCACGATCCTTGTGGGAAAGCAAAAATCGCCTTTAAAGCCTTCTTATGCTAAGTCGTGAAAATCACTTTTCTTCAAGTATCTCCCCACGCATCTTCCCACAAGACAGGATTCCAAATAGGGTAAAACAACTTTTATTTCCCGTTACTAAGAAATAAAACCATAATCATCGACTTACTATTCAATAGCTAGGAATGCTTTTGACACCTTAGTTTCAAGCAAGATTTCAGAAAAATTAAAGCACGACTCATTTGACATAGTAAGTTTCACAATAAAATCCTGCAAAACATTGCTTTCTACAGGCTTCCCTTTTTAGAGCTTCTTGTAGGCTTCAATATTATGATATTTCAAAGACATTTAAATACACAATCATTTGTATCTATTTGAGAATACAATTAAGAAGTGATCTTGTACTGGCAAACAGGTGAATATGAAATTAGATGGAGGTAAGAATTTGCCATTCAAAGACATCTAGAATTTTCATACTAATGTCTTTTTACCAGCAAGTATTCTTTTATGCAGGATTCAAATTAGAGCAGCCTTTCTCTTCACAGTATAATACAGGTTTGTGTCAATCGAGAGTTTCAAAAAAATGTTCTCTCTTTTAGGTTCCTGATTATCACAGATCTGTGAATGCATACTTTCTTTCAAGCTACGGATGTATTTGATTTTTTGAGCAATGTGCCCTGATGCTGGAGGTGTTTGTGATCATAGATCTGTGCCAGCTTGAAGGTGGACTCCTTATATAATACAGAATAAGCCAAAAACCTTTTTGTAAGGACTAAGTATTTACTTGTAGTTACAGCCCTTTTTCTTGGGGTCAGTTCTTGGATAAGGTCTGCAGGGTCTTCATGGGATGGTTGGCTTCTCTCATTCTCTCCTTTTTTAAGGCAAACTTTAAATATCCGTTCTTACTGCTGTGAAATTCTTACTAATACACTCATCACTATATTAGTCTTTGGGGAACTATTCATATGGGGGTTATTTGAGCAGTGTCAAATTTTCATGAATAATACATGTATTCATTTTGAATGGAAGGTGCTCTCTGGCATGCTCCCAAAGCACGGAACATGTCAAAACTATCTTCATCTACTTGCTGAGTCCGCAGAATTTGTTTAAAAAACATGGCTTCATTATTCTCTTGTACATTGTAGGCTTTTGATGGGGGAGAAATATCAGTTAAGTAAGGAAGTTGTAGAAACCTCAAATGATCAAAGGATGGGGAGAACCAAATGTGTTCTCAAACAAGAAGAGTTGTACTCTGGGCAAAATTCAGATACTACATCAGTATGGTTCCTCCTGAGGCCAATAAATGTCATTTAAAAACGAATTGGTATTTGACACTTTGGGGAGTTGTCCTCTCTCTGAGTAGATTCCAGTGCAATGTGACCATTTAGGGCTGTTCTCATGTAGGAATATATCTGGCATTTGAAAAATGACTTTATATTTGTATGAGCATTTATTAGCAGTTATCTTCCACATTACTTTGAGAGCTCTGTGTAATATTAAATTGTGAAGCCATCTTAGATTTTTTTTTTAACTGAATTGCAAAACAGCCACACAAATGTTGCTTTTTCACATTCTCACCCAGGGCACAGATTATTCCTGTCACCATATCTGTACATAGAAAAGGAACAGCGAGTCATCCACTTGCTTATGTTGTGAGAAAAGAACACTTGCACCATTTCCTTTGTTGCTGAAATAAATTCTTCCTTGTTTCATAAAATTTTACAGCTATTGCAGCTTTAACATAAAATGCCTCCAGAGTTATTCTGAGCAAAACAGTGTTTTTGTTGAGATTTTGAAAGGATGCATTAATTTGTTCAGCATTCATAGGGAAAAGTCCATGTGGATTTGTTCTATAAGTCAGAAGAACTTATTCCCAAATCTCCCTATTGGCAAGTACCTCAAAACAAGCAATACATGGGGGTGAGGCTCACCTGCATAGATAGTCAGATATCAGGCTCAGCAAGGCCTCTTCTCTTTTACTTTTTTGTTGCCGTCCTCAACGATTTTATTTTTTCTTGGGATATTGCCTGCAGTTGCTTTGTGCAGTTTCTTTTTCACTTGAGTTCAAGTTCTCCATGTACAGTTGATGATCCATGATGAAACATCTTCATAGTTATGAATCACCCAGTAGTCTAGTTTTTCAAAAGAGAGAAAGTAACTAGTGTCCATTCCTTTTTGCTTTCCATTGTATGTTACAAGCAACAGCTTCCTCTATATTTTCCAAAAACACTTTTATTTGATAGGAATACAGCTGAGTGGTGCAGTAGATGTTACTTGAAGAGGTAAGATCCTGCTGGCTTTTCTTTTGGTTTGTTTTTGTTTTTTTTTTTAATATGTTCCTTAAGACATTGAGCACTTGTGTGTACCAATACACAAGATCAATACCAGCTACTCCCTGTCTTCTGCACTCCGCTTTCTATATGCTAGTGCATATGCTAGTGATTCGCTCAATCTGTGTCATTGCATCCCTGAACATGGTCCTTTATGCCAGGACTCCTTTCTCTTTTTCTTTCCTTCTTTCCTCCTACATTGCCTTCATAGTTTTTGCTTTTTGCATGTGCAGTAGTAGCATAGATTAACTTTTCTTTAGCTTTATCTTCGGATGGTGCCTTTCTCTGAAGTGACACCTCAGCTCTCTCAATGACTGTGATTTTAATTCCATGTTTTTTTAAATCCTGCGTTAAGGCAATTAACTTTTCACTTCTTTTGATACTCGACCCAAGTAGATTACTGACAGTCTTAGTTTCTGATGTTGTGTAATACTATACTCCTCAAAAAATCTACTTAATATACTGTCTCTACTTAGCATGCATCCTGCAGCCCGTAGCCATGCTAAGTAGTATTCTGTTTCACAAGTGGTCCCTTTGAAGTCGATGGAGTTACACATGCTTACATCATGTCTGAACTTGGTCCACTGTGTTTACAACATGCATATTTGATATTGCACAGTGGGTGTACATAACTTTAAAAATAATAAAAACTTTATTACTTTGAGGAGTGTGCACATTAGAAAAACAGCTTTTCATTTATGCGAAGGCTCCTTATGCTCTTCTGACTGTACAAAGGGCCCTAAGGCTAACATAAATTCCACTAAAGATGAGCTGAAATTCCATTTTCATGGCAAAGTTCTGTAAAATAATCTTGCATGTAAGCAGAAATGCAGCCATTCCCAAAAGGGATATTTAAATTTCAAATAGATATTTTCACAATATCATTTTCATTTCTTGTAGCAAAAATATGATAGAATTAATCACTGTAACTTCCTGCTGAATTATAGTGTACCTTGTACCATCTCATAATAAATCTTTTTCAATGAGCAGTTAGCCATTTTTATCCTGGAGAGTTTCAAAGCTTTAACTTTTTTGTAGTGATGTATATAGCGATGCTCATTTTAAAAAGTCTGTTTACTCCTTGAATTACACTGAAGAAGTAAAAGCAAAAAGGTTTAATCAGATATGGGATGTGAATTAGAATCTGTTTTATTTGTATTCATGGTTTAGCACAAGAAAATAAAAAAAATATTCTTGAAAAATGTAGGGGTGGATGTAGGTTAAATGTAGGTTTAACCTTCCCAAATCTTTTCACTGTCTGCTTTTAAGGTCTGGTTTATCTGTGTAAAATAGGCCCTTTGGAGACTACAGAAGTCATTTCCTGAGGCTTCAGCTTCCACATAAAAAAGTATTAAATAAGAAATATTAAATAAGTAGTGCAAGTTTATTATCTAATACCTGGTAAACACATATTGCTCTACAAAGATCATCTTGGATTTGAACACTGGACAAGAAACAGGGGATCTGGATCCATTTTCTGATGGCAGCAGATTTCTTGTTTGGCCTTTCGCTTTGTCTCTGGACACCACTCTGTCAGTCTGTCTGTCTATCTGTGTTTACCAGTCTGCCTCACAGAGGTGCTGTGAGGGTAACGCCGCTTCCACTCCCTTTAGAAGTGTTTCAAAGATACGTCTAAAAATCTTCTAGAGTGGAAATAAAGTGAGATCTGCTCTTATCAGTCCCATTCCGTGACTTTGCATGTTTTTCTCCCCAGAAGGAAAAAAAGAAAATGGCTGTTGCAAGTCTTAAGGGAAAACTGATCTATATGAATTCTGGATATATCGGTACAGTCACGTTCAAAGACATTTCAGTTGAGAGATTTCCTGTCTTGGCATAGAATATTTTGTTTCTTTTGGACAGAGTAGTATAATGTTTATGCAGTGGATCCACATATAGCTAATTTACAGCTTTCCTGTATGGTTCCTGAATGCATCTTTCTCATCTTCTTCCTTTTATTTTTTAACTGGGAAAATAAGCAGTGTATTGGAATTTTTCCTTTATATGCTGTAGGCTACACTTAAACATTGAGGTCTTGGTAATTTGTGTTTTTAATGGATAGGGGGTTTTCCTTTTGGGTCATTTTCACAGAGCAACTTAGGTTGTCCAAACATATTCTGAAATACATTGGGGATTATGGTTTCAACACATGCATGCCTAGGGCCAAAGTATGACTAACACATGAAATTTTGTTCCATTCCATGAACAAACCACTGTTTTGTGGTATAATACAAAACATATCTAAGTAGTTTAGATCACTATCAGGCATTACAAAGTTAGGTTTTTCTATTTATGTGACTACCCAAAGCTCATTAGAAGCTCATTTTGTAGCTCTAGGGAAGTAAGAATAAAAAGCAGTGAAAAATAGTACATTGTATTCGGTTCTAATTATACTCTATTTACTGTACTTACTAATATATACAAATACATATCAAGTGCATAATTTTATAGTTGCAGAGCCTGACTTCCAAAACTTGTGAAGTCCAGGGTTGTTCATAGAAGTGTGTGTGTGCAATTCAACGTGCAACTATGACTGCAGACGGACGGTCCATGATGTAGACACACCACTGGTGGTTGGCCCCTATGTCTCATTTGTGTATCCTTAAAGCATCACTTCAAGATCCAGCTGCTCTTCTCCATGTGCAAGAAAGATGACAGTTGCCAGGCCCAGAGGAATCATCAGAGGGGCACTGATGGATCTGAAATATGAGAAATCATTTGAGAAGGGACAGTTTGGAGGTATATTTTGCCTGTTAAACCTACACTGGAGTTGGCTGAGTGAGTCCTTCAGACTAAATGATGGTTGTGCTTAGCTTGGCCATGCTAGTGTAGGATTCATGTCAGCATCACACTCGGTTTCTAATGTGGGAGAAATTCCAGTGGGCTGAAATAAGGTATTCACGGGTGAGGATGGGTTAGGTAGTAGAGCAATGAGTGGGGGACCCTTGTAATAGGTTTAGCTGCACCTTTTTGTCTAAGTTTCAAGTTTTCCCTTTAAGTTATGTTTGTGGCCTTTTTAACATATTGAGGCTCTAATGGAAGGATGAGTGCAGTACAGAACCATAGACAAGCAGTAAAGCTCCTGCAGATAAGAGCAGAAAGAGTGAAAGTAAGTCTAATAGGTATTAGAAAAGGCAAGAATTTGAACAACCTACATTAAAAAAAAACAAAACAATGATGCTCTTCACCTATCCGTGCACTTACCCCTTGCTGGAAATTACCTGTTTTAATAAAAGGATGTGTTGCATAAATCCAACCAAAAATGAGTGTCTACATTTTTTTCTTAATGTAAAATTAATGAGCCATTCTCCCAATAGTAAAAACCTCTCCTGGGTGTGCATTAGTGGGTTATAATCACACTTCACAGGTGGTTGAATGCACAGGGCTGAAACACACCCAAAACATACACTGAATCATAGTGAGGCACACTCAGTCATGGCTTATTCTATAAAAGAATATTTAACAGCATTTCTGTTTATATAGCACTTAGTTTAAAATAAGATATATAAGCTTGTTTTTTTAGTAGAACATGTGCTTTAAAATAAACTCTTGATATGAAAAAAAAAAATCCTTAAAATCCAGATAGCAGAGTCCCATCTTCATGCTCTTAATATAATATATTACCACAATAAATGGAAGTAACATATAGTAGACTTAAAACAATATGCCTGCTCCACAAAATAAATGCCTGTTTATTAGTCTGTCTTCTTATGTATCCCAGTGCCCATAACATCCACCAATACCTAGCAAGATGGCACTAAGTTAAGTCATGGATATTTGTTGCCGAATGAACATCACTTTAAGTTATATGCTATCATCTTACGTATTTTAATTAAGGAGTAAAAACTCTATTTTTTTCATCTTTAACCTCCTTTCAGGTTTGCTGTTATGCACTTTCTTATAAATTCTTTGGCTTCCAAGCAAAGTTTTATGGCCATGGAGCATTGTGTTTAAAAATAAAAGTTCTGAACACCCATATGTTTTGAGGTACAAGTCCTTTCCTCAGAGGGTATATAACATATAAAACAAAAAAGCCTATTTTATAATGGAAATCTGAAAACAATCAGTGAGCCTCTTGTTCAAAGTAACACTGGGTTTGCTTTAATTTTCAACAAATTCAATTTTCTTTAAAGTGCCGTTTATATGCCCATGTTGAATTATAATAGTTAGTAGTAATTTATTGGGGATATTATTCCAGGAATTTTTCTGTCTTCTACCTTTGACCCTAGGGATGTGATACAGGGGAATAAAGAATGTATGGTGCAATATGACACAATATGCAGTGCAAGAAAAACAGTATTGCAGCAGAAAGCTTCACTGGAAAAGATGCATTTGTTGCATGTTGACATGATTTAAAAAATCACTGCTTTTTTTTTTGCAACATCAGGTTACTATTGATTTTTTTTCCTATTAAGCTTCAAAGTACTTTGCAGAGTATTTTGTTGCATTATTCTAGGAGAGGGTCACTGTGACATAAAAATAGAGCAGTTTTGGCTCAATTTGAAGCTAATGCTAACCAATGGAAAGTCTCCACTGTGGGCTTTGGATGAAGGCATTTATAATGACTTTACTTTGCTAATTTGCCTGTTTAAGCTAAAGGCTTTTTAATAGGCTTTGTTTTTTTCTTAATAATTTTTATAATCTTGATACTCTTTTTTTCAGCCAGCATCTTGCTGTTATTTTCTTGTTGTAAACGTTCTGTTGAAGTCAAATTTTGCAACACTTTGTTCTTCATGCTTTCAGGAAAACAGAATCCACCCATAGCAATTTCCAAGACTAATGGTTTGAAAAAAATGCGGCATTGAGCTGTATCTTTATTTTTTATTTTTGTTTGCCTCCTTTGGTGTGAGATGCGATGTAGAACTGCAGGGAAGCTGATCCCTACAAAGCTATTTTTGCATTTTACTTCTCTAATCAAGACATCACCCTATGTTTCTGTGCTTATGTCTCAAGGGGCATGGATTTAAAGAAGTAACGTGTTTTGTTCCCTGGTTGCCTCCATGCAAATGGCAGTGAGGTTGTTCAGTGGAGTTGAAAGTTTATCCTTAAAACTAATCTTGGCCATGCTCTGGGTGAAGTTGACCAGATACAGCTATTTTTACTCTCGTTTGGGGGATTTATCTGCTCTTGAGGATGCATCGAGCTGATATTTGATAAGTGCACAAACACACATAAATGAAGACAACTTGAAACGCATAGGAAATATTTTGTAAACACTGCTAAATAACAAATGGAAAGATTTATACTCAAGTACGTCTTAGCCTTACACAATGGCTGAAGGAAAAATAGATGGCATGGCCAAGTGTCACTCTTTCTTTGCAAAGCCTTGTAGAAAATGAACCTTGGGAAGGCAAGGATCTGTTTTGTGTGGCCTCACAGAAATTTGATGATTTAATTTCTCTTCCTTCTCAGCTGGGAAACCATTTGCCTCGCCTTTATCTTTGTGCCCATAAGCCTTGCCATTTTCAGTTGTCAGAAACCGTAGTGCCAGAGAGGTTGATTTAGCAGTTCCATTCCCTCTGGCCACCCAGCAAAAGCAGTTTCTATTGTACGCACTGTGAGAACTGGCTCGGTTGGCACTCAGGTGAACTCTGCTGCTCCGTGTGCTCCTCCGGTGCCACTGCCATCTTTCCAGTAACACATCATCACTCCTGCATCGTTCTGATGATACAGCATGTTTACGTATCACTGGAACAGCAGAGCCCTTTGACAACGTGTTACGGCGATGCGTCATGAGCAACAGGGCTATTCTGAGGGTATTTCACTCCAAAGATACTTTCATCTTAAGCAGCCCAGCTGATCTCTGGACTGCCTTAGCCAAAGTTGTGACAGATAAAACGCTATCTTTGGAATGACCATTAAATGATAGAAATGTGTGGGTGCAATGACCAAGTTACAGAGGACCACGCAGCGACTCTAGCTTTAACGGCATCTTCTTTTACCACTCACATCTATCTCTTGGTATCCCCAAGCGACAACTATTCTGTGTTCCTTCTTGCTTCAAAGAGTGACTGCAAAACCAGTCACTCTGATGTTTACTGAGCAGTATTCTCGTTTTGTTTCAATCATTAGGTGGCTTTTAAGATGTGGGCCTGGGAACAAAGGGCGCTTGAAGACGGGCAGCATGGCAGCACAGGCCTTGGCAGCACGCGCGGCAGCACAGGAGAGCGCTTTATGTAAGAGGATACAGACAACAAGGCAGGCAGCTGGCACCCTGGGAGAGCACTTTATGTAACCCAAGAGATAATCAGCCTGTGGCTGGCATGGGGGCTCCCTAAGAAATACAATGAGAGGGAACAATTGCATTCCCTTGTGCTTCTCTCACGGAGGTTGCTGAGGGGAAGTCCCTGCTTCCCATTCTCAATAGGCATGTGATATTAGATATATTTACTGGGGGAAGAAAGCCGGCCAGTTCCATTGTGCTAAGCTTTTTGTTTGCTGTAATTTATCTTTAAAAAACATGCCCTTTGCCCGTGCACTGCTGTCAGGGGGAGCAGCTTAAGTAATTCAAAGCTTTCCAAAGAAAAAGAGTGACTTTTTAATCACGGCAGTGAGCAGCACTCTTTGGCAAAATTATAATGCTACCAGGAGGCAATTTAATAAAACACCCCAGTGCTGGAGAACCTCCTGAAGTACTAGCAATTTGAAGGAAATAAGGGGATCTGTTTCTTTCTCTGCTTCTCTCTTTTAATCTTTAAGAGAAAACCACAGTGCCCCTTTGGTGCTTCTTAAGTGGGCGCAACTGTTGATGTAAAAGAAAGAGGAGCTGGTCTTTATGGTTAAGCATTTCAGTCCAACACCCTCTTTTAAAGAGCAAAACACATTAAGGTTTTGTTTAAGGTTGCTCATTCAAATCCAGAGGGACTGGAAAAGGTTGGCTGTGGAAGGCCGATCTCCCCACACCAGAATTTCTTTGATAGGAGTCCAGGAAGGCCTTGGGGCGTCCTTATTTCTCTCCACTCTTTGACTTATAATATTCCTTCCTCCTCAAGTGAATAGCTGAGCTATTTTTGCTTGCTTAGGAAGACACATCCTAATGAGAGTCTCGCAATTGTTTTTATGCTAGTCTAAATGCAGGCTGAAAGCAGAGTGAGTTCTGCTTTACCAAGATCATCATTTCTTATTGCACCAATTCCCAAACCCATGGTTCAGGATACCAGAACCTTTCAGATTAATTTGCACTATGTGTAAACTATGTGGAGCTTGCAGGAGGAGGCTAGGAAGAGAAAATCATTTGTGATCATCTCTGACCATTTGAGGGCAGTGATGGGATTACCAGTTGGAACCTATGATTTATATGTTTTATAACATAGGGTTTATATGACGTGTATATATATATGATTTATAGGTTGTTTGCAAAATCTGGCATCCATGTATATATGAAATTTTACACAGGCAGATACCTGAACATTTCCATTTCAAAGTCTACCAACTGAATATAAAGGGTCATAGCTTTCTGTAATTGCAGTTCATTTGGAATATCAATTAAAATATAAACTATATAGGCAGCATAAAAGTAACTGGAAATATCTAATGCTGATCCTCCTAAGAGAAATGTGTGAATGTATGCATGAAGAATGGTTTGCACTGTTGGTAGTAAAATGCAGGCAAAGAAATAATATAATCAAAAAAGTAAAATGTAAAAAATAAAAATGTAAAAAGTAAAGGTAAAGTAAATGTAAAATGTAAAAAGTAAAATGCATACAAAGAAATAATATAATCCAAATTGAAATTAGTAAAGATTATTATTCAAATAAGCAAGTATTACCTACTTGTAGTAGTAATAAACACATGCAGCCAAAACAAGTCTGAAATAGAAAATGAACTAGCAAGTAAACAACTATAACTTGTGCACTGTACTTTTAAAAACACTTTTCTAAACCTTGTACTGGGGAATTAGCATATATAGCTCATTTTGGCCAGAATGCAACTTCTATTCAAATCAAAATGAAAGTTCCTATTCACTTGAATGAAAGGTGGATTTGTACCCTAGGACTGAAATCCTCCTCCTTCTTCTTCCTTTTTTTTTCCCCCTGTCTTCTGTCCTGTTTTGGGCTTTTTTTTTTTTTTTCCCCTGTTTTTTTCCCCTCCTAATCCTGGTGTCCTCTGTTGCAATATTTAAACAGAATATGTATACATGCATATAAATTTATCACACATCATAGGCTGGCTTATTTCAAAGTTCTGCACTGAAAAACCTTCCATGTGATTGAGGTTTATTACCTTCTAAAGGTTATAGCAGAGAAATAAAGAGCTTATTTTCAATGAATTAAATGCAGAAAACAGTACTAAGAAATAATGATATCCTTACTCATAAAGAGATCTAGTTCAGTCCTTATCAAAAACTGGCCTACAGATGATGTCACTACCCAGCAGAAACCATCCTAGTTGTAAATCCAGATACGGTTCTATCATGAAATACACATTGGAGACAAAGAGGAGGTGAAGTGTATGTCATTATTTTAAGACATTTTGATTGCTTATTAAAATAGCCTGCCTATCCCCTGCTGAGAAGTGGAATTCCAATTTGTACATTAAGCTTTTTCAAGGGCTAGGAAGGGGTGAGATGGCCTGGCCTTTGTTGGAAAGTTACAGAATACAGGACTATCAGAGCAACCTGGAGAAAGTGTTTGGAGTGAGATTTTGCACTGGATTTTTTCAAGGTACATGGGATTTCCTCCCCTTCACTTCACAGCCTTGTAAACTTATGCATTTCCGGCATGGAGTAGTAGTGGACAAGAATAACTTGTACATTCTTATTTTTGTTTAATGTAGTTATGCCATCCCTTAAATTTACATACCTCATTGACATCTTGCTCTTCCTCTATGCAATTGTTATGCCTTTTTTTTAATAATTGGATCACTTTTTCTTGCTACCTAGAAATCATGACAAGAGTCAGCAAATGGTGAAAGAATTATCAGACTTAATTTACAGCCTCTTTTGTAGTCTGAGTTTCTTTTTCTAACTTAGGAAAATTATTTTCAAAATATTTTCAAATTTCTGTCCTTTCTGACACAGCAATGATTGTGGACTGAAGATACAAGGAAAGAAGAGAAGTATTGCATATTGGAAAGAATTTATAGTTTATGAAAGATGTGCATCTGTGCACATTTTGCTTGGGCTTAAGTGTGAAGTTTGTTTTACTTTCAAAAGATAAACAAAGTTGCTTTGCGAGTGTGTGAAAGATAGTGCTCTACAGACCTTGGGTTCTTCAAGGCAACTACCCAGGGTTATTTTTTAAGTAAAATATCATAGTTTTCTACCTAGAGCTAATATATCAGCAAGTCATGGGATTTTATCACTCTCGAAGTGTGGAGTAAGAGTGATGCTTTATATCTTTTCTTTTACAGTCCTTGAAGTTTCAGGCAAAGAGTTTGATTCCCTTTTCCCTTATGAAAAATGCCCTCTAGATGTAGAGCTCCAAGGACCCCTGTGCTGATTTGGAAATGAAAATATTTCATGATGAAGGAGACACAGTGAAGCTTTAAAGAACAGCAATCATGACATATTTTTCTTAATAAAATGTGTTGTTGAAGCGCTCTTGACAATTTTCTCATGTTCCCAGCAGGTGTTTAGTTCTTTAGGGGGCTGTAACTTCTTATACACTATAAGCAAGGAATTTTTGCTTGAAGAGGTATTTGTTTATTTAGCTTGGTGATGGCTGGTCCTAGATGAACATTTTATTTTGAGAATTGGTAGAGTGGATCTTGCTTGGAAACCACACAACCTACTACATGGGCAAACATTAAAAGCAAGTTTGTAGTTCATTACCAAATAGAAGGTATTATCACCATTAACTGAGGATGAGAAGGTTGGCACGTCTTTGAATAATGAAAAGCCAGAATTCCCAGCTTGCATAAGAGGGAATTTCTAGTTACTTGAGTTTTCAAGTGGAGAAGGAATTATTAGTGCCTGCAGGATGAAAAGGTGCTGTTGTGTTATGGCCAGCTAAGTAGTAGAATGAGTAGCAGTTAGGCTTTGCAGTCCTTTTCTTTTGATCCAAGAACCATGGAATTTAAGAAGTGTTGAAACTTTTTTGGGTCCTTCAGCATTGCATAGAAATTGAATGTTTTTAAAGGGCTTTCTGTTTTTAATCATGTGCTATTTTTAGATTTTATTTTTTGTCTCTTTAATCTGTGTGGTTTTTTTCTGTGTGAAACGCCTAAAATGCCATTGGCAGATAAACTTCATATAAATAAAAGTACTGTTTGTTTTTCTTTATTCTTTCTTTTCTGTTTTTATTATCCCATCAACTCTGTTTATATATTAGTCAGACTTGGTAATACCCAATCTATGTTTACAGTATAAAACATGTCCTGGGGCTTCTTTTCTTTGTACTGCCACCAAAACCCAATATAAATCTATAGGATGCTTGTGCTTACATGGCACTTGGTCTTTTTTTTTCTGCTTAACTACTGTAACTGTAGCACTGAAATATTTATCATTTTCTTCTTAAGACGAGCTGTTACCTCTGCATCTTCACAATACTTCAGAAGCTCTAGAAACCTAGAAACTCTATTAAGAAAATTTTATGGCTGTGTGACAAAGTGTCTCAATGGAGCATGGAAGGCAGTCATCCTTAGGCAGATCTTTATGTATGAAGCTTCATTTGTCCCTTCTATACCCACTGTAACTTCTATATCACATCTGTGACTGATTCAAGAAAAATGGAGTTTTTGCATTGCTTAATCCTGGTTGTCTTCTTGTTTTGGATAACCTAATATTTGTGACTCTAGAGCTATGGCTTTAATTCTTTGTCTGTAAAATGACACAATCCTACTTCCTTTTCCACTTTGTGCTCATTTTATTTCCTGAGATTTTGAGCTCTTTGGAGACGTATGTTTTTTATATTTTTAAGTATTTGTAGTGTTCCAAGTTTAAGTACAACCTCAGCAGAAGCCACACGATAAAACCAAAATAATTATAAAGTAGTATGAATGAATACTCCACATAGCAGTGGACAAGATTTTATGTATCTGTACTGTTTCCTCATCTACAGCTTCCCTGAAGGATACTGAGTTACGTTTTTAAGTGCCTTAGAGCTCCTACACATGAAGAAAGGAGGTTTGGGACTGAGCTGACACATGCAATGTTTAGGTATTTCTTGGAGAAAAAAACATGTGTCACATTAAAAAAAAAGAAAATTATGCTTCATCCAAGCAAATATGTCTTGAAGACTGCATTCCATGTCTACATTAGTGACACTTATATTTCTGTATTGGCCATAACGCCTTTTCCTGCAGGATGGCTTTCCCTCTTTTCCCTTTCCACCTGTAAAACTCCAGGTTATATGCCAGGTTACAAATCACTTCTTTCCCCCCCCCCAAGTCTTTAATGGCAGCCTAATGAAAAAATTGGGATGGAATCTGGATGCTGGTGGGGTAGAAGTAGACAGGAAAATTCTGTAACTAATGGCAGTGATTTCTGCAGCAGCAGCAGCTACCTGGAGGCTGCAGTCCCACACCTGCAGCCTTCCAGGGGCTCTGGCTTCTCCGTGCCCTTTGGACCTTTGTGTTTGCTTTCTCCTTTCAACTGCTTTCATTCACTGGAATGCAGAGCCACGGTCTGTGGAAGTGGACAGATGCTACATGTGTGACAGTAAGCTGCCAGCAATGGAAAAAACACAAGGAAGGACAGCCTTGAATGGTGTATCCAGTCTCCTGCTGTGATTTTTCCATTGAAACACTAGAGGGATTAAACAAAAGCACTGCCAGCTTTACATGATCTGGAACAAGCTTTAAAATGGGGATTTTTGCATTCTTCCATCTACACTCCTTTTCCTACTCTCTTCCTTCTCCCCTTTTTGGCATTCTCTTCTGTCTTCTATTGCTGTCACTGGAATTGCTCAGATTCTTCAGGTGTGTCTTTCCTATCTTACAGGTGAAGTGGTGGTGGGGAATGTCTTAAATGGAAAACACAGATTTTTTTTGGCCCTGTAATATTTATGTTCACTCCATATTTTAGAAAATGACTTGGTTGGAAGGAATTTTTATTCTAATAGTGAACAGAAGAGAGTAAAGTGGTAACACCATAGAGATCAAGGGTTTTACTGCTGCTACTGATACAGGTGGGTAAGAAACGGGTGTGATGTGTTTCCAGATTAAGTTTCCTGTCCTGAGTGCTATGTAGAGGGTACTTATGTAGAGTTTCTGTGTTGGCTCTAAAGTCACTAGCCTTTGCAAATACCAATATTAGGTCTGCAATTTGTTCTGAAGGGCAATGTTCTAGAATTCCTGGGGTGCCTGCAGAAGTTAACTGGTAAGTACTAAAGAGCCCTGCACAACCTGTATGGTTTTTCACAGACGCTCACTGAAAAGGAAGTTGTTTTTAAGTTGTTGCTCTAAACATTTGCCTCATTCACCATGTTGCTAGGGAGGGGAAGAGAATTGATTGGGAGAAAGTAGTCACATCTGATTTTTTTTTTTTTTTTAAAGCTAAAAATAGTCTGAGAACTGAGTTATGAGCTAAGTATTCTCTGCGACTGTTTCTCCATTCAGAGGTCTTGCTCCTGTAGTTGCTCTTTTGAGAGCCTCCTTGGGACTGGTGAGACTGAAATATTTATACAAGGGAGTATGTGTCAGTCCAAGAGACGAGGCTTTTGCAAAGTTATATCACATACTTATATTGGTAGGTCATCAAATCCAATGGGATGTTATATTAATAAATTTAATCATATTCATCGTTGCTTGTAGGATGAGATCTTGTAGGGGCCTTGTGAATATGTTTGTCTGAAAATTTATGATATTAGGAACATGTAAACTGTAGTGAGTGATAATTAGCTTTTTGAAGATTAGATTTTTGTTTGTTTTCAGCACACAATCTACTTTGTACTTTAATAGTGATATACAGGGTGTGATAAGAGTCATTTGAGCCAACTACTTCATTTTATTTTTTTAATCCCTGAGGCTCTTAGGGGTCTCCACATACAAGACATGACTAACTTCAGACAAAACTAGGTCAGGGTAAAGGCCTATCTAATTTAATATTAAACTTCTATGAGTGTTCAGTGGGTCATTCTTTAGATTAGGAACCAAAGTGGCAAGTATATGGAGAATAATCCTTCCCCAGCTACATCTTACCATCTCCTGGAGAAACAATAATGTAGGAGGACTACAAGTTTAGAAGTGTTTCCACTGGATTCACAGCAAAATCTTTTACTGATGGTTAGCAGCTCAGATGTAGTTTCGGAAGATTGAAAGGCTTCTGAAAAGACAGGCCATTTTATGGATTTTATAATGGACATCTTTCACAGTCTAAGAGGATGAATATAGGAATTGTAATAACTTTGGAGCTTGAATACCCCTCTTGTGGAAGCAGTTGATCCTCACAATCAGATCTGAAGTGTATGGGCAAGACAGAGTAGTAAGTTAAACTGTCATTGTTGATATTCTAGGAGGAACAGAAGCTTTCAGGCTTTAGAGCTGTCAGATTTAATATCATAATGAGAATATCCTTGAAATAGCGTGGCTTGATAGTAAAATCAGTGTTAGTCATATGCTTCATTTTGCCAACTTAGCAGTATTTGTCTCTTGAATTTTTTTAAAAATGTATTTTTAAACAACTTAATTCCTGTGGACACATGAGGCAAGGACAGATTGTTACAGCTGTGGAATGTCTGGAACATAGTTCACTTCACATCAGGACAGTTTTGCAATTCTGTCAATTGGAAATGCTGCCATTCATCAGAGTTAAAAATAAGGAACACTTGGGGGGCCTCAGACTAAAGCTCGGACATATCATTGTCCTGAAAAAGAAGTGTGTGTGTATGCCCTTAGGAATCAAGAACTGTTTGGCTCGAGGGCTTTTCTGGATGTTAGCAGTGGTTGGAAATGTAGGAAGAGGAAAAGGAGTGAGAGAAAGGCACAGAGGGAGAAAAGAATCTTCTATTGCAGATCAGGTAGTTTGTCAATCTGAGAACATGTCAATCAAGGGAAACTGCTTCTAGTCAGATGATAACATGAAGAATTACTGGGTGTATGAATAAAAAAAGGATTTATTTTGGGCTCAGAGGAAGAGAGCTGTGTGCTTTCTATAGTATCAAAAATGTGTATGTGTGTGACTATTGATTTCTCTGCTTAACTAAAGATTTTCAGTTACGGTTAGCTTTATGTGTTAGTTTATTTTGTTCTTCATATACTGAATTATTATCCACTAGAAAGTCCATTAATAACAAGATGCTTATCACTTCTGGGGTTTAGTCTTTATTTTCCTGTGTGTTTCCAATGGGAATTAAAGGGATTTACAGATAGTAAATGATTCAAATAATAAATCAGCAAATAGCAGGGGAGAGCCTTTGTTTCACCTTCATCTGAGTTACAACATGCCAACTATGGTTGAAGAGAGTACAGCAAATGCATTTGTTCTGAGTGCCTATGTCAGTAGGGCAACTGGGACTTTAGTTTTGAAATACTTAAGAGACAAGAGGAAAATAGGGTCATTTGAGCCCGTTAAGGGCTACCAGTCTCTAGATGCCTTAAGCCTTTGTTTGTGAGGCTACTTACAGCTGTCTGTAATAAAAAGCCTCATCTACTTCCTCTTCATCATCAGACACCTGCAATAGTGTCATCCCTAAATACTGAAATGTAGGAGCCATAAGAATCCAAGGGTATGTTGAAATTTCACAGTATGTACCTCTCCTTTAAGAAAAGAAGTAACTAAGCAACTGTTTGGAATAGCTAATAGCTAATTCAAGCTCAGCAGCTTTCTGTGTCTGTCAGATATCCAGCTGATCTTTCTCTGCCTATCAGAAAAATTTTGACTTCTTTATCTTGTTCCAGGTCTATATGCATTTTTTATTTAATTAAAACTGATGTAAGTAATAAGCCACAGTCCTTACTAGAATATATTTGTTGATAAGTGTCTATAGCATTCTCCTATATGACTGGAATACTTGAAGTCAGTCCTAACAGTCCTGAAAAAATTATCCATCTTGCTGAGCACTCTTTATAGGCCAGATGTGAGGAAGACATTGGTTTTGGCTCTGAATTTTTTTGAGTTCTCTTCTGAGTGATATATGTTACGGAACTGGTCAATGAACAGTTCTTCCTTTTTGTGGCAGGAAGGAGAGGGAAATTGTGAGGAATTTCTGCATGCAGCCATGTATCCTAACTTCAGGAGCAGTGATTATGGTGCTCAGCAGATTCTTAACATATAAGCAGTAACATGTAAGTAGTTGGCTTCACTTAATCACCAGTATGGACAAAAGAAATTTCTCAAGTGGGGAAGTACAGTTGGACTAAGTTTTCCTGCAAGTTTATTACAACCCTGCCTGTCTGCCTGGTTTGTATCTACTGTATCCTTCAATCCTTTTTCCTCTTGTTCTCTCACCATAAAAATGTCTAAATATCTTTTAAGCTCATCTATATCATTTACTTTGATGATTTCACTTGGCAACTCTCTCCATATGCTGAGTGTTCTCAGTGATGTATTGTATTGGAGCTATACCTAAACTCCCTCCTTATTCCAGTATCAATAAATCAATCAATTTGTTTGTATGGCAGTGTGAACCAGTTGCTAAAATAAACAGCTTACTGGTTTTTCATTTTATCAAACTTTTAAGGAATTTGGGGTAAGAATGTCACTGTGTTACTTAGAACCATGTGCTGTTTTGTTTGCTTTTGGTCACATCATGTCAATTGCTTTGATGTTGAATCCTGATTGCTCTATTTTATGTCACTTCTAAACACCGTATTCTGACCAGCCCTTTTACTTCCCATGTTTCAAACAATTTCAATGTATTTTGAGAGCATGTGCCCAAAGCCTCACTTCCCTTACTAGCCATAAAAGAAAGATTTGAAGTAAGTATTTGAAAAATGGACTCAGTAATAGACCTAAGATAGACTTTCGTGTTTAATATTGCAGTACTAATACTAATAATAGGAACAGATACCAGGTGGTAAAATGTAGCATCTGAGGAGCATATATATACTTATATACACCTAAAAGATTATTTGCACACACAAGACTATGTATAGTCTTACTCTCTTTCACTTATGTGTTTGCCAAGCCTAACACATAATCAGCTGACTTTTCTTGAGCTCCAAATAGTTTCTTAGAATTGCTAATATGTATGGAAGCATCATTTCCTATTGTGGTTAGCCTCCTTGTCTTCTGTAGTTGTCATTTGCTGAAAACCTTGGCTTTTTTTCTTCCTTTTTTTTTTGTATGTTTTGCTTCTACTGACACTCTGCATTTAATTCCTACCTCTATGGAAAATTGTTTTAAAAAATCTGTGTCCTTATGATTTATTCTATGCCGCAACACCAGCGTTCTTGTTTAGTTCTTGCTCTCCTTAAAAGGCCATTGAGGGTTTTTTTCATTTCATTCTCTGCTCTAGGCCAAGAGGAAGATGTACAATTTGACTTACCCTAGTGCTTAAAATAACTATTAAAAATAATATAGCTTTGGGGCAAGGCAGTCCTGTGATCCACTGTTTGTAACACAGGACCCTAATAGTTCTAGGGAGGTAGGATGGATGCACGTTCTTTTAGAAAATTGTGGCCAACTTGTGCAGTGTTGTGCACCAGTGGCAGAACAAGCAGTTATTTGTTTTCCTGCAAGAACATTAAATTCCAGAGCAAGTACAATTAGTTTTCTCCATTATAGTCACATTTTGTGTGTGGTGGGTGTTTTTTATTTTTTTTTTTCCCTCATATTATTGTACAAGTAAGGCTAATTCAGGTCAAGGCCTGTATGTAAGAAATACCAAGATGCTACTAGTAACTGATACTGCCAATTACTTAAGCTGCTTGCTTAAGTCTGTTTCATGTTCATGCTTCTGAATGCACTGAAGGTCATTACTGAACTTTTTTTCTTCCTTGTGAAGCTGAAAAACTCTAAATCTGCTAAATCTGCTGGTTTTAAGGATTTTCTAATACTTTTCATAATACCCTGTTAACACAGACAGGTATAATATTTAAGAAGTGAGCAGATTGTAGCTTTCCTCTCTGTTGCAATTGCTCACTTCTGTGATGCGTGTTCTCTTATCTGACAGGTCTAAGAAGCTGCACGCAGTACCCCATTTGTGTACCCTTAGGCTTTGAGTCTGTTAGAGCAAAGAGTTTGTTCTTTTTATGTTTGTGTATATCCCAATATAATGACACCCAGGATCCTGAAGTTTTGTGGATTTATAGCAGTAGAAGTTGTATTTGCACATGTTCCAGGCTTCAATCGGTTTAGTTTTTATCCTATATGTTGTGTGCTGGCTAGTAGAATTTCACGTAGTTCTGCCTGAATTTGATGTAGAATTAGCAGCCAACTAATCAGCTCAGATGACTGAGGCTGGATTCTTGATCTAGAGGGAAGTGAGTTTTCCTTTGCAGTCCAAGTGCCAAATTTGTTACAACAGTCAAGGGGAAAGACAAGCAAGGTGGCTTGGGTAGTATCATACTTCTTAATTGGAATGTTATGAGAAAATTACAAGCAGAAATAAGTCCATAATGATCAACTGTTTTATAGAAATTTTATTGAATGCCAAAAGATGTGGGCCAAAAAAAAAGGTGTCTTACATGTCTTGATGTAGACAATATAGGTGATGTAAAGCTTCTATCTGTTCACTGAAATTTCACTTTTCCTAAAGAGAGGTCCACATTTAGGTCAAGAAAAATACAGTATATAGTTTGCAGTGACCAGAGAGTAGGTTTTTTTCACATTTATCTTACTGTGTGATTTGTTTGATGGTATGTGACCTTCCGTATTTTCAGTTGGATAAACTATTCCACAGTGGGGACTAAAAAAACCTGATAGGTTTAAGAAAGTCGAAGAGTTCATGACTGGAGATTCTTCCATGTACCCATCTCCTGTAAGAATAGCTTCCTCATTTGTTCTGCAAACCATGGGCTTAGTCCCTAGAAATGTAGAAACTTCAGAATTTTCATTCTAAAAATCTTTCTTTACATTTCTGTGGATAGCGTATATAATCTTTTATACACTGTTTTGCTGTTGAAAAGATTGTATTTGACTAAAATCTTAATGATATCTTAAGAGAAAAAGCATTTTAGGGCCCTGATATGCATTATTCTATTGAAAAAAATCTGATAGTTATAAATATGATCTCTCAATAATAACCAGAGGATGCTTAGCGGGTATCTGATGTTAACTCTTTCACCTTCTCTTTTACAGTCATCAACATGCTGGTATTCATTCTTTCTCACTGTCTTCCACTCTGAAAAACAAAAGTCCTCACTGATGTGAAATCCCTGCCATGCCTCTAACTTACAGTTACAACCAAAATCATGTCTCTCCTTTGCCAGCGTAGAGAAGAACACACTTTCCAAAGTGCGAAGTCACCCATATCGCCCTCTTTGCTTGGAAGCTGTGTATGCTGAATTTTATTCATGTTTACCAGAGCCCTGTGCGTGACTGATTTTACAAAGTGCTGTGAAATGCTATTTTGAGTTTCAGGACGTGAAACACCCAGTATTCAGTACTGTAAAAGAATTTATCTCGGATAGCCTTTTCACTGCTTCTATCTCCTGTGTTTGTACACTCAAACGCCGCAGCTACTTAGACGCTCTTTCAGCAACGCATGGAAAATGTTGGCCTAAGTGAGGGTAGTTCTAGCAGCAGGAGTGGCCCTCGAGTTCTGGAAAGCACAAAGAGCTCCCCTGTATTGGGAGAAGAGGAACAACCCAGATGGGAATTAAAGCAGTTGATTGCTGTGTTAGCGGATGTGAGGAGGAAAGTATGGAGACTTAGCAGAGGGTCACCCTCTGTAACAAAAACAGGGAACCAAGGCTGATGGTGGACACAAAACAGCGAGGGGATGTTCTCAGGAGAGCAGAAGCAAATCTAACAGGACTTGTGAGATGCAGCTAGGCCCAGTGTTTGCACGGCTTGGGCCACTTCCTGAAAAATCACTGGGTGGTTCTGCATCACCTTTACCTCCATTACAACAAACTGTCTTACTGTATGTGTCAGACCTGTGAGAGGTTCATGTATCTGTGCAACTCTACATCCAGTTTAGGAAGGTACATGGATCCAAAACAAGGGGAAAGTCTCTATGCAGTGGAGTTGAAATTCATAATAATCTTGGGAGACTTGTCCTGATTCAATATAAAGCCACTTGAGAGTGGTTGTATTGGTGCCTAGTGCTGTGCTTCTGGGGAAGCACTGCAGGAACATTTGGGATAGGGATCCGTTGACAATTTGGGTTTAACTGTTTGTTTGTTTTGAGTTGAAGCAAAAAAGATGGTGGCAAGAGCCTCCTTAACCCTGGGTACAGAAGTGCAGAGGTGTCTAGTTGGGGTTCTCATATCTGACATATCCTTTCAGATATAAGGCCTCTTGTGTTCAAGCCCAGATAAATCCATCATCTCTAAAATGAAAGGTGACTAAGTAGAGATGATGTTGGTACAACATGCGAATTAACAGGTAGTAATTACATGTGATAAATGTTCACGTTAGTCAACATATTTTTTTATTGAGAGCGCTCCCTCTGCGCAAGTGCCACAGCTACAATAGTCGAACTTAACAACATATTTCTGACTTATATATTTTTTAGGGGTTTTCCCTATCACCTTCCTTCATTTCACATATGTTATGAGGTCATGGAAAGAAAGACTCAGCTGAAATGAATATACACAGCGGGATGGAGTGAAGGTTGCACTGGGAATGTCAACTCAGAATTTCCTGCTTTTGGTGTGAGCAGAATATGGTTTGAAACCTTTCATTAATGATAGGTTTTTAACATATTCTTAACATAATTAAGAATAATTTGTTGAACATGACCCTGTAAACACAGGTGCATCTATAAAAGTGAACTTTTGTCTGTGCATAGTGTTACTATTTTTCCTTCCAACTCTGTTCATAGTTTCATAGCATCATATGGAGCTCTTACTGAAACTGGACCCAAGAAGCAGGTCATTTATTTTGCTGGTGAAAATAAAGGGTCAGCAGAAATAGTATTAATGGTTATGTCCATGCATATTTATAATTAGAGCATAAGGAGGCTATTTTTGCTATGGAGAGTTGTCTTTTCTGTACGTTTGTTAAAAATGTATTTTAAGCAATGCGTAAGACTCTATAGTAAGAATATAGTTATAGTATTTTCTTGCTTGAAGTAAAGAGACCAGTTAGGAAAAATGTTCAGCAATGGTCATTTAAGTTGTATGTTGTCATAGTGGCCAGCTGCAATGGAGTTCTGATGTGACAGATACTACATGTCATATAAAGAGGCAACATTTCTGTTTAATGCTAATATAATTTCTGTTCCAAATAAGTGAAATATTTAGCAGTGGTGTGTAACGCACTAGAGTAGAGATGTGCAGCATGTTCCAACAGAATGAAAAGGAGACAACAGATTTTTCATGTTTTATATATACATGTATATATGTTATATATGTAAAAGTTTTTTTTTTTTTTTTCCCTCCCCCTCAGAATGGACTTATTTCACTTAAATGGAATTCTTGGTCCTGTGTTTTGTTATGGTTGTGTTCAGTGGAGAACTTGGTCTTCCCCAAACAAGAACGGTGAAAGGGTATAATCTAGCTTCAGGAAAATCAGAAAATCAGTGGAAGCTGGCTTTGGGAGTAGAGTTTCATCCAGAACAATTATTTTGAAATTTAGGTTTTGTAGTTTTATATTGTTTCATATTCTAGATAAACAAGCTATTGTTGGCCCATAAAGAGTGAAATGAATAAGAACAGATAATATTTCACTGGATGTTCATCTAAAGATTCTCAATAGCTTTTAGATATTGAACTCTAGTATGAGTTGAACCTGCCCTCTGGAACCAATGAACGGATCTGACATAACCCTCTTCTATAAAAATAGATCACCAAAACCTTCTGGTAGAAAGATAAGCTTTTGATTTGGAATGACTTTTCATTGAATGACTGCCATTTAACTGCGCTGATAGCTGAAGAGACATATGGAGAGTGTGAAGTTTTGAATTTTTTCTTGAACAGTTTTCATGTTCCCCTTTTTCCATTAAGGCCAGAATATGGAGTGATCGCTGGGCACAAGGAGAGCTGGGTGAGATCACACAGTGCCTGAATTTCAATTTCCTGGCCAACCAGGGACTAGACTTCATTCTTCTAGGACAGTTATTGGTATTCCTTTCATCTCCCAGCTTGGGGAAATGGGCATCGTCCATCCAGCTTACCTTGAGACAAGAACTGAGCTGGTGTCACTTATATAAAAGTATATTTGAGAGAATGTAGGGGTTTAATTCAATAACGAATGCTAGCTGTGGCTTCAGAAACACCCATTGAAATCATTCGATGTTTCATGCTTTGGCTTTATTTTATCTTTATTTTAATTTTCCACTTTCAGCTCTTCTGTATGTGCAGGTATGTGTCTTCCAGACCCTTCTCTTTGCAGGAGACTTTTACAGAATGGATTACTAGAGGCTTAAGTCCAATTCTCTGTAATTCATGCTATGTGCATTGTGCCTTCAGGCTCTCATGTTTTGCTCTCTTTGCTCAGTGGAAGGAGAAAGTCTTCTGTATTGTACCTTTGTGTGATTGTGACCTCTGCCTGTGGAGAGGGTGAGAGATTGACTTCCAGATTGAAGTAGCATCTGTTGTTCCAGATCATCTCCAAACAGCAGGACACATTTTAAGGGTGGAGAAGTGTTTTCTTTATCTGGATGCCTGCTTATTTCTACCTTAACATTTCTGAAGTATTGGTCACATGTGGCATAATTATTCAGGAGGCAAATAGACCATTTGTGTACAAATCATGAGGTATGCAGTTGTTAAAGCAGACTGAGATTTGAGACAGATCCAGCATCAGCCAAGACAAATGGCAAGAGAACAGTGCAAAGGGGCTGGTGAGAAGGCAGGTCCTACTTGCTGCTTCTCCAAATGTAAACTCTGATGGTGCTCTGTCCTGTCGGCCCTGTCCATATGAAGTTCATGAAGAGCAGTTTGGTAATTTGTAAGTGTGCCGGACTTGCAAGGGACTGAATGTCTTCCAAGTAAACTTTCTCCACAGAAGCTTTTATAGTGCCAGTGCCTGACTATTTCTAAATTACAAGAGCAAGACTGTGCTAATAAAGTTATTTTCCAAATTAAAACAAAGCATACATCTGTGGTGATGTTATCTGTAGAAGTCATCCGGTTAGTGGTGTGGATATATTACTTATCTATTTTAAGAGGAAGTAGTTTCATTTTTATTGATCATTTTCACTGAACTAACTTTTCAAAACAATCGCCTTGTATTTGGGAAGGCAACTAGTGTCCACATATTTGTGTGACAGTTTGCTATGATGCAAACTTCTAGCACTTTGGAATGCTTCCAAGAGCATTTTGGGAGCAGGAAACTCCTTTTTGGACTGGACTAAGAGCTCCTTCTTTAGCCTTGGCTTTTGCACAGGGCATTGTATCATGGTGAGAGGAGCAATCGATCAATTGATCAATTTATCTGTTCCAATAAAATATCTGTGCATGCACAGGCAGCCTTAGCTAGCAGCATGTGTTGTTTTTCTGAGGCAGAAATGTAAGGTTTTGATTGGCTGCTGTATCAGTAGACAGGAATACTTACAGCTGTCCTAAGAGGCCTTCTATAAAACTGCAGGTGTTCAGCTTTAGCAAATAGTTCTTATTATATGGATAGACTTTTGGCAGCTAGTAATGATGTTTCCTGAAATTGAAAAATGATTTTCTACCTTATACACTGGTTTTACATTACTGGAATGTTGGAGGGGAAAACAAATACCTCTCATCAAGTAGTACTGAAAGTGTTTTTGTTAGTTGTATATATGTCCTGATTTGTATACTTTATACTAAAATGCAATTTTTGGCCTTAATTGTTGTGGTCAGATCTGAAATCTTTTCCAAGTAAACTCAAATGATGAGGAACTAAGAAAGAGTTTGGCAACAGAGTTTCGTCGTCTTTTATATGGAACAAGCAACAACATGCACTCTGTGAACCACAGAACCTGGACCTATAAGGACATTATAAAGCCTTTAAAAAATTTGACTAGTCATATAGAATCCTTCAGAAACAAATTAAGAACTTGTTTTTGCATCACTAGATAATAGTAAGAAGTTGATATTAATTTCATGAGTGTGTTTAACCTCATTCTGTAATGCTGTTATATAGTGCTAGAAGAAAGTGAATCACTCTGTGACGGTTGCTGTTTTGGACAGTGTGACTGATGGCATAGTGTATGTCACCTCTGGGGACTCAATATTAGCTGAAGGGAGTTAAATAACTTATTGGATTCATACTTAATTACTCAGCTATTTTGGTGAATAATTTAGTACCTAGGCTTTCTTTCAGTGGAAACTATTTCAAAAATGTCTCCTTAACATTCACAAGCCTTCACAGTGCTAACCTGATGTGGTTCAAATGGTAGTATGGCTTGTGTATATTTCTAATGTGTTTCCCTGTAGAAGTAGGGTTAAATGAATATATCAAGGCTGCTTTGACATGTGCAACATTGAGACCCGTGCAGACAAAGCTCAGCTCTATGGAACTCCTTAAGGAAAGCTTTGATCCTTAGGAGAGCAGTGGTGGAAAGTTAACAAGAGTCCTCTTAGGAGCTTACATCTTGTTATCAGTTTTGCCTGGAGGCTTTTGGATAGGATGGAGGCTTTTGGATCAGTTTTGCCTGGAGGCTTTTGGATTTTGCCTGGGTACTTTTGGATAGGATAGGCCTCAAGATACAGTGTGGAACCAAGTTACTGAATATAGAGTAAATGGGGAATTCCTGCCATCAGTAAACAGTGGTGGTGTAAACCAGATCAATGTGCCCAGCAGGGAAGCTATCCAGGGAAGCTATCCAGGTCCTGGAAAAGAATACCGGGACTAAAGGTGCTTTCAATTATTATTACTTTTTTTAATTTTCTTCCTCTCTGCTAAGTCTCTGAATACACAGTTATTTTGTTTGTCAAACACAAGCCAGAAAAGTAACTTTATGCTCTGCCAGCCGTGGAAACAGCTGTGTCTTAACCTTTACAGAAACAAGAAGACAGCAAGCCCAGGTATTTAGTTCAAACTTCAAACTCTACTATCATTTTATCTGATGCTAAACCACACTGTTACACACATCAGTTGTTGCTGATGGCGTAAGGATGTGACCACGTTCACTGTAAAGGTTCCCCTTTATCTCCTTATCTGTGTTCTCCTCCACATTTCTCACACTCATTTGCACACAGCTCTCCAGGTTTTTTTCATCATATGAACGTATCATTTTCAAAGGCTTTTGCTTTTCACGTCCGTGTCAGTATTGCAGATTAGAGGGTGACAGGGAATACCTGGCCACATACTTCCTTTAAACCTGAGCCAGTAGCGGTGCCAAACCTTAGGGAGGGCACCCTTTCATCTCGCACCATTCACCACTTTAAAGTGAAAGGTTTGTTGATGTAATCCTATTTCCAATCTATAGAGGTCACCTGTAATGCGCTGCTCTGCTCTGAAGATGAATGCCTAGCACTGTTTGATGTTAGTTGTGGGTTTTTTTTTGTTTTTTTTTTTTCTTTTAGACAAGTTTCATGATATTTTGGTCTGTCAGGGTACTGTGTTGAAAAGTCTGAGGACTTCAGGTATTTTTAAACCAATGTTAACCTTTTATTTGATTGTTAACAATCCTTTCCAAACTCATAATTTTATTATTTCAATATGTTTCTCTGTGTGTGTGTTTTTTTTTCTTTGGGCAAGATGCAGTAAGGTGAGCTAACCTGTGATGTGAGATGGGGCTACTAGCTTCTAGATGACAGCACCCAAAACCAAGTGTATGCTCCTTTGAGAATCAGTGACAAAGCTAATATTGATTTCACCGAGAAGAGCACAACTTGATTCCCTCAATACATCATTGAGGGGATGAAATAGAAGCCATAGTTCATAAAGTGGTCTGCACGTGATGAAACTCACATACAACATCTTTTTGATCTTTTGAAATAGACCATTGGTTTGAGGACTGAAAGTATTGAAAATAAAAATCTCAGGAGGCCTGAATTCTAAAGGCGGAGGGGAGAGCAAGAGAGGACAAGAAGGAAGAAAGAGGAGAGGGGGGGAAAAAAAAAGAGGAAATAAAAGGAGAGAGGAGGAAAAAAAAAATATAGCCAGAATGGCATGCTCAGTGTCACTGTAAAAGTTAATATATTGATAGTGGATTTATGGGAGAAAATGTAAGCCAATTAAAGTTAGTGGCAAAAATCTAACCAAGAAGTAGGATTTGTCTCTTTGTTTTCCAGTTTCCGTTAACATTGTTGGTGTAATATGTTTAGGTATTTCCCAAGTTTATTAACACCAGAAAGTATTTCCTGGCCAAACGGTATTGGCAAATCCTCCTAGAAAAACACAGCTTATAGGTTTTGTTGCAATACACCATACCACTTTCTCCAATAAAAAAGGAAGAATTTCCTTTCACAGCAAAGCTGCATCTACATTTTTCTGACAGTTAGAGATGAGTGCAAATTCTTTTTTCTCCTTTTTTTTTTTTTTTTTTCTCTTCCCATTCTTTCTCCTGTGCTCCTGACTGATACCAATAAGTTGGCTAAAAGCTTCTGTAGACCAAGTAGGGGAATCTGAATCTATTTGTTTACTGAGTCTGAGTGTTTCTCTCACTGTAGCAGGAATTCTCTGTCTTTATTTCTCCCAGTGCAGGAGGTTAAACCGCTCCACCTGGACGTTGCTCAGCAGGCACCTTCCACAGAGGTGTATCCGCACACCAATGGGAAGCGGTTTGTTTTGCTTTGAACCAGGCGCTCATTTCCTATCGGCGAGGAGCGTGGCCGCAGAGAGGAACACGACTTGCCTAGCGCGGCCGCAGAGCAGCAGCGCGTTGCTTGTAAAACCGCTCCACTTCCTGACCCAAAGTAGCCATGTGGGGAGTTGGCATTAGGTTAACAGAGCAGGGAAAGGTGCAAAAATTTCCCTAGATCTTAACAGCAACTCATGTCCTGCTCTCCTTAATGCTCATTTGTGCCTCTTTCCTTGCTCTGTTTGCCCAAGAACGCAGCCGGCAGTGGGGGAAGCTGCCTGGTCTGTCTCAATGTTGCCCACTGCTGCTGCAGGGGAACCCGCCATGCAGGGCCCTGCCGCCTTCCCCCTTCCACCCCTCGCTTCCAGACCCTTGCCTTGCCCTTCCCCACATATGGTGCGCACAGTTGCAATGACTTGCATCTGTCCAGAAGTGTGACTTTTGTAGAGCTGATTCCGCTGCTCCTTTGTGAATGAGCCAAGAAAGGGCTCTGTGGTGTTGCACAGAGCTGCCAGCACCCTTCTCCCCAGAGAACATATGCGGTCCCTCCACAGTCATCTGAGTTCTCACTAACCCTGAAGACTGAAAATGTTTAGACTTCTTTCCCTCTCTGGTGTGGCCACTGTTATCAAACTGACTTTGCCTGCTCTGAAAGTTAAAACCTATTGCTATTATACTTCCAGCTCTGTTGATGATAAACTGTGGAAAATATCACTGTCATATATTGTATTTATCATAGGGAGCTGTTTGACACAGTGTATCCTTGAAATGTTTATAGTGAATAAGCAAAGCTTTGAATCCACTTTAGTGAAAACTCTCCTTAACCTCAGGAATTGAGCCTGTACGATAAAGCTTTATCTCAGTGATGTTCACCCTTCTCATTCTAAAGGCCGAACACTGCATAACAAATGGCAAGGAGCCTTTCTCCTCGTCACTTGTGCTTTCCTTTCCTTGTGCTTTGTGTATTTGGCATGTCCAGTAGGACAAAAATAAAGATCATTCCCAGAACATGGAGGGCAGTTAGCACTGCTGACCTGTTTTGCTCATCATGGTCCCTATCTCAGAAAAGAGTATGGGTGACAGGAAAAAGAACTGGAATCTGATGCAAACAGGTTATCCCTTGAAGATGGTTTAGTCCTGGCTTAATTCCACCTCCCTCTTCTCCCCACCCCCCCACCCAACTTGCTTCTTATTAGTTACTCAAGTTGGCTGAGACTGAACAACCCTTCTTTAATAGGTTTTAACAATTTTTTTTTTTAATCCTTGGGCCTCTTGAAGCTTGTTCAAGATGCAAGCAGTAGAGGAGGCAAAACAGCTAGTCTCTCTGCAGGAGGCTGTGGGGATGAGAGCTCCTTGGCAACTGGGAAGGAAAGTAGTGACTGGTTATGATATGAACCAAGCTGATTTTGAGCCAGTGTGGCAAAGCAGAGTTTTGTTAGTCCTGATCTGACTTTACTGATGTAAAGTCACTTTTTCTCTTGGGTGGCTGTTGGATGGCCAAAATTGCAAAGTTAAACATCCTCATATGCAAGTGCACAGATACGAAAGCTTGTTACTTGTGTGCTTCCTAAAGCCTACACTCTTGTTCCACCTAATCTTGGGGTTAACAGCTTAGATTTAAGTCTTGATTGCCACTTGTAGAGTTTAGATTGGCTGCTATTACAAAAAACTGCTACCTAATGACAAACGAAGCCTGCCAGAGCACACTGGGAAGTGATGAATCGTGTGCCTTGGTCATGTCCCAAACCACCAGGAGAGTCAGCCTTTTGCAAAGGAGGACTCTGGTGCGCCTTCACATCACAGTGTAACATGAAGTGAGACTTATTCTTTTGTATGGATAAAGTTCTAGGTGACTTAAGTCCCTTTAAAAAACAAACAAACAAAAAAACCCTAAAAGTTTCCTTGACAGGACACTTTACAACTTCGTTCTCTCTACAACTAGATGTTCCTCTTTTGCCCAATGGATTGTATGGGTGTTAGATCTAACTTGATTCAGTCACTCCTGTTTCTGAAATGGTGTGTTGCAGCTGTAAGAAGAAAACTGGCCAAGGAATAAAAAATACATTTGTGTGTTAGGGCATTAGGTGACAATCTACTCCTTGGTTTGAACAAATTAATTTCCTGCATAGTACATGGTGGCTTTTCTTTGTGTTAGCAGAGTTTTTTAAGCAATCTTATACCTATGTGTTTCATAAGAATTCATCTGCTCCTTCTTACAGGTCTCATCTTGGGCCATAATTCTTGATTTCACCTAATTAGTTGCTGTGGAAATGATTATGCCATTAAACACAAACAATGGAGATACAAGGAGCAGACAAATTCTTAAGAAGCACAGATTTGTTTTCCTGTAAACGACACCAAAATCCAAAGGAGAGACACAATAATACTGGCTGCATTGTCTTTTATCTTGGGGCATTTACAGCACTTCTCTAGTGTTAATACATTAAGGCTTTTTTGAAAAGTTGCTGCAGAAATGGTGTTGAAACCTTCTATGTTAGTTGTCCTCAGTAAGTCATGATTAAATCATTGTTGCTTACAAAAAAAAATAATAATAAAAAATTCTTGCAAACTGAACCTTTGCTCAGAGCACTTGCGGGTTTCTTCCCCATGTACTCATCATCACTAGTTACAGAGATTCTGCTGAGCAAGTTATTTACACCTGTGCAGTCCAATCTGCTTCAAGGCTCATTTTATCCCTCTGCCTTCAGATTCTTGCCCTTGGAGAGCTGTAGGTGATTCCGACACTTTCAATAGCAGTGCCTCGCTGTTACTGCGCTGCGGGAGAGAACAGTAGAGGATTGTACTGAAGGAGCCGGGGATGCAATGGAATCTGCAGCTGCGTCAATCTTAGCTCTGCTGGTCCTGCATGACTATCAGGAGTAAAATCAATAAAAATATATTTTTTTGCCACTGAAGTCAGCACATGTGGCTAAGTGCCCTCTGGGGAAGCAAATTCATCACTCTACACAAGCCCACTGTATAGCACGGCTCTCCTTAAGCGCTCGGAAGGGGGCTCGAGTGGCGCGCGGGCCATGTGAATTCACGTGTGCGTCTCGCCGAGGGAGAGGCTCTTTGATTCGGGGATGCCTTTTTTACACAGTCACTTTTCCGAGTTGCACTGTGTTTTGGCGTTCGCAGCACCTCTGTCAGGCAGTCGGCTATTTATTACTGCCGTGTTTTACAGATGGGAAAACCAAGGCACGGTGAGATTAAATGACTTGCCTAAAAGAGCGCAGCCAGCTAATGGCAGAGTGAGCCCAGAGCCCAGGGCTTCTGACTGTCTCCTGCTCTCCGCAGAACGTTTCTAGAGCGATAGAGAAATGATGTAATATGCGAGCAGAATTGTTTAAACAAGAAATCTGTCAGGTTTCCATAAAATGTCAGCAGCAGCTCTTTAAACTTACAAGAATGGATTGGGTTTAAATGAATGTGGTGTTTTCTTTAGTGATTAGAAGGAAGGGATGGTTGAATGTTAAAATATTTTCTTCTCCCATTGATAAAAATTGACGAAATGATCTTGCTAAGAGCTATGGAGTAGGAGACCCATGTAGCTCTAACGCTGCCAGCTAAAGAGGTTTTTGAAAGTGAAGCTGTGAGACCAAGTTCGGGAGCTGGATCTTCTTGTCAGCCGCCCACATCTGTGACTGGACCTTTACAGTAGTGCATTTCCAGCATTGCATTGTAATATGCCCAGAGAACTTTACAGTACTCAGACGTGGGCTACAAAAATATACTATGAGTGGCAAAATGTTTTTGCATAGTTTTTATATTATTCACACAGCTGGAATGTTTACAGCATAGTACAGAGTGTAACAAGAGTAAATGCTGAACCACATCAAGCAGTTCCCTTGTCGTGCATGTCATTTAAATATCAAATCTATAAGGGCGTTTGCTATGTTCTTCACACACACAAAGACCACAACTAAGTGACTTAAAAGTATCCCATGAGTTTTTAAAAATGTGGACAAACAACTCTCTTTCTTTTGATAATTCCAAATACATTGTTCCACTCTGTTGGTTCTGCAACATCTGGTGTTTTATAAAGCATTTTTAAATGTCATCTCCCTTCCCTGTTTGCCCACACCCTTCCCACTGCACCTTAACCCCAGCATAACAAGAGACTTTAATTTTTGAAGAACTTGGTGTAAAATCTTTCAAAACCAAGTTAATGGCTAGTGTCTGTATAGGTCTGAGCTGTTTCTGAAAATAACAACAAAACGGTCAGTGGCATGGAACCAAGCTAACACGTAGAACATTTTTTTTCATGTAGAAAATTAATATAAGTTACTGGTCTGATTCAGTGACCAGGCATTACATAACTCTTGCTGAAGAGATTACTTGAATTTTTTTCATTGGCTGTGTTAACTTGATATAGCAGTGTTGGCATTAAGTTTTTCTTAAGAAGGTCATAACTCTGTTTCCCAAGAACGAAAGGCTGTTACTCTCGTCATAGATTCTGGGGCGTGCTAAGCTCTTCAATTTCAAATAATCAGATTTAATTCCCACAGAATTAGTGAGCTTCATAATTTGTGTCTGAGGATGCACATAAAGGTTAAGGGATCAGAACAGCTGAAGGGTAAGGTCATTTTTTGCTGAAATCTGCAGCTTTTGGATCAGTGCTACACATTTTTCCTAGATGTTCGTGGCAGTCCTTTGCATCTTATAGTCAACAGGATACTTTGAGGAGTAGGAGGTGAGTAAAGGTTAGAAATTCCAAGAAATCCCACAGATTTTATCACCCAGAAATAGCTGCAGAAGTTGCACCGAGAAAACATGGAGCTTGGATCTATATGAATATGCGGGGTGAAGAGGAGGGAGATGCGTCCTGTGTAATTTTATCTGTTGTGCAACTTGGACAGGGTGTCTGAGTGGGTTGTCTATTCTTCTGTGTTTTCAATGAAGGGGAAAGGACTGGGGTATCTCTGGACAACAGTGCGTCCCGCCTGTCTGGGTTATAGTTGCTTTTCCTATGACTAAATTCAGATGGGATGAGTCTCATTGTTTTTACTCAGCACAGATGCTTGACAATCTAGTGAACTGAAAATAGGACTGACTTCCTTCGGCCTTAGGAAATCAGAAGGATAGATTTCTGTCTTTGATACACCATTAGAACTATAGGAAAGAACTGGGAACTGCTTCAGTCGGTAAAATTTACTATTTTATCAATGCAGCATAAGTATCTTAAGATAGAACACATCTTGCAGTCACAAAGTTACATTAAAGCTTCCATTTCATTAGTATCTTTTTATATAACTGGTGATAACAAGCAAAATTTTACTTATAAAGGCAGAACATAAGTGTATGCCTGTAAAAGAAAAGTGACACAAAATATATAGGTAATATATGGTTATAAGCTTGATGATTAAGGCATTATGAGTTCTTGTCCAGCAGTCCCACTGAAGCTCACCACTTCTCTGAAGGCCTGGTGTAGACTTAAATTACCAAGCATCTGTAGTGTCTGGCCCTCTTGCAAGTCTTAAATGCGAGTTCTATGTTTGCTGAAAATAAAATGTTCTTAGTATCTGAGGAAATGCACTGATTCTGTATCTTTAACCTTATTATCCTAATAATAATAATATCTTTAACCATATTATCCTAATGTGTGTCTAGCTAAAGCTGTGATTACCATACAGGTAGGAAGACCCCTGCCTGCTTTAATCTCACTAAAGCAAGAAATAAGCAGCAGAAGTGCAGTAGCACTTGACTTCATCATGCAGTAGAAACCAGACCATGTGTCTTAAGATCCCAAGTAAGTCTGTACCTGTGTGCTGTCATCTGCTTCCTATTGTGGTTAATGTCTTTAGGTTTACCAGCAAGCATGAGCTGCTATCATACTTCTTTCTTTTTCCTAGCTAGATGTACTCTATATAAAAGAGCTTGTCATGTTTAAATTAACAAAACATAGGGACTGTTTACTCCCTGTACTTAAATTATAGGGATAAGCACCAGAGATAAAGATACTTTTCTTTTCAAGTAAAGGCATAGAACAAGACTTCATGGATTAACTTAGGCCAAAGTTTAGAATAAGGTGTAACATTCCCACAAAAGTAGCAGACACGCATACTCTGGTTATTGAGCTTTATAGGTGTAGGAATAGTTTTGCAGGGAGGAGACCGTAGAGGTGGATTCTGACATATGGAGTGGAAGAGCTCATACCATTCATTCTCTTTGAGAAGTCTTAGCCTTTTAAATTCTAGGGCTAGTTCATGCCTTTTTGGTAGCTTGTGGCATCCTATTAAATACTTCCAAACAAATATATATACTATACTACAAACAAACATACTATTAAATGGAAGTAATGAGATGTGAGTCTCGTTAGCTGCAGTCTTAGAGTCTGGCAATTTCTATTCTTGAACCTTTGTTCCTGTTGCCCTTTGCTTTGCTGTGATGTTGGTGGTGCCACCCACTGTCCCCTCTGTCAGCACTGTGAGATCCAATCCCACTGCTGTTGCAAACCCCTTCTCCTGTAACTCTAGAAGTTTAAGAAATAAAGGGAAATGGTGATTCCCTTTGGGCCAACAGCCTCATGACTTTTTTGTTCTCACATGGTTTAGTCCCTCTTCTGTACATGGCTGCCTCTTGGGACACTCTTGGCGCTCATCCAGTTTATTCCAGTTAGCATTTAGTTCACACATCATTATGAGAAGCGCTGGTTACAAAGATACACAGCTCTTGTCATAACAGAAGTATTTTGCATGCACCTGCAATTTGCCGTTTGTGTTGGGGGAATTTGCAGAGTGAACAAAATGCTGGAAATAATTTGCTTTATTTTTTTAATTCTTATTTTTTTGTGACTCCACCTGCTATGGATTTTTTTTTTTGGTGGTTGTATTTTTTGGAGGGCAATGATGTTGTTTCCTTCTTTTTTAAGAAGAACCCGAAGGTGTGTTTATGGCTTTAGGGAAAACGTGCATTGTGGGTTACAATGCTGTAAGCGAAGGAAAAAAAGGAAAATCTATAACACAGATGGCTATTAACATGGTGTAAATACCCTGTTCTTAAATGCAAAGGGAGAAAGGCGTTCTGTCCATAGTCCTCAAGGTGGAAGCTCCGTGTTTGTAATGGTACCATGGCAATGCGCACACGTCATCACTATGCTGGGCCATTTGAATGACACCTGACATTTGAATGAAACCTGATGACAACAGATATTCCAGTGGAGCTTTATTTCCCTGTTATGTTGGATATCCTTTCTCCAAGTGCCTCTGTTTGGTGGATTGAGCTGGAGCCTGCTTGGGCATGAGAAGTTCTTTGGAGCAGTATGAGATGCTTGGCTATGTACCCAGTTGTCGTGCTGACCCTTGATCCCAAAGCCAAGGCAAGAAGTGGGAGGACGTCAGCTGTTTCTCCAAGGTTCTTGGAGAATTAGGGAGTTATAAGCAGCTTGGTAATGGTGTCCACCAGTTGCCTTCTCCAAGTGAGATTTGGCACAGGAGAGTGTCTGACCTCATAACATTCACAAAAACAACAGCTTTTACCTAGAGCAATTCTGACTGCTCCTTGCGGGAGCAAAAATGACCTAGGATGGTAATGACCTCACAGACTGCAGCAACTACACCAGAATTAAGCATTCATTCTCACATTAAGTGGACAGACAAGCAATTTGTGTTAGCCATGTGCTTGCGTTAAGAAGTGTTGATGTTTTAGGCTGATGGGCTGAGGGGAATTTTCTCCAATTCATCTTCTCTATTCCAGAAGCTGCTACTGGAACCTGATATTTCACACCATGATGCCATGATGATTGTTCCTTACTCTAGATGCTTTAATATCATGATGCCTGGGAGTAAAGGGTCTCCAAATACATGTGAATGTTAATCCGTCATGTCAAGCAAGTGATGCAATGTGCCCAGCAAACCATCAGTTGTGAGCTTTGCTTTATAATTTAATTTAAGGTAAATTTAAGAAGTAGTTTTAGCATTTCCTTTTAGAGGTTCTGTTGTTTTGGTGGGGAAAGGAGTTTCTTGTCCTATAGTCATGGGCTGTTTTTGTTGAAAGCTGAGTGTCAAGGCTGGAGTCAAGTTGCAATAAAGTAGCTCATGGTACAAGGCAAGAGGTATGTTTCCACAGAATATATCCTGTGATGAAAGCTTCTTTCTTAAGGAGTCACTCTCTCTAAATAATGCATTCTTTCCAGACACCCATGCCATTTTGTTCTTTGACAGGTAATTACAAACTCACTCTTCAAAAAGAAGAGAGGGGAGGGGGGGGGAAAAAAAGCCATGCACCTAAAAGAAGCCTTTATCCTGTTCAATCTTTGTATATATAAATTCATGGATGCATATATAAATTCAAAATAGCTTTGAGAGCTATTTTTTTAAGCTTTCAAACTCCTTTCTGTATTGTTTCTATGAAGCTTTTTTATTTTTTTTGCAGCTTGCAAGATATGAGGAAAAACAATGCTGACAGTGAGATTGGATGTATTTGCTAAACTTGTGCCTGGTTGCAATGCATGCATTTTTGAAGACTGAATTTAGTAATTTTTAACGAGTAAGATAGTACCATCATCATAAAACAATGCCTTAAAAATGAACAGGTTTGCAGATAATTGTGAATCTGTTGCCTCAGTTCGGTGTTTTTTCCTAAAACAGACCATTACAGAATTTTGTAATTTTATGTAGTGTACTCTTTGCGCAGAACCATGAAAAAGGCTAAAGAAGAAAAAGGAAGACTTAGGGAAAAGTGACTCAAAGATTTAGAGGTCACTGCAAGTGGGTAAGGCAGCCCAGGCAAAAGGATGGCAACCAACTGTGAATGGACAGACAGAGAAGAGGCCAAACATGACGAAACAATGAGTGAGGGAATGAATGTGGTTAGAAATGTAGGGTCGCACTGGTCCCTTGTGCCTTTTGGAATGGGAGAAAAACATTTGAAAACGTCCAAGAGTCTGGTGAAGGTGAAAGATACCTCTCTCCCACAGGGACAGAGTATTTTGTTTGAAATGAAACATAATTTTATAGTATTTTCAGTGAAAATACAGATTAAATTATCAGTTAGATGCAACACCATATTACCTCTAACAATATATGCTCACAAGCATATATTATGAATGTTTAAATAAGTTTCTTATCCTTTAGCTTTGAAGGAGCATTTGAAAAAATATCTGGTAACTTTTTCTGGTTTTTTTTTTTCTCTTCCATTTTTGAAGTTAGGTATTCTGGGTTTTCTTTTGCTTTTCAGCTAAAACTGTTGCTGTTTTCAACCTGAATTTGCAAATCATTTTCTGATGGACTCAAAGCTAGTACACTACTCACTTAAAACTCTTCGTGCAGCTGTACAAATCATGAAATGTCTTCAAGAACTTTTCAGAAGGAAAAGCTGCGTGCAATGTGAAATTGCTTTCAAATCTTGTATATGTCATCTTCTCTAAGTGGCCTCGAATCCAACTTGAAGTCCTTAGCCTCTGATTTTTGCAATAACATGCCACATACCTGCATCTCTGAGGGCTTAATATAATTTGTTCTTAGTCAAGAAATGAGCGCCTGTTTGCTCTGTGTAGGGAAAAAATATGTAGATATGATGTACTGTAGCCTCTGCCTGATTTTTTTTTTTCTTTTCAGTAAATGCTACTTTCAGAGTAAAATGCTGATCAAATAACCTTTGAAAATGCAAGCCTTCAAAAGCGAGGGCATTCAAAATAACTGGATACTTCTGAAAAATATCACCTTTATGAATCTGTTTGGTTGGAGCCTGGAAAGAGGATAACTGTTTCAAGTCGCAAAGAAGGGACTCCTAAGTGACGTAAAAGCTTCGTATTCCTCCTTGAGCCTCTTTCCCTTTTTCTAATAACTGTCCCTTGGCACGATGGTATGTGTGTGTTACTTAGGAGCCTCTGGTAATCTTTAGCTAGCTTTAAATCACAAGTTTTTCCATATGCAGGCCAAATGTTAAGGAAGATACTGAAAGCTCATGCACACACACATGCTTACAGGCTTTAAAATATCCTCAGATATCTCTAAACAGCATATGCTAAAAGAAATAACTAATAGGTTGTGATAGAAGGAGTTTCAGAGCAGAAATTAGTGGTAAGGTATTTATAAAATAGTTTTAAGGTACAAAATGTAACGTGTATACAGGCATCCAAAAGCTAGGGTATCTTTAAGTTAGAGGCCTTTTTATAATAATGATTAACATATTCAGGACATTTTCTATTTACATTTGAATGCCATTCCTGATTACAGGAGACTGTTGTGTTCTTCTTACTCTTCTGTGCTATTTCTGTATGTTCTAATTGTATCATCTTAATTCATTACTAGTTGTACAGTGTACTGAGCGGTTTGTAATTAAAATGACATAGTTTTATGGTTTGAGAAACTGAGGCATTGAATGGCAATAAAAGCTTTAGGAAATCCATGGGAAAAAAAAAGTATGAAATCTGGAAAAAAAATCAGGTTTCTCCACACACCGTTTTCCTTCACCAAGACCTAGGCTGGAGCTCATCATGATGTATTGCTCTTTGATAGGAAGTATGGGAGAGTGTTTGTGATGGGTGCCAGCCTAGGGGAGGTTGTTTGGGGATTAGGATTGCTCTAGAACTGAAATTTGGCCATGATGTTGGGAATAATAACAATATGAAGAAAAAGAATTTGGTTTTAGTGACCACAGGTATTTCTGACCAGGTAGTCATTTTTGCTGTTCTCTCACATTCTTACCTAAGTTCCCCCGGGAACTCTAGTATTGCAGAGAGGGCTTCTGCATTCCACTTTGCTCCCATGGATTGCCATGTTATAAAATGGAGCAAAATTGAGTGCTGGTTTTGTCACTCACATACACATGTACATATTCCAGGGGAGATCTTATGAAATCCCAGGGCTTGTTTCAAATTTGAGGATGAGTAACATGCAGTCTATTTTGCCCTCTTTGCCCTAATGAAACAAGTAATTGAAAATCTAGGATTTTAGCTCAATGTAGAAAATAGTTCTTTTGAAATAGCCCTTGTTGTAAACAGGAATAAATTTTCATTCACATACTCACTGGTTAGTCAGCAGCATTAAAAAGTTAACATGATTTTTCCTCCATTGCCATATTTAAGCAGTTCTGCTACATCTCTTCACTTACCAGGACATACACTGTGTTATGAATATTCTTTTTTTTCTAAACCTATCTTATCTAAACTTTGGATGACTTCTGTCTAGCAAACCTGGCTGTGCAGGAGGAACATGTTAATGTTTAGCATTGTTGTCCAACATTACTCATACAGTGAGAAAAAACAAATTATCCTTGCTTTTCTAAATGAAGATTACATTACACATTCAAACTAAAATAAATGAAGATACTTTTGTCAGTCCATGTGTTTGTTCTGCTGTTGGGTTCATCTTGCTATCCTATATTCTCTGTAGCACTCATTCAGCAATAAGATAGCAGGGAATACACAGCTGCTGTCCATGTCTCAGGAATGAAAGATATCAGATAAAAGGTTCAGCAACACCCTCTTGTTCAAAGGAAATGCAAGAGCAAATTTTGGTTCCGGAGTGATGTCATGTCCTTGGAATAAGTTGTTATTTTGCTATGGATGACCTAAAGATTTGAAGTTCATGCTAGTGGTGCCGAATCTTTGAAGTTGTTACTCATAGTCTAGATCTGGCTATAGACTGGTCTAGTATCAATAATGATACTGAGGGGAAAACTCCACTGTTGCTGAAATGGTCACTGTTATAATGGCTCTAATAATTGAAATATCCTGTTAAATTCAAGGAAGATGACTCTTTGTCTTTCACTGTTTGTCAGTCTTCATCTGCATGCTGAGGAGGAGGGTTGTTCTTTATTACAACAGGCTGCAGTGATCTTGAGCATCATTGCTCATCATCAGTTTACTGTGAGCCTGAGTTTTAGTTGCATATGATATCTTGGACAAAGCATCTATGTCTTGCAGTCTTCCCAAGGTTTCATCGTGGCAAGGGCAGGGCTCTACAAGGACAGAATATCCCTCAGTCTAAAATATGAAGTATGGTTGAGTATTTTCTAGTTTAGATGTGAAATAATTGACAAAGAGTTTGGGGGTAAATCGACCTTCCATTGCAGAGGGAAGATTTGGCAAGGTAAGCTTTAATACCCTCTTCCAACTCAAGAGAAAGCAGTGTATTATGTCCTCAGTGATAAATTACACACACTGTACACAGTGGACTATTAAAAGAGGCTGTGTGCTAGGCTGATTTCACACGTCCTGTCAGTGAAGGGAGGCAGCATACTGGTAAAACATAGGATATTCATTAATATACTCAGTCTTCAGTAGCTGTGTCACGACGATCTTTTATAGAATACATAAAACAGCATGTTCAGTAAGATAAAATCTTGGATGACTTAAAAGATTATAAGTAGCAGAAAGAGTAATGACAGATCACCACAGGAAGTCCTTAGTGTTGGAAGTGGGCACAATGGTGCAGCATTGGCATTGACATAGATTGTCATAAGCCATATTGAGAACACTAGCTTTCCACACCATTGGCTATTGCTGGCTGCTAGTAAAGATTCTGGTCAGATTCCAATGTTTTTGGGGTTATTTTTCATAGTTAAGGGTCTCACAGTAGCAATAATTTTAAGTCTGCTGTGTATTAAACTGCAAAAACACATAAAAATAATCTATTTTTCATTTTGAATAAAGTGGAAATAACAGAAATGCAGCTCTTTCCTCCATGGTGTCTGTTGGCATCTTGCAGTAGCTAGGAAAATAGCCAGCCTGAACAGGCTAATTTGTATTTAAAGTACAGATTTACAGTGTCAGATGGTATCTTGTTCTGAGCAACCTTGTCAGCACATAAAGAAACAACATCTTCTGCCTGAAATAATATGGATTATAATGTGTTCTTATATAACCTCCAAAAATAAGAGCTTTTTGTATAATTACTAATGTAAATCAAGAATTTAAGTTATTACAGTAGAAAGTTTTCTCGACAGACAGAGGTGTAAAGTACTAGGATTCTTAGAATCAGATGAATTTCAGTAAGAGGTCATATGTTGAGTACTTTGTGTGTGTGTGTGTGTGTGTGTGTGTGTGTATGTATGTATAATATGTGTGAGTGTATGTGTATGTTTATATGTAAATATATAGTAGCATGGATGTATAAATATGTGAGAAAAACGATAATCCATCTTGCAGTGCAACAATGCAGTAAAGCATCAGTGTAGGCTAACAGGGGAAAAAATAATTTCCTTTGAATTTTTTTTTTTTTCCTCTCTCTTTCTATCTTTTTTTTTTTTTCTCCTCTTTTTTTTTCTTCCCCTCTCTCTCCTGTAAGAACTATGTGGCAGCTCTATTCAGGTTCTTACCCAGTGGAAAATTCTCTCCATGTACTCAGAAATAAGAGAGAAAAGCTCTTGAAAAGTTTGCCTGTGCTTTAAGTAACCCAGCAGAGATACTGACAGACTTTGAACTTTGGTCATCAGACCTCTCTTCTTATGATATAAAACCAGTAAAATTGTTTACTGAATTGCTGTGGAATATGTCGAAAGACATGAGAAACTTGCTTTATTGCCTACAATAGCTTTCTTTATTATGGAGTCCTCATTATACATTCATCATGTAAACAAAATATCTTCTGGGTTTTATTGGCAACAGAAAAATCATATGAATAATTTTTAGCATTGAAGGAAAATGATTCTTTAAAACAGATGCATCGAGTTCTCCTCTGGCATTTTTTAGCCTTGCAAATGGCTCATTTCAGCAAACAAAATATGATTATTTTTCATGTGACAGAAATGTTGACCTCTTTGAACGGAACTCTAAATGCAGAGAAGTTGGGTAGGAATAGGTATTTGCTAAGTGTTATTGGTAGATAAGGAAGATAAAGATCCCTAAACTCTGAGATTAGAATTTTAGAGCACTATTTCTGAGCAGACTGAGTATTTACTATATGATATTTAGGACAAACATTATTTGAAAGAAAGCTTTTATGAAATAGTCCACATGCGGAACAGTAAAGGTGAAATGTGAAGTTATATAGGATTTGTTTTATTCACATTTGGCAACCAGGAGGGGAAAAAAAGCTGTTTTCATTCCATGGTGCTGAGACCTGAATTCAAGTTTTCTTTAAAACTCATTGTAAGTGGGTTATTTGGTGGAGGCCATGAACTACCTTAATACATATTCCATCTTTCTGTGCTGCATTTTTTTCTTGTTTTTATTCACTTTAGCATACTGAATGATTGAAAATCCAGCTACAGCTAGTATAGGCTTCATTGTTGGAGCTGAAGCCTTAGATGTGCACTGAATGGCAAGCGGTGTACCCAGAAAACCTAAGTGTGTCTGAAGGGAGAGAAGGGCTGGGGTAGTTGGATGAATACTTAATTCCTTATATCTGTTTTATGTCTCTAGTCAGCCTGAAAATACAGATTTCCTAGTGAAAGAGTTTTATGGTCTTTCCAAGAACTCTGCTCTCTTGCAAAGGAAAAGATTGGTTTCTATGCAAAGTATGAGCAGAAAAGGTAAAGTACAAATGGGGGCAGTGGGGAAAGATACTCTTTAGGAATCCATCAGAAAAGCTAACTTAAAAAAAAATCTATTGTTACAACAAGGCTTATTTCTTGTGTCAGAAAAAAGACACTGTCTAGCAAAGGCTTTCAGTTGTCCAGCAGTATCAACACTGTAGAATGAGACTAAGTTTTTGTTGTTATTGTTCTGTAACTTCTGTGGTGAGAATTACTCTCCCTCACTGAAGTTCTATATGACATTGAGGAATTCTAAAAAATGAAAACAAATTAGAATCTAACTCTTCACAAAATAAACAAGTCTTGAGAATTGTTGGGTTAAATCTGCAGATTCTGTCAGTTGTTGTCTTTACTATCTGGTTTATTTCATCCATAGCTTTCCACATTTAAACAATAATCATTTTAAACTACTGCTTAATACTGAGGATTGCTTTTGTCTGCAATCAAATGTCTTCTGAATGAAGGAAATTAATATTTTGCTTTTTGTTTTTGAAAATTAAAGCATATGTTCACCATAGAACACTGAAGTTCCTTTTTTATTTTATTTTTTAGTTGTTTCACAAGTAACTTTATACTTTTTGCTCATTTGGGATAGTTATGGAAAAAAGGAAACACTATATCTGATCCCTTACTGTTGAGTGAAGGAAAGGCAAAAGCACCATAGTCTGGCATGGAAATCCAGCTGGTTAATTTCCCTTCCCTGAGTAACTCCCTTTTGGTCATCTCTGGCTATGCTAATATAACATATTCTGTCTTCCTTTTTTCAGTCTGGCCTCTGGGATATACACAAAGAGGGGATTGAGGAACTGAAAGATGTCATTTAGGAAAAATTTGACCTATTTGCATGATCTTTCAAAAAAAGAAATAGAAAAGTGTATTGGATAATACATGCCATCTTCCTCATCATCTGTCATCCCTCATCACATTATTCATTACCCTTTCCTTATGTCTTGTTTATTTTTCATTTATTCAGTATTTGGCAATTGCAATATCAGAATTGTACTGTACACAAAAGATATGTGTTGTAGGGTTTTTTTTTTTTTTTGCTAGCTATTTCATTTTAACCATAAATCCTACTAAGGATGTAAATGAGCCAATAATTAGCATAATAATAATTTAAGAACTTGTAGAGTTGTTGCAAACATTCACATATTCTTTAATATTTATTGTCTGTTTTGCATTATTGTGCCCCATTTTCAATTGCAGCACTAAAACCAAGTCCTTCAATTCTGAGTATCTGCACTTAAATCACAGTGTGTTAAACATTTCTCTTTGAGAACTGAAAATTATTTTTTGGATAAGTCAGGTAAAGAGTTTGAATCTGGATCTTTTGGCTGTATTTGCTCATTATCATGATAAAGCATTATTTCATTCAACAGCCTGCTCTCTGAGGCCACACAGAAACAAAGAAGCATGCACTTTCTTTTTTTAATTAGAAAGCTCAGGTTTCAATCAGAAAGGGAACACAATATAATTTTGAGAAAAATGCACTAAAGATTTTACTTTTATTTCAGTGCAGAATAAAAAGATTTAAAGGAGCTCAAAATTTGCCATAAAATGGAGCTAGCATTTTTGCTGTCATCACTTCTCAGCCTTATAATTATTATTTTTTTTTGATTCACTTCAAAATAAGATCAACAGATCTGCCTCATTATCTTGGCGCTTATACTACTGCACAACACGAACACTTGAACTGCTCTTGGCCTTTGCTTTTAGTAGCTTTTGGTAGCTTTTGGTAGGCTTGCTCTCCCTTCAAACATAGACGTATTAAACTAGTGGTACCATTGAAACCTATAAACTGTAGTTGTATCCAGAATAAGTAACCTGAGGTTTGAATTAAAACCTTTAATGTTTGGCTAAGTTCAGTCATTTTCCTTTTTGAGGCACATATGTATGCTGCCTTTCACTCTGATCTGAGAACTGTACCCTGCTAGGAATCCACCTTCTAAATAACAAATGTAAGCGCCGAGTTGAGGCGTATGCAGACCGATAGCTCAGTGTATGCAAGCTGTGAGAAATGTGACATAATTTTTACTTGGCCCAGATATACAAAGTCCTGCATACCCTTATGAAGGGTTAATGAAGACTGGGTTTCAGTAGGGAGGAAAAAAGCCTCTCCATACAGCATTAACGAGACACCTTCTTTTGACACAAATACGTCTAATCGCCCAACAGGCAACAAGTACAATCATTCAAATTAATGGTGTTCAGCCAAATGTAACATCACAAACACTGAAAGGCTTGTGTTACACATTCCCCCAGAAAGAATAAAACCATGTTTTTGGCTAACATATATAATTGAAAATTGTTAGTGTCTGTGTTTATGTGCCAACAAGTGCATTTGGGCGCCTCTTGTCTGATCAAGACTGTCGCCTCCTGTGTCCTTCAGGAAAAGAGAATTGCCAAATACCACAAAAGGTGACATTTGAGCAGACAAGGTGCTGAGCTGGGCCCATTAATCTCTTATTAAACTGATGTTTTAAAGGATGATTTTCTTGAGTGGGGAAAAAACTCTCGATAGCTTACCAGATATTGTTAGGATTGGAAATGGGAAGGATAGTCAGAGACCAGTGATGGATTGAATTTTCCGTTACCAAGTCACAAAATAAACAAATGTATTTCAACTCAAGAATGCCCTCCCTTGGGATGAGTTCTCAAGGGACAGACAGTCTCGAGGGACCTGTCTTTTGTCTTCTGTGGATTGGAGATCCTTCTTGGATCACTCCAAGTTTTGGGCACCTATTTGAACTATATTTCCTTATTGCTTGTTGGTAGGATGTTTTTAATGTTAAATTTTTTTTTATATGTCTGGAAAGATTGATTAGCTGTGTGCTCTTGCATTTTTTTACCAGTCTTATCAATTGGAGCAGTTTATTATTTGAAACCTCTGAGGTTATTTATTAACTGTTATTCCAGCTTTTGGTGGTATTTGCTTGTTGAACTTTCAGTTACTTCTCGTCATCCCTGCACGCTGAGGAACGCTTCCTGAAATGATCGTGACTGGGCATCCCTGTGGAAGGAAGGCAGTTCTAGCCCTACCTGCTACCACACGTGTGATGTGATGTAGCTTTGTGCATTTGTTGGTCTTTGTCTGGCAAGGATCAGGACTGTGCAGGGATCAAGCTAGGTAGTGAGGCACAGACACACTGACTCATGGAATCATTACACAAGTCCCTATAAATGTTTGAAACGGTTGTCTAGAAAAAACATTCCCTTACACAACTGCAGGGCTGAGGTTTTTTTCCCCTGAAGATCTGAATGTTTTTGCTTTTTGCTAGCGACTGTAACTGAGATCCATAGATTGCTGATCAAGAAAATACGGTCTTTTAAAGCCATTACCTTTCCTCCTTTCCTTTACAATTCCAAAGAACTACCAACAAACAATGTCACATGTAAGATTACCTTTCTACCTGCTCACGTCCCCAAGGCACTAGCACAGCTCTGTTATATTCAAGATGTCAGTATTGTTATATATATAATCTGCAAGATATGTTCTCCAGTAATTCCCCAATTCCCACACAAGTTCATCCAGCCCAGACTGCATTACAGCTCCTTCTGTCAGGTATTGTTCTCAGGAGGGGGTCTCCAGATGTTTTAAAATTCCGATATATAGGCCTTATTTGTGGAAGTCACCTTTATCAAAAAATTTATGTTAAATATTCTCTCTAGCAGAGCAAAAAAGCTAAGTTTAAATATTTGCTAAGTTCACCTGAAGCATTTGGGAGTATAATGAGCTCTCACAATAGACATGTGCATGTAATGTTTAAAAAGTTCAGCCACAGCAATTACTAATATTAATGCTTATGAGATTTGTTCATTTTTTTCCAGTATGTTATGTGAATAAAACAAATTACAAACAAAGCCAAAATGCTCTGCTTAACATTTCATAACATAGTTATGAATGCTCTGCCTAACATAGTTCAGGTACTATGAAGTCTATATAGATTCCAAAATGCTATTTTTTAAAATTTCTTTTTTCCTTTTCTTTTCTTTTTTCTTTTCTTTTTTCTTTTTATCCTCCCCTGGCTTTGGAACAGTATTAAAGTTAATAAATGAAGCTTTGCACATATTTTGAATTTCTGAATATATACTCCAAATTCACTTTCCATGGTTTTAGCCTTAACCAAAGCTGTTCTAAATTGTTAGTTGAAATTCAGCTTAGCACAGATTTTTTCCCCATTTTCTTTATTTTTGTATTGTTAAAAAGAACAAACTTTCTCAGATTCATGTATCTTCATGATCATCCAGTCATAAAAAGCACATAGAGAATTTTCTGCAAAAAACGATGGAGTGCCTAGATTGGATTAATTTGAGTAGGAAAAGCTGTAAAAATTCAAGGATCTAATCAAAAATCACTAGAAAAACATGTGGTATTACTTACTAGGGAACATCTTTGTGATCTTTTCGTAAGTGAGGCATGAATTTTAGATTAAAGAAATGCACGTAAGTTAATGCATCAAATGTCAAATAGGAGTTTATAACACGCTGGTAGAGAGCTAGAGAGAAACTTGTCATTGTCACTGCCTGTGCCCTCCTCTCGTGCTGTGCTCTACCCCTTCACAGATGCTTTGCTCTAATAGAATAATGCCTATTGTGTCTAAGCAGACTAGTGTATAAGGATGCATGGTTAGAATATATATAACTATATGCATTTGCATACATGCATATACATATATGTGTGTAATATTAGGCAGTTTCCTTTTATTTGTATTGGTGGATGCAAGAGCAAAGAAGGTGGAAGAATATGTTTTGGTTTAGGGAAGCTTATTTTTCAGAGAGTTTAATTCCATTATCTCCTATCTATCCATGAGAAAACAATTTCTCAGGCTAAGTGATGGAAATACTGTTCAGTGCACAAAGCCCTGGACAGAACACTTCTAATTTTAAATTGTCTGCCTGTCCAGGCTTGGATTTACTTGAATATTTAAAAATGTATATTTGTGGACTAATAAGATCATTGTAATCACAGTTTATTCAGGAGGAAGGAGGTCTTGCATGAATTCAGTGTTGACCTTCTTGCACAAAGAGTACCAAAGTGGCCCAGGTCCTCAAGTGCTTTGAGTATAAAAGATGAGATCTTTTGAACTGAATTTGAAGTTCAGTGGGAATCTAGTGTAAGAGCAGTAATTCTGAGAAGGGCTGTGTCCTACCCTGGTTGGGGTTTCTCTGTGAAATGTCTGTGTTCAGACATGCTGTATTGCTGGTAGCTCAGCTGAGAATTTAGAAGGCCCCAACATTATCAGCAAATGTGGGATAGAGTCTGCCTGCTCCAGGATGACAGAAGCATTGCTAGTGATATAGGTATATAGATTATATACCCATGAGTATGGTATATAATATGGTATAATATAATAATACAGTATATAATATGGTGATATAGATTAGCTTAAAACACACAGTTACCATGTTCAGTCACTGACTAACCATTTGCAGGCACAGAAATGTGGCTACAGAGTCCTAAAAGTTTTTTCTCTGTTTTTCTTCCAGTGCAGTCAGCTGTTGCTAATCCAGGAGCTGCTCTGTTGTGGTAGTGGTTATATGAGACATGTGGCAGGGGACTGATAAAGTGTGTTGTCTGTATATTGCTGGGACTTGAGTCCATGCTGTTTCAACTAGTTGTTTCATGTAACTGTTGGAAAGAAAAGGAGGAAGAATTGATACTTTTGAAACTCCACAACCACTGTCACTGCTGGGAACGTTTGTTAGGCTGTGCTAAGGGGTTGCCAGGAAGGTGCTCGAGTATGCCAGGTACCGGGTAAACAAAGAGGGGTAGATCATCCGTAGCTAAAGAACTCACAGTCCAAATAAAGCAGAGGTAGGGTGGGGTAAAGGTTTCACTCAAAACTGTGTGAACAATGTGATATTTGGGATAAATGTGATTTCCATAATTCTTGGCTTCTACAATGGCTCAAGAGCTCTGAGGAGCCCAGTGGTAGAGGTACAGTTTCCTGTCACTGCTCACTGGGCGTCTCTCCAGGAAGGACTCAAATAGTTTTAGAGCGTTATCCTCGCGGCAGAGAGGTTCAAGATGATGGGAACGGATGTCTGTCCTTTGCCCACTGATGGGTGGAGAATATTCCTCAGTCTCCTAGGTGGTGTCAGTTCTGTGTCCTGGCTTGACTCCAGATTACGCCACATCTAAAAGGTTAATTTCAATTAGATGAGAATGTCCTTGGCCTCTCGCAAGCTTCTCTGTTGACTTGTTTGTGGGAAATTTTGCACTAGGCGGTAGTTGGCTAGAACCAAGGTATCCAGGGTGGGTTTCCTTTTTGTGGATCAACAGAGCATGTATATCTCCAGGAATGGGAGTCTGGCATCTTCTGCAAGCACTCAATTCACTTAGGGCAGTACCAGAGTGACTCCAGTTGTTACAGAGGTTCTAAAACCTACCAAAGGAATCTCTTAGTTTTGTATCATTGACTGATTGACATGCCCAGCTTCAGCATTTCATCAGCTTTAGTGGGTTCATCTAGTGGTCTGCTCAGGTGAATTTCTACTGTTTGCCTTGGTACCAAGAATCATGGGTGAGAGGATTTTGAGACCTAATACTAGCCTCTCTTTTGGTCTTGTGGTATCTGTGTGTCATGAGTGCCAGTTCATGAATGTCAGTACTTCTACTGTAGTTTGTTTCTTTCACTGATTTTGAAATTTCACTGATGCTAAAATGTTCACTTAAATCCTCTTAAAGTAGAGTTTTTAGTTCTGTTTAACAAATAAATTCTATACTATTTGTAGCCACAGTGCAAGTAGTTCTGTCTTTTTTTCCAGAAATATTAGAAATGTGAAAACCTAATATCTCTTTTAACCCATATTCCAGTGCCTGCTTATTTTTCCTTAGCTTTAGTCTTTGTTTAATTTTGTTTTGTGCTTGATATAGCAACAGTAATTGGAAGCTTGGCTCTAAGTGTAAGTTTCCTTTAGCTCGGAGGGACAGGTGAATGCTTAATCTAGCTGGTTTTCAATAGTAGCTTCCTCTGCTTAATGGAACATCTAACAACTGGAATTACATTTAACATTTTAATCACAGAAAGCTATACTAAAAGGAACAGTACGGTACAGGCATTGCATGCTTGCTCTCCTGTCCTGTTTGCCTCAAAGCTAATTGAGCTTAAGAAAAAGTAGGATTCTCAGTGTTTTACATCTGGTAATCACCCTCATGGCAACTGATGATTCTGCAGTGCAGTGTTAGCTCTTTAGCACTGCCACCGTGTTATACCAGCCCCGTGTGCAAGGGAGATGTTACACAGATGTATAGATAGATGTACAGATGTTAACTCATGGCAAGGAAATTTGTTTGCCTCTATCACTGTGTCTATTTCAGAGCCACAGATGTTTCTAATTGATAGTGCCAGTAATCATGACAAAATTATGATAGTATTGTGTTATTGTTGTGCTGTTGAGTAACCTACTTAAGGACAAATACAAAGGCCATATTAATGTCTTCCTAGCATTATAAAATATTATTGTGTCATAGTAAGAAAAAGACTCATCACATGTTAAAATTATACAGTTGCTATATAAATCAAAGAGTTCTTGTCTTTTAGTCCTATCCTGATATGGGAAAAGTGAAGGGACTGAGAACATGATTGGGATCACGTTCAAGTGACATCTTGTCATTACAGTGAGTCTGGGATTCTGACTCATTTTTCCAAAAGGTTAAATGTGAGGTCAGTACCTGAGTTATTTTTTTACATGTGCTTTCTAATTGGCTTCAATGAGAGTTTCCATGATAAGTAGAAACTGGGAACAGAGCTCTGTAAATGTTATCCAGCTCAAGACGATGGCAGATCTCTGTGGAAAAAAGGATTAGAACCTTCTAAAAAGCTTGTCCTAATATATGATGGTAGGTTTCTTGCTCTTCTGCTTTCTCGTATAGGTGCTTCAAGGAGTGGCTGATGGTTGGATTGTGGATATCCAATTCACAAAATATTAGTTTATATGTTCTCTATCCTTTAAAAGGAGTTCCAGTTGTAAGGATTTGTTTTTATTGGCTTCAGCTTTATTTTTTGTTATTGAGCAGTCCCTGCTTGACATATACTTCACATGATTTTAATCTTAACAGTTGTGGGAGTTCCATTGTAAGAAGTCACTATTAATGTCCTCCAACCATTGTTCAAGCATTACCACCTTAATAAGAAATAAAACAAAACAACTTTTAAATGTTCTCTTGGTGAAGGCAAAGGCAAAGCCATTCTGCTCTTTGCTTTCATTTCAGCCTGTAGGCAAACATTGGGTTTAAAATCTGTCACAAAGTCTGATTGATCACTTTCCAGGAAAAGAGGATTCAAGTCATTTTTAAAGTAGACTCATAATGGATTAACCAGAGTTGCCACATGAAGAAGAAATATTTTATTCTTTCCTAATGTCAGAGGAGCTGATACGCTCTGTTTAGCAATAAAACCTCCTGAATAGCTCAAGTGTCCACTAGCTGTACACACACACAAAAGCTAGACCTGTAAAAGAAATGAGAATTTCAGTTCAAATGTAGTAATCTTATATTCTAGAGCTGCTGTGTTTGTTTAAAAGGCAGGTCTCAGTAGATCATCAGAAATACAGCCTGTAGAAGTGTAATGTGCAATATTATTAACTAAACACTAAGGTGAAAATGTGACTCCATTGAGGTCAGTAGGAGTTTTGCTGTGGACTGCCATGATCCAGAGTTCTACGTATTTGGAAGAGCTATAACTCCATGAAATCATGAAGTTCCGAATATAGACAGAATTAACTCAGCAGGTGGTAGTAAGCTGCATTAGATTTCCATTCAGGATTTTTGAATAACATCTAGAAAAAAAGACATTACTTCTGAGAGTAGTATTAAAAATTATGTGTTTGTTTTTGGTATACTTGGACAGCTTTCTCCTCCTGAAATGTTATATAGGTATCTCTCAATATTTTCATTCTGCTCAATTGTTACATAAAAGGAAAGGAGTTAGTTCTCTGAGTAAACAATAAAAATGCTTTAAAATAAGAAAATATAAAGTAGATGAATGATTCTGAATGCATCATTTTTTAGGGAACTCTAATTAAGAAGACCAAAATATGCAGAATTGGTTTCTGAGAACTAGACTCTTTAATGGCTCTCCCTTTTGGACATGGCAAATCAACTTCTGAATTTAATTACGCCAGCTATTGTTAGTTAAGGGGCAGGAGGAAATAAGGCAGTTAATATTTTCCTATAAGCCATGTGTATTTAACCATTCTTCAAGATTTTCAGAGTCTAAGACACAGTGGTTAAAAAAAGGTTCTCCATTTGCATATGCCATGTAGCACCAAAATACACAAAACAAGCTTTTTCCTTGGGATTTGCTTGCAAATGGGAATGAAGCCCATCTCAAGGGCAGGAGATCTACCCAGAAACTTAACATCTCTGCTGTGCGAGCCTATTTTTTTTATTACTGTTTATTTTTCCAAACTTCATTGATGTGCACTTGAAACTGATGAGGGACCCCCTCTTTTACCAAATATTGGGTAGGTGACCCCTGCTCATTCCTGTTTGCCTTGCATGCAGCCACATGATAACTTATTAGTACCTCCTGCTTTCTGCTTATCTACCATTAGTGCAGGAATGAACTGCTATGCAGGTGACTTTCAGTGGGATGCATGGAAATGTGGGAAGGAGGAGTGCCTTCCATCACTGCCTCAACCACAATCAAGAATCTGTTAACTGTGCTCTAAACTGACTTTCAGATGAAAAACATCAGTGCAGATTGATCCTGAGGGTATGTTTGCGGTCTTTTGCCAGTTTATAGTGCTCTGCAATGTATTTATTTTACTTGCATTTATCTTACTTAAAAAAGAAGTATAAATAAATGATATATAGTCAGTTGGTGACACTAGGCAAGTGACGCTGTAAATGCTTTTGCTGTATTAGATCAGTAATGACCATTTTTGGATAGCCAGCACTCTAACTGCTGAAGTTTTGATGTGGTTGAATAGCTCCACTGAAAAGAAGCAATTATGATGGTAGTTATCCTTCACAGTTGATAATCAGGGTATCTGTGCGAGTGGCACTGAGTTTGGGTTCCAGTTAGTTCAAAGTTAAGTTCCCTTTCTTCTTCAGGCAAACTATTTCATTTATGGATTTATTCTTTCAAGTTTTTGTTTAGAAGCTCATAATTTAAAGACAAAATTCCTCTGCATGTTTTGAATTTGCCATGAGAATGAAAACATTGTGATATTCTGGAGATCTGCAGTGTGTACAAATTAAAATCTGTTTCTCAACTTTCTCAGTTTCTATTGTCTGTAGAGGAGGATGTTTCTTGTATGAAATGAAACCTTCCATTTTTTACATGTTTTAAGGGCTATTTCTAAAAACCTGTTCTACAGGGACCCATGGTATCATCTCCTTGTGCAAAAGGTAAAGAATTATACAGAGGATTTTCCATGATCTTTTTTCCAGGCTTAGATTTTCAAATGGAGTTTCCTTTAAAAAATACCTTTCTGTCTTGCAGTTCAATTTCCTGAAGTACTGGTTCTGTTGCAACTCACAAGCAAAGCATTATCTGAAAGGTTGTGGATCATGATGTGCAAGCTAAGCTGGGAGGGGCAGAGGAAAAGGAGGGAGGGCGAAGGTTCCTTCCGTTCTTAAAAATAGTTTTCCCGATGTGATGGAAATAGCAGTCACCTGGCTAGCACTGGAAATTAGCTGCAAGGAAATCCACAGCATGGCTACCTCATTGTATTTACTAGCAAACTCAAGCTGGACCGCAGCTTTGATGGGACTGATAGACAAAAGGGTTTTCTCTTGGCTATAAAACCATACAGATCATCTTGGTGAAGCTACTGTCCAAAGAAGGTGTGCTTTTGAAATTTATTATTGGAGCAGATTTGGCACGTAGGGACCTGGAGCTCTAAGTTTTTCTTAGTCCAGCATAAGTTCAGAGATAATGTCAGGTGAGCTGTTGTAGTGCTGTGCTTTTATATTTGAGATCAGATTTTTTTAGTCCTGGGTTTTAGGCTACTCACCACGTTTCAAACTCAATTGTTAGCTTCTCTCCATTTCAATTGCCCATGTTTAAAATTACTTACCATACAGGGCTGCAGTTCTCAAATTATTTTTCATATGTTTTGTACAGGACACTTATGTTCTTGTCCCTAAAATTGTATACAGTATATTGCAAGTACAGTATCAAACTGATTTTTTAAACAAGAAGAGAAATTCTTTCTAGTTTGTAACCTTTTAAAATGTCAGGAAAACAGAGATGGTAGGTGCTTCTCTTCACCTGTATCAGTGGATCCTCTTCCTTTCTTTTTCTAATTATTCCTTAGAAACATCTGTTAGCTTTCAACCTAACTGGCAAATTTCTATTTCTTTGTTTTATTAGCTGAACACCTGCATGCCAGCTGAGGATGTACCGCAGAGGCATTGCTGAGTACTGTTGTTATATAAGTGTTATTCCCAGCCTGACTTATAGCAGGCTTACAGACCAATAAGATAGTAAGATATTCCCTATTCCCATCTTACTATTTTGCAGATTAAAATCTCTTAACTGTACAAATTTATTAAATCTCTAGCACTTAAGTGCAGTATAAGTAAAGTGCATTCTCAAATGTACTTACCTAATGTTCCTTTTTACCTGCTTGCTTCTCTTGATTTTGTGGAAAAACTGTTTTTATAGATGGTTAGTTACACAGGATAACATTATCTCAGAAGGTCCTTTTGAAAACCTCCAAGTAAGATGAAACATCATTTTTTTGTTTAAACTTGTCATTTAAAAGTGTATCAGGACAGTGGATTAAATCTCAACATAACTGAACTTGTTGGCTCTTTGTGGTCAGCTTCTGTGATGCCACAGTGTGAGCTAAAATCTGTAAAGCATCAGAGTGAAATGATGCTTTAATCAAGCTAAATGTTGTCCTGACAAGAGCGTTGTACTAAAATTTTCATAAAACAATTACAAGACTTAATATTTAAGGAAGATAGTAAAAATGCCTTGTGTGCTGGTAAGCTTGTCTGTTTTTTCCCAGCTATATCACTTAAGCTAATAAAAGCTGATGCCTTTCCCTTCAAATGCTGCTGCATAAAATAATTACCATTCCATGTTCTTTTTGGTTATTCTAACAGTGTTACAATCTAAGACAGTGTTTCTGCCTTTGAATTTTCCTAGGAGAATAAAGTCTCTTTTGTTCCCCATTATGTCACACGGGGTTGATAGCATTTCCAGTTGTGTTTCAGCTGGCCACCTGTTTCACATGCCTGTTGGGCGGGGATTCTCTGTCATGCCACAGCCCAGCTCCTTGGCAGCAGTTGTCCAACCTGTTGCCTCCTCCCTGCCCTCAGCTACCTCTACCTCACCTACCTCTTATGCAACTGTTGGCTCCAGCTGCCTCTCTTGAAGACCTTGCGGCCCATTCTCACAGTCTTCTGACTTATTTCCTTTCTGGTCAATTATGCATTTCCCAGCTGAGTCGTTTACATTATTTCAGGCCATCCCGTCTGGCTGTGCGTATTGATTCTGGTCACAATTTAGAATTCTGGTTGTGGGTTTTTTTCCTCTCAATATTATCTGCAGTTGCCTAACCAGAAGCTTTGCTAACGCCTTTATGTTCTTGCATGCATTTGTCATCTTCGGATGTGCGAATAGGGATGTTACATAATGAAAGAAAAAAATGTTGGACTGAAGTAGTGTAAAAGACAAGGGAGATGGTTCAAGTCAGGGCTGATGACAGTGAGCTTTTGAAAGGGAAAATTTGGACTGCATATCAAGAAGAGAGCTGTTGAATGCCGCCCATTAACCTCTGAAACTAAACCATATGACACTGAAGCGAGGCTGGCCAACCTTTAGCATGAACAACCTCGTAGGAAGCAGACAGGCCTAAGCAAGCAAATGGTCTTGATGGCACACCAGATTTCTGACGCTTCTAGTTCTTGTGATTCCAAGCGAGAGTGCATGATGAGGGGGAAGGTGATAAGCCAGAAGGGCTGTTTTGTGCAGGGAATGAGACATAGAAAATGCAGCACACTCAGCTGCTCAGAATAACCAGAAACGCATCTTGGAAAAATCTCATACAGCAGAGGGTTAAATTTGAGCCTATAGTTCTTAGAAAACATGTTAGAATTCATATGAAAAAGCTTTAAGGACTTCATTTTAATTGACCTTGGATACACAGCAGGTCATGGCCTTCTAGGGAATTAGAACCAGAGCATTCATCAGGGAACAATACGAGTTTAGAAGGTCAAGAGCTGATTCCTAATCATAAGTGCAAATGTTCTCATGTGTATTTAATATGAACTGGGAAATATTTTGCAGCAATGTTGATCTGGAAGAAATTTGAGAAGGCACTCTAATATGTTTATTTTTTATATTAAATAAGCTATTTTGAATACATTGTTTAGAATATTTAAAAAGATGCAAAAAGTGATGATAAAGGGCCAGCCATAGCCATAACTGCATACTTTTTTTTTATAATAATGAGATCAATAAACAGCTGAGGCAATGACCTTCCCAATGTGTTGTTGAAAATTTAATTGTGAAGACATCGGTTCTAACTTGTTTTACCAAAACGCGGAAGAGGGGGTGCAAAGAGTTTCCCACGTTAAATTTAGGAGCAGTCAAAATAAAACGAATGCTAAAATTATCCAATTTACTCCAGGCTTTGTGAAAAAGAATGGGCAAGTAATTGTCAATTAGGGAGAGGTTTGGAATGCAGGTTGCAGGGCGATAATTAATTGAGAGATATTTCATTTTGATTAGTGTGGCTTGACATGGTGCCATCTGAAGTGGTTTCAGGGCTGCCAGGCGGTCTGCTGCAGAGGGACAGGAGACTGGCATGCAGCACTAATGTGGTTACGAGGTAGATTAGAGTCTCTTGTGTTTCTGAAAATAAAATAAAGGATTAAGGCAGGAGAAAGGGTGGTTTTCTGAGCAAGGGTTAGGTCTCTGTAGCAGGGGTCTTTCCCAGCTTGTGCCATCTGCTTCCTGTGTGGCCTCTGGCATGTAACGGAGGCTGGATTATGGGACGTGTGCTCCAGGGCTCTCTTGTAGGGTACAAAAGAGCGCCCCACGCTGCATGGCTAGGTGGGTGCTCCCTGCATCGCTCATGTGGGTTGGGCAAGGGAGGAAAGGGCAAGTGAAGATGTCCGGGGGTCTGTGAGCGCTGCTTGTCCAGCCTGGGCATCGGTAGGTGGAGTTGAGTCGGGAGAGAATCATGGAATCGTTATAGTTGGAAAAGACCTTCATGATCACTGATCCCAACCATAAGCCCTTTAACACCATGCCCGCTAAACCATGTCCCTAAATGCCTTAGACACTTAGACACATTTCTTGAATATTGCCAGGGACGGTGACTCCTCTGCTTCCTTGGGCAGCCTGTTCCATTACCTGTCCACTTTTTCCATGCAGAAATTTTTCCTAATACCTAATCTGAACCTCCCTTGGTGCAACTTGAGGTAGGGCACATCACAAAGGTCCATTCCCCTCCTGCAGGAGGCACAGTCATGGTAAAGGCTTCCTTAAAACAGTGAACGATGGCTCGTTCTGCTCACTCATATCCCTTCGCAACTCAATGGAAATATCTGGAAAAGGTAGTACTTAGAGTAGCTGAGGCCTGCTTATCTAATCCAAAGAATATTGAGTTCCTGGGGCAAGAAAGACCAAGTGCAGTTATTACTGAGATTAAAATAAACGATTATTAATTTAGCTGAGTGAGGGATTTTCATCTTGTTTCCATTTTGGTGAATTTATGAGTTTAGGAACTGAGATGTTGAGGAGGGGATATCCCTCCTTCCCCCTTGTGATCCCTCAGTGGAGCTTTGAGGTCTTCTTAGAGCAGGGCTCCCCAATGGGAAACGTGGCCACGGGGAAGAGGCGCCGTGCGTGCAGTGTGTGCAGGCAGGCTGCCTACCTTCCGGCACGAACCCTCTCGCCACAAGCAGATTCCTGCTCTGACACGCAGCTTTCAGCAAAATCAGCCGACAAGTGTTAGCCAGACACGAGTGTCTTCGGCATTCTGCAAATTACTTGCACATCAGACAGTGCTGATTACTACCGGAAAACCGTATAAATATCACATTTTATATTACACTTGTAAAATTGATTCTTTCCCCCTCTCGTTGAGCTAGTTTGCCAGAAACTTTGCTAATTGTGTGATGGAGCTCAAGGAAATAATCCTGGCTGCCAAACTGCTAACAAACTAAAGGAGAATGCATGGATTATTATAACGTTCTTTGCCTGATTGCGTTTTCACTATCGCCTGCTTGAGCTCTTTCATGTCATTGGTCTTAATGGAGTTTTCATTTCTGTTTTATTCTGACTTCTGTACTGCAGAACATAAACCAGTTTGGGTATTATACATTTGTCTATATTTTACCCTCACTATAGCTCTTCCTTAGTTTTGTAAAGACATTCATAGGTCTAAGCAGATGTTGTTAGGTACCTATAAATTTTTAGAAGTGATTTCAGTGACTTAATTTGAATAATATTTACACATTTGAAAAGTTCAAATCAGCAATGACTGATTTGCCAGCTAACCGCATTTTTCAGCCTGAAGTATTTGGTGATTCTTCAAATAGATTCATGTGAAAAAAAAAAATGAGGCACAATAATTCTTTGTGGTTGTCTAGAATGTGGCATTTAAAAACTTTTGATCTTTCATGTTAAGTAATGTTTTTGAAACCAAGTTCATTTATCCTTTATCAGAAAATGAATATCATTTTTTAGCCTCAGATCAAAACAAATGCTTCATTTGACCCCAGATATTCATTCTCTTTCTCTTTTTTTTTTATACTTTTGGCTTGAACAATGAATTGAAAAATCAATTGCTCATATAAAGTACAAAAATTCCTTTACCTTTAGAAGTCCTCACAGTCTCCTGTTAGGGAAAAAATCAGAGTTAACTTAACTTGATTTTTTAAAATTTTGTTTTGAAAATACAAGCCTAATTGCAGCTGCAGATTTGAATAGCATGTTTAATTTGAGATTCTAGTAACATCATGTGTGGATAAAGCTAGTTTTGTGTGTACTTGGAATGGCAGCAGAGGTTCTGTGGCTGTTAGAGCCTGAAACAATAGGCTTCAACCTTTGTTTTTTTTCCGTAGGCCAAGTCATGTAAAATTCCATCTGTCTTTTTTTGCTTGTGATATTCCAGAACTGATTTTTGCTCAAAACTAGAAAATAAACAACAAAAAAAGGGAGAAGAGCAGGGAGAGAAGTGGAGAGGGAAGGAGGTAAGGAGGACCATAAATTTTGATACTAGATAGTCTTAGTACATTTCCCAATAATATAGTGGCATGCATGCAAAATTGAATCATAGGAAATTTTTGAAGGTCTACAGAGAGGTGAGAGTGGGAGAGGCAGATCCTTTGATGAGTCAACTAGACCTCAGAAAGCATCATTACAGCTAAAGCTGTTCTAGGCCCAGAATGGGACGAACAAAAACAACCTGAGCATTAAATAAATTTAAAATGAACAAAAATTAAATAGAAGTTATTTAACGAATCATACATTTTCCGTTCCTTGCAACTTCTCTTTACATTTACAGTGCAGGACAATTCACATTGTCTCAGGAAAACAAAGGCTATGCATAGCAATATATGAATCATCAGGCATAGGGTGATTGAAGCTGACAACATCAACATCTTGCTGTAGATGCATTTGGGTCTATGAATGAAAGCTGGAGACGTGAGAAAGGCACAACATCATCTCCCTTGTTGAGACCTGAGCTCTCTCTTAAGCAACCTTTCTCCCTTCTCAGCCTTTGAAAGGAAAAGCTTCTAAGTTCCTGAAGTAAGACACGTCTTAAACCATGTGCACCACTTTCTGTGCTGACAGAATTTAGTTAAAGCTCATTATGTAAAAAGGTGCTATAAGGAAACTTTATAGAGTGAATGCTCTTTATAAACTGGAAGCTAAGGTTCAGCCAGTTTCCATTTAATCCTCCAATATTGCCTGTGGCAGGCAAATACGTTTCGTAAGAGACTCCCTCCCCCCAAATGAAAAACATGTGCCTGCTTCATGTTTTACTCCCTTCCTACTCCCCCCATCAAATCTCATCTCAGTGCTTTGAAGGTCCTTGCAGGGATTCATAGAATTAACAAAGTAGAATTACCTCTGGCTGGTATTAATTAGGCCCCATTAACACAAGTACTGGCCTCCCTGAACAAACTGAATTCTGGGCAAGTTGACACAGGAGTATGGCAATGGAAAGTGTTAAAAACCATGGATGTAGATCCTCTATTCATGGAGCTTCAAAGCTGGCGTTAGTATTTTCTTTCTCTTCTCTTATGTTTGTTTTCTTCAAATATGCAAAGCATAATTATCAAATATTTGATAAATACTCATTTAAATAATTCAGGACCAAAACAGGAAGTCTTGATTCTGGTCTTTTACTTATACAACAACTGAGTGTGACCATTTGTAAAATAATATATTCATTGTATATTACCAAGTGATTTCAGCTTTCTCTTCTTCTAATTGATTTCATTAGAGACTTTTTCCTCCGAGAGGAAAAGATTTCTGGAGCAACACAGGCTTCCTGCATAACCCTCGCATGCTAATGCATAAATCTAACTACCAGCAGGCATTAGCAAGCTGGAGTCATGAGGACATCTGCCATTCCTCTAGATTCTCTCTTCGTCCCTCAGAGTGCCACCTCTGGCAGCTGACCTCCCACTTTCAGTGCTGCAGAATGACATGGATATCTTTTCAGTCCTCAGATTGCTTAGGGAACAGCTACTGGCTTTCCCAAAATTATGATTCTTAATCCTTTCCCAAGGCTTAAGTCCAACTTGCAATTTTATGTGCAATGTATTTTAAACTTTGCACATGAGTACAAATAGTTGTGTGGACTTGTGTGGACAAGTCTCCAGAACTTTTCAAGAGCATTTATGAAGCATTTATGTATGGCTCACTTTCAAGAAAACCATGCTAGAACCCATCAAACAGTAAGTATATTTAAACAAGATGGAGCTGAATGCTTCTACTCTGATCATCAGTACATTTTTGACATCACCAGTGGGGTTGGAATGAGACTGTGTCTCTGTTGAAAAGTTTGTCTGTGGATTTCACGCCATGAGGACTATGGCCCACAGGTTGTATGAGTGGTGATAAGGTTAGGAGAACTTCCATTGTCCTCAAGTATAACTTAGTCTGAAATGCCAGTGCACACAAGTGGAAGGTGTGATTTTGAAGCATTTGGCATTTCTGCAGTGATATTCAAAGACAAAGAGAAATATTATTAAAAATGGGAGATCAAATTCTGGAATCTTCTTCCAGTGGCACAAAAAATAGAAAGTATATCTAGTAGAGACACAGAATTGCATTTAAGTTTTTGATGGAAACACATTTTTTGAACTAAAGAATTATGTTATTGATTTTTTGATACATATCTCACAGGACCTTTCTTTTTATTAATTTTCTTCCTTTATTTGTGAACTCAATGTTATTTTATTTGCTAGTTTCTAGACTTCTGTCCTTGGATATGTTAGAGCATTTTGTTAATCCTTGTAATGGTTTTGGAAAACATTTTTAACACATATTTACAAAATTAAAGGGGGAACTAGCAGAATCACTATTGTCATTTGATAACAATTGTGAGTTTTTAACATGGTTTTCAGGTGGTTCTCATTCATTTAGAAGTCTCAGCATTAATTAGCAGGAAAAGGAAAATACATTTTTTAAGACATCCAAGTACAACACTGTAATAAGAAGATTATGAGCTACTGTGTTTTCTTTTTTTTACTAAGAAAAAGAGAGAATTAAAGTATATAGCAATGGCATCTTTAATCCATCAAAATAATTTTTAAAATTGTTTAAGTTTAAAACTGTTTTTTAAATATGAAAGATGATACTATAGTATTTCTGCTGCTAGAAAGGGAGACCTTTGTTTCGTGCCCTTAGGGTGTCTCCTAGATTTACTGTGAGAATAACAACTGGACTAAGAGGAGGCTTATGAAGGCTTTTTGGTTTATTTACAGTCTCAAATCAATCTGTGATTACACATTTCCTAAGCTGAAATGACTAGGTTTAAAACTCGAGAACATGAGTGTTAATTTAATTGGACTTTGAAAGATCAGTAGTTTCCTGAACTTAATACAAATTTCCAATATTGACAATGACAGCTTTTGCAAGCAGAAAAGTGTGAGTATGAGAGAGACTCATGCAGCTACCTCCTGAGGACAGAATCACGTTTGTCCAACATTGCTGCCCAGCAGTAGAAAGAAAAATACACTGCATTCCTGAAGGCTGTCCTTAGCCCTTCATTTAGAACTTACACCTAAGTAGATGAATGATAGTGAACAAAATGTGTTTACTACTCCAGGATTTCAAGAGATAGCTGTGAACGTCCATCTGGGATACATCATTAACAGACTAAAGTGCAAAACCTGGCTGAACAGTGGTAGCCCAGCACGTTTTGGGTCTTGCTCTGGCTCCCATTTACGTCAGTGGAAGCGGCCTCTGTCTTTCTAGCTAATCAATCTTCAATCCGAGATTGTTACACAGCTCCTTGTCCAGATTCCCAGTTGCATGCTTCTCTTTGTAAAACTATTCCTAATTGGAGTGAACCTTGAAGCAACTGCGGGTGCATTTTAGAGCTTTTGAAACTGATCTCCATTTATCATACATCTTGGTTCATATTGTAAAGCCATGTCAGAGTGAACAAATTGGATTTCTGCCTCACCTGCTTTTTTTTTCCATAGTAAACTGCAATCAGAATTAGGTATTTACAATCTAGTAATCAAGCACAATGTTAATGTAAGCTAAATATCCTGTAGCTACATATGGCTAGCAGTTAGCTATGTGGAAAATTGCTAGTAATCTTTTGTGAGGTGCAGTGTACCTTAAAATTAATAAACTTTCTAGCTTAAGCATGGTTTACTTTCATGAAGTGCTGCAGAGACTAACTTTACTTAAATACCTGATCAACACTTAATAATAAGCAGCAGTTTTACAACAGTTCTACTGTCTTTGATGTTGTCTTCTGGAGTGATGTGTTTATGCAAAACTGCAAGTAGGTTATCTCTATGAGCCCTACTTGAAAAAAAACTCCAGATTTGTTCTGGAGATAGTTTGAGTATCTCTTTTCAAGTGTGTATTGATGGATTAAGGGAGAATGCAGGCAGGCCTTAACTGTCATTTGCCTGTTATCAAAAAAGACTTGACTAAAAATGGAATATTTCTCAGAGCTCCAAGTGAAAACTGCATATGTGCTATTGTTTTTATACCCTTTGCACTTAGCACTCATCCAGGTAACTTTTTCTGAATGCGTTACTGCTTTTTCCTTCAATCCCTGAGTATCTATTCTCAACCTTTGAATATTTTGCTGTATGTAAAAAGGACTGATAAGGAGCATCCATATCAATGGATATATGGGAGTAGTGACAGTGAACTTGAGGATTTTATTGTATAGTGCAAATTTGTTTCAGCAGTCTGTCTCACATCTGCTGCTATAAATCATGAGGAAGATGACTTATGTTCCCTGATCTGAAATTTGCCCAACACTGCAGTTATTTTTCTAGAGGTCTATCCCTTTTGTATCTCACAGTGTTCCATGTGCCTGTCATTGTTCTGAGACACTGGGGAAGTAGTATTTCTCTATACTAAGTGGTATAGTAAGTGCTTATAATACTAACAACTGAAATTAAATTTTCATGGTAGGACCATATTTGTTCTTAGGGTCTTCTGTGGAGATGAATGTGGTCAAACGTTAATTTCCCAGATTATCCCGGATATTCACAGCAGAGTAAGAAATTGCAGAATATGAGTTTTTTTTTTTCTACAAGAAATTCTTTGACTTCACTAGGTCACCAAGTCACATACTACAGTGCAGTACATGTCAGTGGCTACTCTAAATTATTTTTATGCAGCAACTGTTTTTGATCATTTCTCCTCGCTGTACTTGGGGAAAAGTGGAAAATGGCAGATACAAGATGACAGTATGAGTGGGTGGAAAAACATACCTTTTTCTATTTCTTATCTATATAAGTGGTGGTACTAGGTGAGTTGGAAAAAGCTTTGCAAGGTCACAGATTTGATTCTGATATGAATTTAGAAAAGTTTGTGTAATTGAAGGCAATATACATCTGTTGGTGTGGAAATAATGCAGGAAGATCTATGGAAGTCGCTTTCCAGCAGGGCTCTCGTGTGACCTCATCCTCATTGGAAATATTGCATTATTGGATTTCCACCTAATCACTAAACCTAGATGCTAGAGATCATGTCACTGAAACATCCAATCTTCTGAAAGCCTAGGATTGTTCCTTGTAGTGTATTTTCAAGCATATTTGCCTACTTCAATTTTATTTATTTATTTATTTTTAAATTCGGTCCAACTAAGAAGCATAGGTAGACTTTAGCAGCAGGAATTTTAAATTTCCTAGTTTCATTTTCCTCTTCATTATTGCATCACCCGAATTAGTTGTTTTCCATTTTCCATTGCTGGATGCTGCTCTTCAAATATCATAAATGACAATTTATTCCAAGACCACTACACAGCCTAGTAGACTGTCGTCATCCCTGTTATCCTTTCTTCATTAGGAGTCAATTTCTTTGGCCCTTGATCAACATTCCAATTCTTTTTCTGATTCTTTGGTTTCTGCTTGCCACAAAACCTAGATAGTGCCATATATCAAAGTAAAAATATCAAACACTTCTGAAAATTACTTCAGCACTTTCAGATTTTTGAAGCAAAAGTCTGAGACAGATCCTACCTGTCTCAAAATTCATCTGCCCCTGTCAAGGAATAAAAGGCCTTTTACTGCTTGACTCTTGATCAAATATGAAATTCTGATGCCTCTGAGCCATGCTTAAAGTTCATCCAGGCATGATCTAGTCTTAGACAATAGTTAGAAGCTTAAAACACTTTCATTTTATTAGATTCCATTTCTCTACATTTTTTTGCGGTATGATTCCCCTTTATTTTAATTGTTTGCCTAAGTAGTGCTGGGCAGAATGAAAGGTCTTATGCATAGAGAACATCAGGAGGAGTGCTATGGCTTGACCTGGAAGATTAATCCTGCCAAATATTAGTTCAAGTGAAAGCTGCTTCAAGTGTACTCAGGGATAAGTTTTATTGTTTCTTGGTGGAATTTCAAAGATCCTAAAATGCACATGATGACTTTATAGCAATTCCAATCTCATTGAACAACCTTAGGTGTCTGAACTAGAAACTTGCAGGGCTAAACAAATTTTGATTACTTGAGTGTCACATCTCTCCACAAATGGGTACGTAATGTGGAAGATCAGGGCCAAAACAAAAGCTTCACACTTTGAAAGGGTGTGTATGGTTTTAGGGATATATCGAGAAATTTCCAATTTTCTAGCATTTCTGTAGTTTGAGATAATGACAATGCTTTCCAAAGACTTAATTCCATTAAGTAATTGGTGTGTGTTTTCCAGCTGAATGATATTTTGGCATGAGGACATCAAGTTGAATGTACAGGATGTACATTAACGTTCAGGCTGCTGATATTGCGAGGTTTTTGAGTCCTGCAGTTCCATTGTTAAGGTTAATGGGATAATACCATTTGGTTTGAAACAAGAAAAGTTTAGGACCAGCATTCATAAAAGTATTGTATTTAAAAATCTGTAGTGTTTTTGGTTTGTTTTGCTCATGGTGAGATATTCAGTATTCAAATACTGATTTGTTTTTATATTTCATTTTCACAGAATATTTAGTGCACATTATTAACCAAACAACTGTAACAAGGGATTTTTCTTTTTAAGGTCAGATGTTCCTGAGAACAAACCTGTTCTTTCATTTGTACTGTCCTAGCTCTGAAATACTGATCTGGATTCAGAATTATTTTGCCCTGCTGCAAACTGGAGAGGAGTGTTATGGTTGGGTATTAAAGCTCAGAAAATTGGACATTGATAATGGAAAAGAGGATAAAAATTGATCAGGATGTGACCTCTAGAAAGACATGGAAGATCCTGGCAGAAAGAGGGTACTTATTTTCCACGTAAGCATGGCACTTGTGGTTTGCACTAGCAGTTGTGTATCCCAGGGCTTTGGTGCACGTGTGGTGAAGAGGTGAGACTATATCAGATGATGGGGATGGACATCCACCTGGATGCGCTTTGCAGTGCTCAGCGGGTGCCCACGTTAAGTGGCATTCCTGTGTGAATGTCCTGTGTGAATGTTCTGCAGCCCCAGGAAGGGGCAGGGACCCAAGCTGACAGACCGGCTCATACAAAGCAGTGAATGGTGTATAAATAAGCGTAACACTTGCATGGCAGGTGAAAGATGGATGGAGTACTTAGAAGAAGGCTCTTGGGGACTCAGTGTGGTGTGCAAGATTGGAAAACCTATCCTGAGTATGTACTTTGTACTGGGAGAAACAGGTGAGGCCCCCGAGGACTGCCAGACACCAAGTGATATATTAATGGTTCCTTAGCCGAGCAGCACCTTTGTGAGTGACTATCAGAGGTTCCCTGGCTATTGAGGTTTCTTCTTCTATAAACGTATTTTTGCCATCATGTAGATGCCTAGCTGAGAAAACACATCTGATTTCTATAACAGAACTATTAGAAGTGTTCTTACTATTTGGGGTTGTTAAAGGTTACGTATTTTGAAATAACTGTTCTCCTGTATGTTGGACAAGCACTTCAGTATGTTTTCACTGCAAAGTTTCAACCACATATGATCTCCCTAGATTATATGGCAAAAAAAAAAGGTACTTCAGAAAATTTCAGTTCTAGAAAGCCCTGTGGAAAATTTTCTCTTCATTATTGCTAGCCCCATACACACACAGCTGGGTCAAATGTTGGGATGCCTAAAAATTGTGGATATGCTCCTCAGAGGTAATGAACACATGAATTATCTGCAGGATGGGTGTGTAAACAGTGGCAATGGAAAGACTTTCAGGATTTCTTTCATAGCAGACTCCCACTTAGGGAACTTAGTTCGTGACAACCTGGCAATCCAAGCTTATTTCTGCTTTAGGGATACAGCTTCATTCATTTACATTTGCAAGTCCATTTCCACCAAGGAAAACATCTGGAAACTTATTTTGTTATTGTTTAATATGAAAGCTGAGTCACTATAAAGTAAAATAAAATGACAGCTTTTCATATGACATTCTTGTCACCAAAATAATGTAACTCATGTGCAGTAGGGGATATTTCTGTTCTTTTTTTAAACAATTGCTTGCATTTTAATAATTTGCATATAATTAGATTTGTCCATGTTTTCTGTAAGCAAAAAACTTAAGTGTTAAAAATAGTACTTGTATTAATCTAAAACAGCAAAACGAATTATGCAAAAGCAGTGACTTCTAACGCCACAGCTAGCAATACATAACTAGTAATCCTGCGTGAAAAGAGAAACAGCAGTCAGTATTTCAGGCCATTGCCCTAATAAAACCAGCCTGTTTCTGTAGCACCTTCCAGGTGATCAGTGCGGAGATGTCAGGGCTATACATTAAAGTTCTGCCGCAGCTGGAGACGGGCTCTTTGATCCCCGAGCCAGTGCTTTGAGCGGAGCCGCGGCCAGGCCCATGGTGGGGACGAGCCAGCGCTCCTCGCCAACCAGCTCTGCTCAAACGCTTCGGCACGGCGAGGGTCTACACATTCAAAACCATCCCAAACGTGGCTTCTCTGTCACGCTTCAGTTCTCGGGAAAAAGGTGAATAAACACATCTGAAAAATAAATTGATTTTGGTCACCAATAAGGGCAGATGCTGTGCCACATTTCCAGACTGATGGCGCAAGAGGTCGTCAGGGAGCCGTGCTCCAGTGTCTCAGAGACAGGGCCTGATTTTTGAGTGCCCATAAAGCCCCTGAAGTCAGAGTCAAGTCTGCAAGCTTGAAAAAATCAGAGAATTTATGTACTTAATTACAAACTTGTGGGCTTGCATTTTTGCATAGCTTGGCCTGAGTTATAAATCTTGGCTCTCTTAATCTCCTTATTATTCGTTCTAATACTTTCTTCTGCACAAGAGCTAAAGAACTGGTTCCTTGCTGGAATATAGTCTGTGATTAGAAGGAAAGTGCCTTCTCTTACCTTTTCATTATTTTCCAATACATCTGATGAAAACGTTTCAGATTTATATAGACGTATTTAGCAGCTGTGTCATTTTTACCTAGACTGTGAGGTATGAGTTGAATTTAGTGTTTTTTCTCTTAGAATAAGTAAGTGTTTGGCGATTAGACAATGGCAAAGGTGTTTCTGCTCTCACAAATGTTTTTCATTTTTTAATATTTTTGGATTATTTAATTTCTCTTTGTTTTGTGTGTTATATTGTGGCTGATTTAAGAGCAATGACACTTTCATTTTTATTTTGCAGTGTAAGTACAAGAGGGCAGTAAAATAATATGGAAATTTTAATTTAAATAACTAAGGTCAGATATCAACTCACTTATTTGAATTTGAAAGACTATTTAGGAAATTAAGTGGCCTACATCATTAGTTACCAGTACAACTTGGCTACAAAACAATTTACAGAGCAGCTCCTCAGGAAGAAAGATGGTGAGTCCAAGAGATAGATGAATATGCTTTCAGAAGGTGCCCGAGAGGACAGCACTGTGGCAGATAAATTCTATGCCAGTAAAATGAATGACTAAAGGAATCCTGGAAACTTATCCTGGAAGCCTGATGAAGTCTTATCATTTTTATACTCACTTCTGAAGTTGTCTTGAACTGCCATAAAAATAGATTGCTGGCGCAGAAAATTAACGAGTGTGGTTACTCATGCAGCAGTTGAAGAAAAGCTGACAAACGAGGGCTTGGACTGTTTAAAGACATCTGTTAAGGATGTCAGTAATGCAAAAGGTGCAAGGGACAAGAATGAAATTTACAGCTAGACCGAAGAAGGGACATTGGAGGCTGTAGAAGCACATTCTGGAAAGGTAATAGAGTGTTGAATGTAAGAGTTAAAACAAAAAAGGCATGTGGCCAACTCCCCACTTCCCCAAATGCATACAAACCCTATACATGTCAGTATACCAACATAAGATGTGTAAAGGAAAATATAGGTGACCTGAAATTCTTGGCACAGAAAGAGATCTCGACAAAGCGGCCATTACAGAGGAATGCTGGAATGACAAAAATCAATGGGAGAGTGTAATACCTGGCTATAAACTGAACAGGAAGGACAGATTAGGTCATAGAGCTGAGGGAGCAGTATTAGGGCTACACTGGTGAGCCTTCTGATCAGGAAACGGATATTGAGTCCAAAATGTTGAAGGAGATCAAAGTATCAGCTAAGCCTAATGAGGCAGTAATAATGGGTGACTTCAACTACCTTCAGCTGGTCAAATGTCACAGTGGGATAAGGCAGAAGGGAAGCAATTTCTCATCCCTTGGAGCAATTGCCTTTGTGGAACAGGCCGTTCTAGAGCGCACAAGCTGAAGGGCAGTTCTCAACATCAGTGAGCACAGCAGTGCAGGTGAGAAATGCTGATGTGCTGTATGAAGACAGGCCTTTTATGGTTAAAGCCACGGCTGCTCTCTAATTTAAACTCAGCACCAAAGTGCCAACACCCAGGAATTTGTTTACAGGACTGCTCTAAGATGATGTGAATTAAATCTTAAGAATCAGTATGGAATCCAACTGACATATTCTGTAATACAACAAGACATAGACAGATCAACCAAGGGAGTAGGAAGACAATAAGTATTTGAATATAATTACAAGATTCAGGCTATTTTTTCAACCCAGGATATATGTGTCAGGAATTTAAAAATGTGCTCATGAGATGTCAATAAAAAGAAATAATGCCTACATGTGCATGAAAAGCATGTGAAGCTGTGGCATAAGAACTTTGATATAAGTTGTCAACTCACTCCCACAGAAGGAAAGAAAAAAACGTACCAAAGTAATGACTGCAAGACAGTCATTTAGACCATGGGACTATTAGAAATTGGTTATTGAGTATAAGGACATTCCTGTGAACTGTGGTTTTCTGTAGGTGGATTCATTTAGCATCATAGATCCAATGCGAGGGGGATAAGGAGCGATATATATATACTGGTATATCAGAATAGGAGGAGCAAGAGTAAAGAGAATAATTGAGAAGCAGTCAGAAACAAAAGCAGATTTCACTCATTCAAAAAATATGTAAAGAACTTTAATTATGTTGAAGTTAGATGCTGTTCTAGCATGAAATGGCGAGACATTTCAAACACAAGAGGTAGATGCAGGTAAAGTGGTGACAGATGCAATTCATCAATACAATACCTTCATGCCTCCTCATATGGTGGAGAGAATATGTTGCCTTGCTGATATGAGCATGTCACATTAGCAGCTATGTTTGGAAACAGAAGAATAAAGTTATTAGAAATAGAAAATAACTTTATTATGCATCATGACTTGAAGATATTAGAAATATTGCATTCGAAGGGGGGCATATAATGCTGATATCCAAAAATGTTTTTTTTTCTTGACACTGTTCTAAGAATACAAGCCCAAGCAGAACCAGGCTTCGAACACAGATATCTTTGGTATCCATTTCAAATTTCAAGTGAGCTAGGATTTATTATTCGGAAGGTTTTTAGAATGTGGGATACTAATATGGCATTCTTTGCACAACAGGCATTGTTGCTTGTTTAGTGGATGATTATGGTCATGGCTCTCTGTTCAGCATATGCAAGAAAAACAACATTATTATTTTCTTGTGGTTTTGGAGGCACGAGTGGTAATTACACTTACAAACAGCCAGCTATCTTGTGGCTACAGAAATATGGAAAAGATGGTTGCATCATTTCCTTTGTGGCCCTGAAAATCCCTTCTGCTAAACTTTAGATGATAATGTGAGAGTGCCATCTGTGCAAGTGTGGATTTGGGATGCAGGGAGACTTTTAAAAGGAAGTAGAATGCACTGGAAACCTTGATAGTAGGTCTGAGGGAAATTACATTGCCATGGATAATCAGTTACACGCATAAGCACCTAACCTTACCGTTGCAAGGAACTTGTAAGATACAAAATAAACCTTATCATAACTACAGAATTTGCCATGTGTTTACTAGGTGGCCAAACACCTTTTTACCTTTGTGAAAAAAGACAAGCTGGGTTTCTGATACTCTTCTACCTGCCCTTTGTATCAGTCATAAAGTATTTTGGGTGTAGTGTAGGTGAGAGCGCTACTCTTTTAGGAAGGATGAGAGGAAGGTAAATGCTTGTTAATGAACAGCATGCTTTTACTATTAATTGCTGATTACTGTTAATTTACTGTGAAATTCACTCTTTATCAACTGTGCTTTAAATTTATACACACACACGCACACGTACATGTACACGTACCCCAAAGAAAACAACGATTGCATTAATGGTCTGTGTGCCTTATTGTCTTAAGCAGTAATAATACAGTCATAGCAGATTAATTTTTTTGTTTGGTTTGGTTTTTTTTTTTGTTGAATTATCTATGAAAGTGAAAAGTGTCCTCCAGTACTATATGTACTATATGATCTTGCAGAGGAAGCGTTTTCAACTCCCAAGAGGTAAAAGACCATATTTTAATCTAGATTTTGAACTTTATAAGTTGTTTGCCTGAAGACCAATTTATCTATAACCATATTCTATCTTATTTCATAATTAAATTTATTTAACACTTATTTTCTGCCCTATATGTCAATTTTTAATTGAGCAACAAAAATAAATGCATTAAAATAACATCCTTGCTAGTAACACAGATATTAATGCAGAAAACTAATGTCAATTGTAGTAATTATTTTGAACAAGGTGAGAATAAAAGAAATAACTAGATTTAGTATTTGATTCTCCCTATGAAAACAGATAGTTAAGGGATGTTAACTCTGCCTGTTATAAATATTTTGGCTACTTTTTAACTTACAGTTAATAATATTGGGGAAAATTGCAAGATTAATCTTTAAGGTATTATATCTGGATTACTTTCAGCTTCATAGCAGCTGATGTAAGTATCCCCCATAGTTGTTCTCATGACAAGCTAAGAGGAAACAATGAAACAACTGAGAATACACATGATGAAATATATTAAATTACGCTTGCTTTACATTACACAAATAAAATAGTAATATCTTTGCCTAAAATTTGTATGGGATTACTTTCCTGTAATATTGGGAAAATACTGTCGAAATAAAACTGTAATTAAATTCTTTTATTCTCTGATGTTAAAAAAAAGTTATTTGTTCTCTTTCTTGTTGTTTGAGTAATCATGCTATAATCTATACTTGCTAAATGATATTAAAATGTACTAGCTTCTGTTATTTTTATTCACTACAAAACAATACTTTCATTTCTTAGCACGAGCAAGTCTGATGCTGTCCACATATGCAAGTCCATCCCGAAGCGGAGTTATAGAAACTGATGATAGAATTATATGTGTATATATACACAGAGGAGTAGGAAAAAAATATGTAGCAAAAATGTGGATGGGAGGAATTGTGATAACAATTAAGAAAAGTCCTATCTTCTACTGAAGTCTGAAATGTGCAGAGATTTTTTGACTCTCTATAACTTCTTTAAAAGAAGACTTTTACTTTAGAGTACTAAGAGTAGGGAGGATAGTCATAAATGGTTATAACTGAACAGAAAAAAATGAAGTCTTGCTTTAAAATATCACAGTGGAACAAGACAGTGCTATCATTGACAATAAGCCTAAAAATAGTGCAATTAGGTTTTTGTTTTATTAACCTGTAGACAGAAGAGATTTCTACTTTAATTTAGAAGATGGATATATTTTGAGTAGAATGAAATATCATAAGCTTATTACTAGAAGACAATAGATTCTACTTCTGGTTCCCATACAATGATTTAATTCTAATGAGTGTAGAATACTACTCAGACTCTCATCGGAGTCACAAAATATCCAAAGGTAATAGATAATGCAGTAATAGAAGATTTTTAGCCTGGAAAGTGAATTATATGGGGAAAAACATCTTTAAACAACTAAATGGGCTACTGATGGTCATCATCTTTATATAATGGTTTTGATTGATTAGTTTCTTGTCTTGAGCTAGGGTGAATACAAAGGCAATAGAGGGCTCCACCACATCAGAAGGGTTATGGTCATTTGTGGGGTGAATGCTAATGAAGAAGAAGACATTCAATTCCCATCTCAATACTTTGCTTGACTTTGATTATAATGAATGTAATTGTTGCCTTCTCCGAAAGGTTAGAGTGTAATGGTCGTATGTATTTCCTTCAGTACTCTTACAACACATAGAAAGAAGTCAGTGAAGATTTATTCTTTTTTCTTTTTTTCTTTCTTTTTTGAAAATCCTAATAATAGAACACATACAATAGGAAATTAAAAGGTTCTTTGAAATAATGATGATATAGGGGAAAAAAATCAGTCAGTGACTGATTGCTTGGGGGTTAATTATAAGCATTGAATCTGTCCAGAGATAAGATGGACTTGAACATACTAGTATAAAATTAATAAATGTGTAAAATAAACACAAGAGGAATTTCAATGCATTGGAAAAAAAATTTATCTGATAATAAACACCATTCTTACATGAATATCGAATTGAAATTTGATTGTATCTTGAGGAATTATTTTAAAAAGAAAACAGAAGATAAGGATACTCAAGTTTTTCTTAGCTCTTTTTACTAAAAAAAAAAGGAGAATGAAATCTTGAGTCTCTGTGGGATCTTAGGAGATTTGGAGAATCTTTGAGTTTTGATATGCAGATAAGTCTACACTATCAGCATAAGTCTACTTATGCTGATGCCACTAAGTCATGAATACTGTGGAAACTTGATTAGTTCTTAGAGAATCTGTATCTCTTTCTTTAACCAAATCTTGCCACTTTTATACACAGCCTTTTATTTGTCATCTGAAGAAGTCCATAGCACCTCAGTGTCCTATTAGTTTCCAGTTCTGATATGCATATATTCTTGCATGCGAGTGGTAATTAACTAATAGTTGAATAATTAATAAAATAGACAAGAGAGTTCCATAGTAAGTTATGAATATAACTTATTTTATCTATAAATAAGTTATGGATAAAGAAAGTCAGAGTTTCAAGACTGAGTAAGGGCATAACTGGAAAGGTTCTAAATATGAGTTAAGACAAGCAATTATATTTTCCTATTCTGACATTTGGAAGAAAAATTTTGAATGTCCTAGTTGAATGTCTACCAAACTTGTCTCTAAAGAGACAAGAACAAATGATTTGGTACAGCACCAAATTATTAGACCAGTGAATAGACTTTCTCCATCAGTATATTTTATCAGAAATATCTGCATTTCTAAATGTCAGTTAAATAGACTCACCCCAAAAGCCAAGAGAAAGCTGACCTGACCTTTTGACACCACCTGTTCAGGAATGGGATTTTCTTAAGCATGCTCTTCTGTACAGATAAAAGGTTCATAAAATCTGACCTGCAAAGAATGGTTAAAGGAATTAGATTTGTTTAGTCTAGAAAAGAGCAGACTGAGGGAGGATGTGATTACAATCTTCCAGAATGTAAAAGAATGTTATAAAGATGCTAGTGATCAGTTTTCTCTGTCCAATTGGGGAAAAGACAAGAAGAAGGATGTTTAATATAAAGGAAAGATGTTTAGATTATGTATTAGGAGAAGAATTTGTAATGATAAGAATAGAAAATGTGGACAAAAACTACATAGGAAAATTGTGTTATCACTTACAGGAAGTTTTCAAGAATAATAAGACCAATGCATGTCATTAATAGTTTGGATAGCTACCCTTCTTCATGATGCTAGATGATTAGGTAGGTACGATAGGTAATGGCTTTTGAGTCATTTTCCCCTCTTCTATTTCTCTAACTGTTAAAATTGGCAAGGTTTTCTAATTTCAGGCCTTTGGAAAAAAAATCATTAGCCAATGGGCAGCTTTTGATCTGTATATGATACTTCGGCAAAAGAAAACAAAACAAAACAAAAAACAGATTATGTGATAAAGATAGCAACGTCTGATGGATGACAGAATAATTAGATAAAGGAGCCAAAAAAATGCATATTGACTTTGGATCTAGAATTAGCAGGAGTACAGCTCACTAAGAATAGCAAGGAATTAATTTTTGCTCTGTTACTTCAGAATGTTACGTTACACATTTGTTTTCTGCATGAGGATAAGAAGAAAAAAAAAGGGAGGAGACTGTGATAAAAAATCATCCAACTGATATATCCAGTGTTGAGTTATGGCAAACCCATTCAAAAGAACAGAAATAACATCAAAATCATGCCGTCTTTGCCAAATGTTCATAAAACCTACTAGGAAAATGCCACATACTGTGACCCATTGCGTGTTCAAAACCAGTTGGGTAACAGTGAAGAAAATTAGAGAACATAAGCTAAGCTAGACGTTGAAAATCATATTGCAGATTAAAAATGAAAGTGGATGAAGATTTTAGCTCTTGTTCCATATTGATACCAGTTGTCTGTTTGTGGTTTGAAAGCGTCACATGCTTATAGCTTAATTGTGTTTGATGCTGACGGGGGAGCTTAGAGATATGCTAAACATGTAAAGGCATCTATTTATATGCATAAGTAGGGAGTAGGCATCAAACATCAGGATGTTCATTTTGCAAAGAAAGCAAATTACTTATCATGTTACTTTAAAAAAAAAGTTCTCTTGCTTTCCTCTTATATGTAAAATCTGGTTATACTCTCGGCTCACCTATTTTTATTTTGTAGGTGCTGCATAACGGACTTATCATGGAAATGAATCATCCAACAGCTGGGAAGATAGCTGTTCCAGGTTAGATATTTATTTTAATGGAGCTTGAAACTAAATGCTGAATGACATCCTGAGTAGTTCTGGAACTCAGCTGAGGACATGACACATCTTCACTTTTCACTCAAATGAACAAAAGTTTAACCGGGAAGACATTTGTGCTCATATTCATTCTGGTAGCAAAAAAATGGGTTAAAATGTACATAGGAATAGCTTCTGCTTTTCATCGGTCAGTTGTCACAAAACATGAACGTGGATTTGATAATATTTGCCAACTCCCACTGATAAAAAATATTGCTGCTAAATCATCTACATGAATATGTGTATCTGTTTTTGATTTAGGCCTGTTTTGAAAGTTACACTGACTTCTTCTAGGGACATTTCTGATGTAAAAATAGAAAAAGAAGAAAGAGAAGGGAAGTGAAGGATTCTTCACAGTATTTTTTTTTAATGAAATGACACAAAGTTCTGTGGTGATATAGCTTCTTAAGTAGCTGTTTTGACTTTCTGAAGAACATAGAAGTAATAAACCAGTGTCTCCTCTTTTAATACTTAAAGTGGATCAGGGCTTAGAACTGATGTAGCTTTACTTGAAGTCAGTGATAAAATGGAGGTATGTTTGTCTGGAGCCATTATGAAAATTCTCATTTAGAGCCTCACATTTGGCTCTGTTTTGACCACTGAGCCATACCTGATTCTCTCTAAGCTACTTGGTCAACTTTTTTCTGCTTTTTTATACTTTTCTCTCTCCCTAGCCGCATGCAGAATTATTTCCTCCTGCATTCAGAGCACCATGTCGTTTTTATTTTTGAAACATCTTCTCCTTACACAGTGACTTTCTGTGCCAAATTCCACTCTCTGACACAGCATCCAGTTGTCATCAATTTCGGTTGACTTGAGCACATGTAGTGGTAAGAAGAATTTGACCCTTAAAATTTATCTTAATTTGCACATCCTGGAATCACACTGGGATGCAGAAAGAATTATTTGAAAGAAATCAATCCCAGATTAGATCATGTTTTTTTGCATGAAGAGAGGGGGTGTTTTGCGTGCGTGTATGTGTGTGCCTCTTTATCACAGTTTGCTTTCCACATTTGGTCTCACCAGGCTTGGAAGTTTGGGTGACTGGATTCAGAAATGCTTCTCTGATTTAGATGCACATATCTGGAAATAGCAGTCCTTAGGTTTTAGCTTGTAACACAAAAAGTAATCCTGGTCTACTTATCCAAAGGGGAAACTAGCAAGGGTAGTGATTTAATTCTTTTTTAAAAAGTGGGTAGAAAAGCCTTGCAGATGGCAGAAAAAAGTGTTTAAGGTTTCCGTGTTGCATACAATGTATAATCTATCTTGGAGAAAGCAAATACTCCTTAAGGGGATAGGTTAAACTGCAAGAAGAGGAAGGAGATGAAAGGAATGTTCTAATGTCTGTCAGCAGCGATAGAGAGTATTGGCAAGAGAGTGAGTTTTTACATAGGTAAGCCACAGTACTTCCCAAATCCTTAGTTATTTTTTATTTTATTAAAACTCCAAACCAGTGACACTGAACTGAACTGAAATAAATCATCTTAATCTCTTATGGTTTGCCATTTAGATGGGTTTCTATGAAGAGCTTGTTGTATTGAAGCAGATGGCTGAAATGATTATTGGACATTTGAGCAGGAAAAGGAAAATTCCTTTCTTAGCATGGAAAGATAGGGATGGGAGAGCCAAGGGAGTGCAGGGTGAAGGATATACATTCAGTGTGAACAGAATGGGCCTATTGATATTGGTAGAAAAGGACTACATTACCCTGTCCAAAAATGAGAGTGTGTGAAGAGTTTGACTACTGTTTATGATAATGGAAGTATTATGGAGTTGTCATGGAGAGTACAGGGGGAAGCATACGGAGAAGATCTCCAGCAGATCCAGAACAATTTCTAGTGCTCATTGAATAAGTAGCAACTTGATTTCAGTGTGAATGTATTCAAATATTAGGTACAGAAGAGCTTTTTAACTCTCAGTTTCTGGCTTAGAGTTCGTAAATAAAAACATTAATGTCAATGTTGGAACTGAATGTTGAACAGAGAAGAAATGTCTGTGTGAAGACATCGTGGACTCTATGATCCCAAGATAAACTGGCTAGCTGTTATTTCTTCTCTATATAAGCCAGACTTTAATGTGTCTTTTAGTAATTGAATTGGACATCACACTTGAGGCTCTTGACAGAGGTCAGACTTCGTGTTGCCAAGTTACAAGTGCAACAACATACATATACTGAGTGTGAGCTTGTTGGTATATTTCAGCCCCAGAGATCACGGTTGGCCTCTGCTTCTGTTATATTGGTTTCAACTAGTCCTTTCTACAGACATAACCCACTTCGGAAGTGGGTTCCAATCTCTGTAGGAATCTTCACTTGTAGATTCTGCCACTGCTGATATTCTGAGGGAGTTCTTCATCGACTTTAATGTTGTCTACATTTTTACATTGAACTTGTTGATTCATGTCCCCACCCTTCCCTCAAATATATTTTGAATACTCTCTGTGCATTTACAGATTTTGGTTCCTTACACACCTAGTTAATGCTTCCTTCTTTACTCATGTGTGCGTGAGTGAGTGTGTGTGTGTATATATGTATGTATATATTTTTTTTAAAAAATTCCCAACCTTAAACATACTATGTGCCAATGACTGAAGGTAAGCAGACCCTGAAGTAACAAATGGTGCTGGAATCGGAGAGGTTACATTCTTACATATATATGTCATATATATCTCTGTATTTCTATTTCTTCTTTCAAAATGTGTGTGTCTTGGTATTGATATTAGGAGAAATACTAACAGTATTTTGTTTTTCTTTTGCTTCTAGTATTCACTCGAACTTGTCTTTGCATATATATGCTCCTGTTACTAAGATAGTTGTTATACTCAAGGGCCTATGTGAAAAAGGAGTTCCTTCACTCTGCCTGAAGTATGACTATATGAAAGACTATAAGACCACTTCTAATAGAAACATACTTCTCTGGGAGATGATTTGTATATTTTTCTACATATTTCATTCAGCCTGTTCATATCATGTAAGGATTCTAGAGCTGACCTTGGGCACAGTGGCTTGGCCACAGTGTGTTGTGCAATACTGAGAGAGCACCTTGCTCAAGCTGCAGAAGGACAGCACGGCTGCACTCGCCATTCTTTGCAGGACTAACCCATCAGATTGCAGGACCATGAGGCTGCTCTGGCTCTGATCATTAGCTCAGGGAAGGAAGGGCCCCCACAGTGGCTGAGGCTGGAGCCTCTCCATGAGGAGAGGCTGAAGACTCAGTGCTTGTTAAGCCTGAAGAAGGGATGGTTTCACATAGCAGCCCTCCAGGGCTGATTGGAAGGGCACTGGGGAGAAATAGACAGACTCATCATAATGTTGCCTAGTGGGACGTAAATTGAAACAAGAGACTGGATTTAAGGAGGAACTTTTTCACCTTGAGAGTAGTGAGGTAGTTAAGCAGGTTGCTCAGAGAGGTTGAACTGGCTCGGTCCTTAGGACATTCTCAAGAAAGTGCTTGATAAAGCTCTGAGCAACCTGGTCTGAGCTCAGGGCTGACCCAGCTTTGAGCAGGAGGAGGTTGGATGGGAGAACTTCTGAGGACTCTTCCAACTTGGCTCATATTATGATTCTTTGATTAACTTCAGCATTTCCTCTCTCATCTCTGTTCCGCTTAGCCCTTTTAGTGGAGATCTGGAAGAAGAACAGCACGTTTTTAAGAAAATGAGAAATGTAGACCACAAAAAGTACTTTTGAGGGCAAGAAAATGATAGAGGAGCAATGTTTTATAGAGCACCAGATTACAGATGGTGCTGAATGGTGCAGAGACAGTACAGTTAAGTGAAGGGACGAAATTTCAAGAAGCTTCAGCATCTGGAATAATCCTGAACTCCTCTGCCAAAGAGTAATGGACTTTTCCAAACAGCAGGAGCATGTGGGTTTCCGGGAACCACTGAGTAATTCATTCTGAATTGCAATATGGAGTATAATGGATAGCTATCCATTTCAATTTTATAGAAAAAGCTAATGGCTATGATGCAATCTTGCCCAAGCCTTTCCCATTATCATATATTTTATGTCTGGTTTAGAAAACTGAAAAATATTCCTAACATTAGCATTATCGAGCATCACTGCTTACTTTTAAAAGTTGCCAGCTGTGTTTTATAGTCAAAAAAGTGTTTGTAATATGAAAAAGATCTTCATTTGTTTTTTCTTAACATACCAAATCTTGTAGAATTTGCTTTACTAATTGCTTAATTACTAGCAGGAAACCTTTGTGAACTAAACCTCACTTCTGACGACTTCTGAAGCTTAAAAATTGAGATTTGGACACAGGCCTACATGTTGGAATCATCTCTAATCAAATAGGAAACAATGTGTCTGTGGAAACCAGATAAAACACCTATTCCAGACAAAATGACTATTCTTAGCTTTGATGGTGTTCCTATTCATGTTCTTCTCATCCCCATTTCCTGAGTTGGTAAACACTATTTCTGTCCCTTGGCCCATGATCAGCACTGTGTGCCTTGCTATTATTCAGAAAGGGCAATGTCATACCTGCCCTCGTGACTTCCTTCAGTGCTGTGAGACTAAGTGTTTGGGGGACTGCTCCAAGCTCAGGATTCCTCTTTGGCATAGTTTTCTTGGACTGAATTCAGGCAATCTATGCTAATTAATCAACCTGCTCAAGAGAACTGTCCCTTTTTCCGATCTTCTCCTGTCACTGTATATTACAAATATACTACTGAAACAGGAAAGAATTTTTTTTTCAGAGATAGGCTTTTCCTGCTGCATGATTCATTAAATGGTGTCATGGTTCCATGGAGACCAATTGCTATCAATCTCTTAAAGGAATGGTTTTAAGTCTTTGAGGCAAGAAATCTAGTAAGACTTCCTTACTGTACCATAGACTTCTTCCTTAATCTCAAACAAAGCATTTAACTGACCTTCCTAATCACTTGTTGCTATTCTGATCTTAATTAGTATTTGAAAAATATCTTCAGTTCTTAGGGAAGGAATTTCATATAAAAATATATTTATTATGTATGTATTTATACTTATTTTAACCGTATACAGGGAAGGCTAATTTTAGAGGTGAAAACAACAGAGGGGTTTCAATATGTTTGCTCAGTGTATTTCAATACATGGAGCATATATTGCTGTTAAATACACATACCATCCGTTTTTGTTCATTTACTGTGAGTCAAGTGGGGAAGCTTCAGGAGGACGAGATACATGTCAGAAAAAGGCATCCTCTTGCATTAGGGGAGTATGCAGGAAATTAAGGATGTCTGTAGTACAATCCATCGTTTCCTGCAGCTAGGAGATCCTACAATACAGGAAAAACAACAACAAAATAAAAAATCCCTTTTATTTATTTATATATTTTTTTGCACGAACCTCTGCCTGAACTTCTGATCCTGTCTGCTTCTCATCAGGCATTTTTCTCATATGTGTGTGTGTGTGTGCGTGCATGCATGTGCATGGCTGATGTTGATTGAAAAATTTTAATTTCACTTCACTATTTATGGTACATTGGAGACAAACAGCTTCACCGGCATTACCGTTACCTCATTCGCCTTTTTTAGTCATCAAGGCTGACTGTTTATGTCTTTTACATTCACAGAGCTGATTCCAATTTTGAGGAATTCAGGACCATTACAGGAACTCAGTAGAAATGATGTATGACAACTCACTTCGCTATCCTCAAACTACTTAAATAAATAAATAAATATATAAACATTGTATTGGTACTGATTACAAAAGCAGAAAAGAGATGGTGGGAATAGCAAGGAATATGCTATATGCCTCAGGATTATGTAGAACAGCCTCATGCATTTTTTTAAATTCAGTTATCTTAATTTGGAGTCTTTTAAGATTCCTTTTAAAGCAGAACATTAGTTACAAGCCTTTGTATATATATTTCATATTTTGCATATTATTTCTCTTCTGCCATATGCTTCCAGAGTATTTTTCTGATGGATATTTTGAATTTTGTTATTAATTCTTAGAGTGGTTTTAGTACCACACGTAGTCCTTTAAAAGTTATCACTTTAAAGAAGAAAAGCGGACTTTGTCTTTGCTGGTTCTGTGAGCTTAGTTATTCGGGGACATTGGGAAATGGTCCCTCTTTAATCCAGCAGATCTGGATTAACTGCACGTGTGTCCTGCTGTCATTCCCATGCCGAATGGTACAAGCAGCCCCATGTCGTTAGTCAGACAGTGGCTCCTTCTGACTCATGTTGAGTAGGATCTCAGCTGGGATTTCGTCCCTGTGGACCCCAGGATTTCGTAGTCTTTCTCTACGTTGTGTGTCTACATGGCAATCAAGGGCGTTTGTCTTGTAGGCAGAGTTACTTTCCAGGAGCTGCCACTGACATATTGGGAGGCAAAATAAAAATATTTCAGTGGACAAGTAAGGATATATGTCAACTCTGTATGCAATGCAATTAAGCAATTTTGGGTGAAGTTTGGCTCAATAGTAGTCAGTGATTATATATCTACGTTTTTTTTTCCTCTGTATGTATTCTTCTGGAGGGGAAATATAAGATACTCTTAAATATGAACAGATATTTTTTGAAGTATTTTTGAAGTATTATTTGGACATCTAGATAAAGTCATTGATTTCCCACCAGTGATGACAGTCCTAGAATACAGTTTTATTTAGAAACAAAATAATTATTTCTCTATTCAAATGTGTTTCTCACTTTTTTTTCTGTATAAGTAACAGTAACCCAAAAAACGTTTGCCCCTCACTCTGTAACAAGCACAGCCAGGTGCTCACACAGTTCAGGGTGTGTGATTGTAAAGATATATCTGCATGCCTCGGGTGCATTGTAAAACAGCCAAATTACTTCAACACCCATAAATTGTAAGTATATCTTTATGATCTTTAATAATTATTGGATAAAAAAAGGAATCCACTGTCAGCTAAAAAGTTTGGCTTCATTAAATGTAAAAATATGTTTTAAACATTTAGACAATTTTACTTAATCCCTAGGATACTGAGTATATTAATCTACATTTGTATTTCCGACATGTCTTCTTGACCCAAGCCCTGCTATATGTGAGCCCAGACTGAGAAATTCTGTGGTCAACACTGGCCATTAGACCATACAGTTTGACTTTCACCCATTTATTCCTTTGAGGTATGTTTTGACTAAAGCGAGTCTTATTCAGAAAGGTGACAATTCTAAATTAAAGTCCTCAAGAGATAGAAAATTTCATCAAACCTGTGCCAGTTTCTTCAAATGGCTAATCCAGATCATTATTAAAAATCCATGCCCTATTTCTATAATCTGAATTTATCTTTTTAAAAAATTCAACAGGTTTTTCATGTCTTTCTCCCATATGTTACAGCTTCAAATACTTTTATTTGCTCCAATTAAAAGTACTTACATGATAGAAATTGCACCTAGACTTCTTGATAAACTATGCAGGGTGATTTGACCAGGTAGTGTGTGTAAGCAGAGTACCCTGGACTCTGTAAGTAATATGTGTAAGTACCTGTGTGATCCTGTCTCTTCCACAGTCTATATACTGCACCTTTACAGGAAAAAACTGCACATGTATACATAATATTAATGGAGTGATATATTTTACTATAGAAAGCAACTGATATTAGGAAGATGTAGAACCAGAAGAATCTTAGGAGTCTATGTGTTCAGAGTAGTAGAAAATATGGAGGCCTGGGACAGAGAGCAGAGTCACTGCTTTCCCTGTGGTTCAACTATATGCATCTCTGTGCACGTAATTATTTTTCTTTTTATTTTCATATCAGAAGCTGATTAAAAACCTTTGCTGTAAAATTTATAAACTATAAAAATCTCAGCAGGATCTTCCTGCACTGTGCAGTCACCACAGCTATCCATGTTGACTCAGGGACATAAAGACCAGATCTGGAACAGAGTCTCCTCCAGTTTCCTCTTGCTGTCTTTAGTCTAGTCTACCTGAACTTGGTTTAGTAATCTATTTTTCTTTAGTCTGTAGTAGATAATCTCCTTGAGTTGTTTATATTATTAGCTTTAGATGAACAGATGAACATCTTGAATTAAAAAAAAATAGACATCCTTTTAAATGTGCATTTCCCCATTGATCTCCATTATTTCCTTCTTGAACTCTATTTCAGGCCCAAGTCTTAAGGTGAAAAGACCTGCACTGTCTCTCACCACATTTCCTTGTAAATGACAGCAATCACATTGGCTGCTCTCTTTGGAGGAGCTTCTGATCCTGCTAATGTATCTTTCTGGAGATAGAGATAGAGAGGGTTAAACCAAAGTAAAGTTATCTTGAAATAATTTATTTGAGCCAGTCAGTAATAATCCAGTCAAAACTCAGCCTCACAAACAACTTATTTAACAGGCTCAAAATCACTTCCTAATCTGACCTAAGACATTAATTTCTTAGTTTCTTGCTGCAGGTATTTAGCAAGGACTTTAAAGAAGAGAGGAAAGGAAATAATTCAGTTGTGGAAAGAAAAATCGCCTTCAAAATCCTTCTTGAAAAGAATCCAGGTTCTCCCTTCTCCTTGAAGTCTGAAGTGCCCTCACCTGTGACTGACACAGTTGGGGTTGTTGCTGTTGCTGAAACAGAAGCACCAGAGGCTGAATCAAAGGTTCCTACAAAGTTTTCTGTCCCTGGGGTGAACAGTCCTGTTACTTCTACCCAACTCAGACAGAGGAACAAGTGATCTTGGTGCCATGCCCCTTCCAGGGTATTTTCGAACCTTGCAGTGCACAAGGAACCTGTTCCGGCTTTTTAAGGTGGCCCGTCCACCATGTCACAATCGGTAGGTAATTGACATGTCATTTGGGAACGATGGCACTATCCCAGGGTTATTCCCTCACAGCCAAGGTCTCAGGGCAAGCAAAAATCAAACGGTTCATCGAAGACCTAAGCCCACTCGATCGTCCGTGTAAAGAATTTTGCTCGAGAGGTGAGACCAATCCGGTAGATTTGTCACACAAGGTAGGGGACCAGGGGACAGGCAACGGTGGAATGCAAGCCCACAGGCCATGCCTACCCGAACTAGCACACGAGTCCAGTAAGGATATCACAGACCCTCCTGTGGCTCAAGGCT
>JAUBOD010000256.1:0-166513 GCA_032353885.1 Nothura maculosa | reverse complement strand
CTGGGAGAGAGGCAGCGTTAGTCACCCGATCTTAGCGGGGTCCGGCGGGAACCACGAGGAGGTCCTGCCTCCCATTCAAGCCCAGGTCGTAACCACGGTTCCCAGTAGAAAGTCATAGTTACTCCCGCGTAACAGAGTTGAGGGCACCTTCCTAAGCACAAAGACGTGCAAAATTCTTGCTGTTATTCCGCTGAAATACGGTAATACCATGATGGGATGGTATTCTTGTGTACTCCTTTATTTTTTTGTAATATTTTAAATGAATTTGACCCAACTGTACTGCTTTACAAGGCTCCTGTCTGACTATGGACAAGTCACTTGGTCTGGGAGTTATATTTCTCAGTTCTTCATCCAAGAAATAAAGATAATAGAACTTGCATGTAATGGCAGAGGATAAATATGAACGGAGTTGCTCACTCAAATTCGAAACATTTCTGTGTAGTTTTTGGAAGAAAGGACTTGGGTAGAAGTGAGGGGCAAAATAAGACTTATGGGTACAAGTTTTACAGTTCAAATGAGGGGGGGAGGCTACTATAAATATATAACATGTACCCATTATGGTTTAGTATATTTTTTATCTATCTAGTTTTTTTATTTGTATCTTCTGAAGTTGGATGTATCTTACAGTTATCTTGATTGCTGCAAACTTACAGTTATTTTAGCTGCACTTTTTTGTACTTCCCAAAGCTATTTCTGGTAATGTTCTGTCCATAAACGATTCTCATGTTGCATCAAAATCTCTTAAAAAAAAAAAAGTATTTACTATCTTAGAGGTATGAGATATCTGCATAGGCAGTAAAAATTGCATGGATCTGTTTATCTGTCATGCTGCATTTCAAACTCATGTCTAATTTGCTTCCCAATTTCTTCCTGAAGAGTGTGTTGCTGTGACTGTTCCCAGATCTCTCATTTCATCTGAGTGTCTGTGATTCAAATGAGTTTTCTTCAGATATATTTTTTTCTCCTGTATGAGTAGAAATGAGACCAATTGGAAAGCAAGTCTTTCATGCTTCCTATCTCTCAAGATCCCATTACATGGGCAGTGCAGGCAGAGTTTGGGCCAAGCAGCCACTTTACCTATTCCAGAGCTAATGTTCGGTGTTAGGATACCTCTTTACTCCAGCAGATCTGCTTTGCAAAAATCTCTGCCTTAGAACAAGCAGAGTGATTTGGGTCTGAGGCTTACATATTCCAAATGATACCTTCATCATTCAAAAACTATTGTCCCTTCTTTTACCTCCAATGGTTCTACTAACTGTTCTGAAGTTCTTTTGGGACGTGGGAATATGGGCACTTTTTTTGTTTTTCCAAATATTGTGTGAGTCTATCTGAACCTTTTTTTTTAATTTGGCTAAAATATGCTCCAAATTTGGTTTAAATTTGCAAAGTTTTTTTTGGCAAATACAATCAGTTTGTCTTTCATTCACTGTGTGCAAAAGGCTTAATCCAAGACAGAGCAGACGTGACCTATTCTAATCCAAGGTATCTTGAAAACATCAGGCACTGGGGCAAGACTATTAGAAAAATCTTCCCTCTGCACAGTCTGTTAAGGTTTGGAACAGTGTCCCCAGAGATGACGTAGAATCCCCATTTCTTTGGCTGTCTGAAGCCGGACTGATTATAGCAGTAAATAAAAACAGTTTAACCTTATAAAAAGCATATAAATCATTCTATTAAAAAAGGATTGGTGACTTATTGAATTTTAAAATTTGGTGCCAGTTTATTGCTTTAAATTAAACTGTTTAGAGATTGTGCCTATGGCTGGCCAACAAAACATGATATTGATTTCTCTGTAAGCCGAATGTGCCTCGTGGGTTTTGCACTGTCTGCAGAGATGAAATGAGGCAGAGGCTTTCAGATTGGAACAAGGTTTTTAATATTCTTTGCAAGCTGTTTTTAGAAACATCACAAGGAACATAAAAGCAGGCACACTGTGAAGCGAGACAGTATGATTTAAAAACAAATATGTAGCAAACAATTTCAGAGTTGATCATGCAAAAATACCTCATTCCGGTTTTGCAATCCTAGCTTGCGCATGCTGAAATCACAACTGCGTTCACACATCTGCTATTTCCAGTCCACGAACGCATATGTATTTACACCAGCTTGTATCAATTCATAGCAAATTACAGGATTAATGCAAAAAAGTTAAGGTGCATTAGAGTGATTTGTGTAGGATGGACTATGAGTAAATCTTTGCTAAAAAAGCACTTGCTCTAGGTTGCTGAATTGCATTTGGGAATTATTTGCTTTCTCAAAGATCTGTGAAGTAGAATTTTATCCTGGAGTTGAGTGATTCTCTATTTACGCAAGTTTAGTTCTGGTGATACCATTCAGCCATTTCTCTGTAGCTTTGTTGCATGCATGTTACATTTTCTACATTGTGACCTGCTTTGAACCCCTTAAGGTTGCTGATTTGGTCAATGAACTGGTCCCCCTGGAAAATACTCTCTTTAAAAAACACATGAAAAGGCCATGTGATGGGGGCAGGTTTAAAACCTGAGGTTTCATATGAGGAGAATAGTTAGCTTTCAAGCCTCTCTCCTCAACCAGAGCCTATCCATCATTTGGGCTCCCACCACAAACCTACATCATCTTCCCTGCTCCTTGAACCTGGTACAAGGTGCTGAGATGCTAAAGAGAAACAGCTGTGTGGGAATGCGAGCGGTATCAGCACTGCGACAGGGAAATAGGAGAAGTTGTACTGATAGCAAAAGAATTAAAATAGGAGCACACTCTTCCACTGCAAGAGAGTATCAGTCATTACTAAGGTTCTCTGCTCATCTTAGGCAAGTGCAAAGTAAAATAGCAGTGGATAAGTGACTTAGGTTCACAGCAGCTGATCCAGTGCTAGGATAAGAGAACCAAAAGTTGTACTGAAGGTCCACACTTATGGGAAAACATGGAGAAGGAGCTGGGGAAGCAGGCAACAGGAAGAGATTGGGATGAAATGCAGCCTTGCAGGCACAAGATGGTGCAGAGTTCCCTTCTGTAAATTGACCCTGGTCACTGGTTCATCAAACTGATTCTCTGAGCCCGTAACTGGAAATACTTGTTAAGCTTCAGTTCTGGTTAAGGTTCAGTAAATACTGCAAAATAACAGGTCAGGTTGAATTCCAGTCTAGAAGAACATAATGATTTGAAACTCTTTGGTTTCATGTGTGGTTTATCTCTTGGGCTATAAGTTTTTCTGGAAGCATTTAGAATATTTAAGAAAAACAAACAGCTTGTTTGCAAAGGCAATCACTTTCCATGCAGTTCTATCAGATATTTCTCTAATGAAGCAGTGAGTTATGTGCTTGATCAAGTGATTGCACCCCTTACTATTTTGTATGTGCAAGCCAGGTGTTTATATGGATAAATGAAGACTATGCAGTTCTGTGTTTCATTTGAGTGTGCCTGCATTTTAAAACCCAGCCTTCACCTCCCAGAAGGGAACACTTTAGATATCAGTCAGTTTGACAAAGGAGGCTCTTTTGGCAAACATTCCATTTTTTATGTTTATTCATGCTAAGGGGAATAGAGAATCTAAAGATGGGGTAGATTCTCATGATGGAGGTGTATTTACCTTTGCTACCTTCCTAGATAGCAAGGTAAGGATTAGTGTTGCAATTGCGGAAAGGGAATTTTAGTTCCTGACTTTGATTATACTCACAAATCAATGTCCTCATGAATTCGGTTTATGATTTATAGATATTTTAGCTCAAAAGCAAACTTTAATAGCCTGCCCTTCTACAACTTTTTTTTTTTTTTTCCTGAGGGAAAATATCAGGTCTTGAAGTGTTCTTTGCTTCTCGGAGATTAATGTGCCCTGTTCTAGCTTTTACCAGCTCTAAAAGAATGTGGTAAGAATTGGTGGGTGAAGCACAACTTTGTTGGAGCTGCAGAGCAATAGCAGATACCATTCTGACCCAGCCTTCATGATTTCTCAAGTGCTTTTGTAACAGTGACCCTGTAGAGAAAGTTGTTGAAAGGAAACAGAAAGAGAAATTGGAGTAACAGCTCAGAGGCATTGGCACATGAAAATTTAATAGAAAATCCTTGGTATCGTCATATGAAGGTATTCACCTTCTAAGAGCTATTAGTTTGACCTATTTTAAGTCTCCCCAAATCCTGGCACAGAGTGGAGATTCTTTGGAACCTTCCTTCCAGATTTTCTTAAGGAGGCAAAAAATATTTTGCATATTACTTTGATATAACTTTCAGATTCTCTTTACTAAATGGCTCATCATTAAAAGTAATACCATCCTACCATCAATGTGATGTTTGATTACTGTTTCCTTGCATTTTCTTCTCTCTCAGGTATCCTCAGGTTTGTTTTTAGCAGCAGAAATTTGCAGTCCATTTCTATATTGTGGGGCATGACATGCAATTCTATTTTTTAGATATTTTGAGAGATATTTACTTTTTTTCCTACAGACTTAAATGTTGTATAAAAGAGCTTACTGTAATTGACAAGAAAGCTGAGCTGTGATATTATATTACATTTTTTGTATCATTAATTTCAATGATTTATAACATGTCTATATAATTTTAACTAGTCATGATATTAAAGACAGAAAAATCCTAGTTTATGGAGTAAATCTTATCATAAACTAGATAATCCTAGCTTATTTATAAGCAAGATTTCAAATATTGAGTACTGAATCTTAAAGGAATTTGTATGCTCTGATGGTTCATGGAGACTGCATTATTAAAGATAAGTGTCTTAGTAGTGAATAATTCTAAAAATTCAAGATAAATAAATTAAACTTCTATAAAGTGTAAAAAAATAAAAAAAAAACCCTGCTCCATTCATTGGATTCTTCTAGGAAGGTTAGGTTCTATTTGCAGGAGCTTTGCCATATCATAAAATTTATAAATTAAGTATAATGAGGAATAGTGATCAATAATCAACTTAAGTGCCTCATATAATATGAAACCTGTTATGCAAATCATAATGTGAGCATTCTGGTTCATAATGGATTTTTGAGTATATTATCTGATAATTATAAAAAGGTGTTAGAAAGATCCAGTTTTAGAGGCCCTTTAAAAAGAACTCAGTTATAACTTATGAAATTTCCAAGCTTTTCAGTGCTTAATTTCTCTGTCTGAGTGGTATTTGGTGATTATAAATCTACTTTTGTATTTAAGTAGCATGACCACTACAAAATCCTCCTGCATGATAAGAAAATAAATCCGGGTACCAAGGACCATGGCATTTGAACTACCACTTTGAGGAGAAAGGGCATTATCTTGCATATGCCTTGCTCATTGTAACAAGGTAATAGCTAATTTCCACTTCATTGTTGTTTTTTAGCTACTGAACTTGCTTACCTATGGACCAAAGACACCAATCCATACAAGAATGCAATTATACATAATTGGGGAGTTATTTCTGTACACAGATGTAAAACAGTCTTTGAAAGACTTATGACTTTTGATTATATATTGGCTTCTTCTACGAGTCTCAAATTTCCAGTCTTCCCTAAATATTGCAACTGAGATAGAGGGAAGTTGGCAGAGAAAACAATTTTCTCCTGAACTTTAAGATATAATGGATATACAGTTCACTTACCAGTGATGTTTTCCCACTGGTAACATTTAGTCTCTAATAAAAGAGAAGATGATTGAATGGACTTGCATCTATGTAACTATAAGAGAACTATGTAATGGGAAAAAGCCAAATTATTAAGACAATGTACATTGACCAGAGTACTTAACACTTTTATGTGGCCACTGACCATACAATGACATTTGGGATATGACATAAATTGTTTTTTCCAGTGCTATTGCTTCTATTTTCCAAAAAATGCTAAAATACATGAAAGTAAGTATTCTTTCCAGTATACTCCTCCTCAATAGGCCTAAAGGATGAATTTAAGCCACATATGTTGTGTATTCTGCTTGTTTATGTTTTCTGTGCAATGCCTGAAATGTACTTTGGCTGACTAAATAAGCAGAAGTTTTTTAAATTAACATTTTTTTTAATATTTTGAATCCTAATACTTGCGCATTAGGACTTTTTGCTCTTATGCCCACCTAGATTTTTCAGTCATGTTTTTCTATAGCTACTTGAATATGCCCCAGACATCTTTAGTATTGGTGCATTTCTCCCTGTATTATATCCCAATGGACAATAGGATGAAATACGTAGAATGCCACATATGCTGCCATTTTGGATTTGATGGAATTAGTTAATTTAACATGAAGGGATATATTCCATACGGCCCTCTAGGGAGAGTCGCTTCCTTTATTATGCATTGTGATTATAGAACATCATCATTTACATCATCCTTACATCTTTCGTCCACCTGTGTGTCCATCAGGCTCCCTCTAGAATGATTTACTAGCAAGGGAGAGGTTTTTCGTTAGTCAATGTAATGCTGTCCTCCTCTGCTACCATTAGTACTAGGGACTATTTCAGATGGGCACCTGACAACAGGAAGGCCTTTATGAAATCCTTGCTTTAGGTTGATTCTCTAATGAACAGTGGAAATGGCCCCATGAACTGTGAAAGCATCTGGTCCATGCTGGTTCATAGAAACAAAATCCATTATTCTTTCCCCTACAGTCATAATGTGTCCAAGACCAGCAGAGGTTAAGAAACTGGGTTTGTTTGGCAGATGTTTCTTGTTATTCTGCCAATTAAGTCAACAATAGGTATTCATAATCCTAGGGAGGGTTGGAGGTCATAGAAATTACAGGGCGTACAGAATGGCTCATGCATAAATAGTTGAAAAAGAGGAGTGATCTTTTCGGGATTTCTTTCCCCTTCCTTTTATTCTGCTTGTCCTAAGGGCTGTCACCAGTCAGTAACATTGTGCATTGGCTTCACCCCTTGGTTCTGGCTGCCATGTTCAGGGTCCTGAATGGCACAAATTGTGTCTCATTGTTGAGATATTTTTCTGCACTTTGACTTGTGCTCCACTTTCAGTGCTTTGTATGAGTATTATAACATTTTCTGAGCAAATAGGTTAAAGTAAGTGCCTGAATATGTGCATTCTCAAGAGAGAATACGTGGAATATATGAAATAAAGAGAGTGGTTGTTGTGGAGAGGCAGGGTGTGCAATGCAGTCTTTTGTTATATTGCCAGTATGGACCAGAGAAATTCCTTGGATTCTGGCTTTCTGTTCCTCTTGAGTATATCACTGGTGAGGGAGAAATATAGCTTGCAGAGGAGCACTGATCTCAAAGGAGGAAAAGAGACTGGGGGAAATCATCAAAGAGCCAGTTGGTTTGCTTCTGGCTGGGTTGTTAACTGCAGTTGAATGATCTCTGCAGGCACTTCTCTCAATAAAGTATCATTGGAAATCATCAGTTATGAGATAATATCATGTTATTACCCTGTATAGTAAACAACGGTAGTGTAACCATCAGTTGGGTAAGGATGACAGCAAGAATAAAGGCTATAAAAACAAATAGAGCAACACCTTTAGAAACAGAAAGCAAGAGGCCATGAGGCACCGAGCAGTCGGGAGGTACTAAAGGCACTAAGGAAAAACATTTTCCAGACAAAAATATCCTTACTTGAGCATAGTAGTAGTAATATGTACTAAACAAAATATTGACTAAGGAGAGATGAGAAAACTCTGATAAAACTTTTTTACCATCTCCTTGGGTGAAAAAGACAAGACATGAATGAGAACTTACTGCCACTAATATATTGCTTAAGTCACTATAATGGCAGATAAAAGTAGTTGATACACTGTGACCCTAGAAAGAATGTGATTGTTTTTATCTGAACCTAAGAACTAGAAGCAGCATTATAGATGCTTGCCTTATAGTTGCATACTCTGGCATCCACATGTACTGTTGGAGATACAAAAGATTGTTTAATGAGAGACAGGAATGTATGTGGGACAAATGATTCCAGCATACGGGAGAAGCTGTTGAAAGAAGCACATCTAAGTCACAAGAAATTTCTCCAAATGGCAAGGGCAGCCTAAGCAAAAGATCAAAACAGTGTCATTAGTGCAGATCAAGTTCACAGGGTCACACTAAAGGAAATTGAGAAGTAGGAGAGAGGAAGACTGACCAGGAACGCAGGCATCATGATGCAGGGTATATACTGAGAGAAGCAAATCAGAAGGCAGAAATAAAACTGTCTAACTCATGGGAAAATGCATAAAAAGCAGGAGGTGTAGAAGCACTTTCTATCCGTGTGTAACAGCCATCTCAGGAAATATAAAAAGCAGTTAATAGAGATGAAGAACATCAAGACTACAGTGTCTGCTGTCTGCCTTTGACACATCCAGCAAACCTCATCCCACTGCCAGCCATTCTGTTAATTTGTGGTGGAACAAGACTATGAGGTCCTGATCATCTGATTTAGGCTGGATGGTGAAGCCAGCAGCAGCTTAATCTTACCAAGCTGCTACAGGGAGACATCGGCTTTCAGGAGTTGGAGACGTGAACAGGATCAGTGCATGCAGATACGTGAAGTCAAAGAACAAATGCAGCACCAACACTAGCATCCTTAAAATCAAGTGATGTTACATTTACAGCATTAGCATTTCCTCTGTATGAGACAGTCATCACTGTGATCTTCCTCAAGCATTTTCAGAGGATATATGAGTACATTTCAAGGAGGTAGGCACACAGAAGTCTAATGGAAATACGAACTACCCCCAACCTCAAAGCCCTCAGTGAGATGACTGCAAGCCAAAGTTCTGCTCGTCAAGACAGGGCCATGATAGAAAGCTGACAAACATATGATGAAATGATGTCATTATATCCATTGATGCTTTCCAGGAATGACTCAGAAGCCCAGTTAAAGGGGAAGAGAATTTGGATACATTGAGGTCTTCGTTTAGCCAAACTACTAAATACACTTGTTAGGAAGTTGTTCCTTATCACCACCAAAGGAGAACATACTGTCTAATCTATCATCTGTTTAGCATCACTCTTTGTGATGTTAAGACTGAATCTTGATGTGTTGTGGCAAATGATCAATATGACAACAGTGACTACACCTTTGGAAGATGATTGTTGAGCACAATTTTTTTTGCCTCAGTCCAATGGCTAAGGTGTTCCAGCCAAAATTAAAACTGGGAAATATTCCAGAAATGTGACTTGAAGCTGGGACATGGCTATTTAAAAACAAAAGATCTGGCAAGAGAGATTCAATATCATAGTGTCAGAAGTAGAATATGAGAATTGAATAGAGTCATATAAATCTTAAGGAAAACTGTATTCTTTTCTGTTAGTTGACATCTGTGATCTAAGGAAGCTGGCAGCAAGACCTCAGGAAAGTTATAGCAATTAGGAAAGTACTCAAAATGAAAAGAATTCAATCATTTTGGGGTTAGCAAGCTTCTTCGAGATGTGGCATATCCTTGCAATAGTCCATTAATATCTCAGAACATCCTTGAATAGTCCTCGAAACTATTGGGAAAGTGAGGCAGCCTGAGCGTGATCAGGGATCTTGAAAAAGAGTCATGAAGAGCAGAAGGCAGGGACTGCTCTTATGATGTAGGGCAGCTAAACCTGTATTATGTTACTACGTTGTGTTGAAGGAGCTTAGGAGAATTATTAATATAAAACCAGCAGCACAGAACATTTGCTTACAGCTTCCTGACAGGAAAGAAAAAGGAAATAGAGAGCTGAGATTTTGAAATGTAGCTCCATTTGTTCACTTTTCAGCACTAGTTTTGTTATCAGCTGTCTTGTTTGATGAAAATCCATTAGAAAGGACCTGGACTAAACACTATGGACTTGTATTCAGGTTTGTATCTCCTCTAGTCTTTAATAATGTGATAAGAAAACACAGTACTTCCCAGAAAGGAAGAAAAAAAAAGAAACCCTAACTGTTGCAGATGCTGAGGAGGACATGGAGCATGAGAGGAAGCTTCCCTAACTCCTGCTTCATGAAGCAGGAGTTACGGATTATCAATATACTGCAAAAACTGCAGAAGTCTCTAATCATAGCCTTCAGGCAGTAGATCAGCCCATTTATCATTTGTGGCTGCGTGAAGGAGTGAGTGCCATGAGAATTTAGTCCTTAATACCAGGTGAGGGATGAGCTGTATGTGCAAAGCAGGATTTTGTGTTAAATCTGAGCAGCAACTCTAGCAGGTTTAGAAAGTGAATGATATAGTGAGCCTGAAATACACTTCACACCTCCTGATAAAGGTTTGTCTGAAATGAGCTAGGGAGAGTTAACTGGGCACGAATGTGCTCCAAGTGCAAGCACAGAAAGAGCAGTGTGGGGTGCTCAGACTTCTGACTGATAGCAGAAGATCAAGGAGTTTCATGAAATGTTGGCCCTGGTAAAAATAGGAAGCATAAAAGAGAATTAAGCTTGTTTTGATGGTCAAACTATCTTACCACTTCAGTTTCTCTACAGCTTGCTGGAGGATATTGAAGCAAATACTATGATAGGAATTAAGGTGTTATCTAAAAGCATATGTTGCAAGGATTTGCACTACCAGACTCTTAACGGTCTGAAAACTGACAATTTTCCATGGCAATGGAAGTTAAACAAAGTATAAGTTTGATTCATTAGACACATTAGTATGAATAATCACAGAGTAAGAGAAAAAAAAAAAGTAGTTTGCAATGAAGAGTTCATTAACAAGAACAGAAAAACAATGCAGTGTTTAACTAACACATTGCAGCATCTTTCCCCATACTTAGACCATTCCTCTTTTAAATTATTAGCTTGAGACAATAAATGACAGACTATAAAGCCAAGATTCTACATCTCCTGAGAATCAGTGTGTAATGCAAAAGGAAAACAGTAGACAGTAAAATGAATGAATGAAAATCAGAGGAAAGAAAGCCAATGATTTGGTATCATTGTGCAGTGGCCAACATTGGCGCAGCTATCCAGCAGCCACTCACAGCAATAGTTAAAGCTAAAAGGTCAGGTTAGTAGCAGAGCAAAACCTGAAGACACTACCACACAAAAGCAAAATGAATAAGCAACATAATGGGAAATAAAATAGTCTATTCTTGCCTCTAAAAGAAAATCCAAAGTTCCTTTCTTTCCAAAGATGTAATAGTCTGCTTGAAGGCAGAATTAATTTAATATGTATACGTATAACCATGGCAAAGAAAGTATTAACTAGCATTTTTGATCCCTCGTTCATTGAATTACAGCAAAATTGTTCTGCAAAGATCTGCTGAAGGTTCTCTGCAGCCAGAACCTGTCATCATACAACTCTTGTTGTAGGAGAACAGAACAATTATATGAAGGAGAATTTCCCAGCTTCCCCTCGTTTCTGTACTCTGAATCCATAAACTATTTAAGCAACTCTCATATAAAAGTACTCAAAATAAAAGCTTATCCCTAGAGGCACTTCAAATTTGTTTCTGCTTTCACACTGTACCCTTTGCAACATCAGGAAAAAAAAAAATAAACCTTTCTGATATCAAATCATAGTCCCAAGAGATGGATGCAGCCTTCTTCCAGGAAGGTGTCTGATCTAGCAGGTTTGCTTTGTTGGTCCTCAGTGCTCTTTCTGGCAGAAAAAAAAATGTGATATGTGTTTCATGTGGGCTAAGCAAAGTTTCATATTCAAAACCCTACTCTGGAGAAGCAAGAATTTCATTAGGCAGCTGCCTGGAACCAAATTAATATGGAGAAGCAAGAAAGCTTAAGAGATTTTAGAGTCTCTGACTAGGGCTTTCCTTGCTGTTTCACACAATTACATTTCTGCAGAGATAAGCTTTTCTGAAATGTCCTGCTGCACTTTAGCTTGCATATAATTTGAGGGGCTAACAAGTTCACTGTGTTTCAAATCCTTCTTGCAGAAAAATGAAACCATCCTTGCAAACCTTGCAGGAACGTAGTTTCATTGCTCACAGTCATCTCAGAATTGAACCTTTCAGTTGCACCAAAGCCTAGAATGGGCACAACAGCTTGCCCACTGCACTTGGCCTTGGCCTCTGCTCCTGTGTCAGGTGTAACAGCACCTGGGGACCCCTTCAGATGCAGGATGGAGGGTTTGCATTCGGGATCCATCCGTCAGTGTGTCAGTTCAGCTCCATAACTCAGCCTGGCCAGCCATCTGTGCTGTTCTCTAGACTCTTCTCTTTGCTGTAGTGCTGCTATGCCCTGACTTCGCCCCACAGCTGCGCGCTGACAAGCGCAGTGGGATTCACAGCACTTCTCTTGGGAGGTCTATGGATGCATATCCTTTAGCTGTGAAACTTCACGAGGCTTGTGGGACCTTTTCTCTTCATCTGCATTTTATACAGCTTGCCTGCATGCATGTGTTTTGTTGGGCATTTTATCTGGATGCGAATGTTTAACTATATATGTAGTGTATGGTTAGGCAGGAAGAACTGGGCACGTTAAACCCAAAATACACTCAGCATAAACTGTTGGATGATTTTATATCTTACTAGGAGGCGTAAAAAGTTCTTATATGATCTTCTAGCATCCGGTAAAGCAACCTTGCTGGAAATGTTCTGAAAACCTTAATAGAAACTTCTTAGCCACTAAAGCAGTCTTCAAGGGAGCGTTGGAACGCTACCATTTGGGACTTGCAAAAGTAGGCTGGACAAAGCATTAACAATAGAATAAAAAAATGACAATAGGAAATAATTTGCAGTGGTAGGACAGGGGAGGATAAATGATTTCCTCATCCATGTTTGAATCTTAAATTATCTCTTTGAAAGGTTCTCCTCTCCCCTCTTTTAATGTAATGAATTCCATTGCACTGATGAGTAAAGTGTTTAGGGAGTTTTACTAGGGAATGCTTAGAAGAGATGATGAATGATTATTGGCTTTAGTTGTTAATTGGCATAATAGTCCTTGCCAAGGGATTCCTCTTTACTTTTGAAACTGTAACTCTAAAAAGGAAAGAGAATTGATTTGTTAGATAGCACAGTAATGTTAAGGAACTAACCCAAGCTGGATGGAAGCCCATGGCCTCTCATTTTTCTTAAGAGATTGTATCCTTCTCAGCTTTCTGTTTTTGTTTTGTTTTTCATAATTCATAATGGGAAAAAGATGTTTAATTTTAATATACTACCTATGACAGTAATTTAGGATAAAGTTCCAGTCTGCTGAAAAAAGATTAAGTTATGGGAATATTTCCACAGATAAAGTTTGATTGTGTTCATTTTTTTAAAAAGTAGAAATTGCACAAACCAGAACAGGTTTACTCAGATGCATTTTCTATAGAATCATTTTCTTATTTTCGCCCTGAAGAGGTCAGGCAGATTTATGGAATAAAACAGGGCCTCAGGCCATATAACATGATTGTGAGCTAGTCAACCAGTCATTTGTGCCAAGTAAATTTTGGAAATGATTCTCCTTTGCTGACAGTACCCTCATTACTGATTGTGTAGAGTAATTTATCAGTCATTTCTTAAAATAAACCGTTCATTTATGCTAATAGGACTTGGCAGGGAGGAAAACTTGGCAGGACTTGAAGTTCCTAGTGTTTTTCTTTTTTAAAACAAAAACTGTAAAGTCCTCAGTATTTTGAGCAACCGTTATCACAGACGTGCATACAGTTTATTAAAGTGACAACTAATTGCATAATAAATTTTCAAAAAGGGAGAAAAATATTCCTATGGTAAGTTTACAAAAGCAAATAGTTTGATAGGACTGTAAAAGCACTGTCATGAGTTTCATACTTGGGCGTCCTTCACTTGCTGAGCCGCTGGTATTAATGAGTCACTTCAGCATCTTTTCCATGACTCATCTATTTTCTGTGCAGGGCCTCATCTTGAAATCTTTCTTTGTTCCTTACCCCTCATGAATGTTCTGTTTGGTAGCTACCTCCAGGGGGATGGGGTTTTTTTTGCTTTATATCGGAGCTTTGATCCTGCAAACGCCCATGTACATCAGTAACTCCTGAAGCAAGAAGTCCCACTGAACCCAATGGAAACAGAAATGTGAAGTTACTCACACTTGCACAAGTTTGTAGGACCCAGCTGTAGTCACTGTTACAGTGTTGCAGCTGGACTGTTGCTGTGAAGATCATTAAATTTAGGTCATTACTTTTCACATTCAGTTGTCTCCAAAAGATGAGTTTTAAAAACCTCACTCCCTGAAAACACCATGCTTCCTAGCCCCCAAGACAATTTTGAAAACTCAGAATAAAAAAAAAAAAAAAAGCATGAAGGAAAGCTCACAAATAAGGTCTGCAGTACTGATAAAATGACAGCTGTAGCAAATTCTGACTCACCAAAAAACAATGCTTTAATCCAATGCCTGCTGAAGTGTAAGAGGAAGTCTTCTGTTAACTTCGCTGGTGGTTAGATCTGTTCTTCATTTAATAAGATAAAGTTAGATATACCTACAGTTGTATATAAATTCTGTGACAAATCTCCTTTATTTGTTTTTCTGAATTCTGCCCTGCAGAAAACAGGATGATCTGATGCATCTCTGAGTAAAACCGAACAGTTGTTTTTGTTGTTGCTTTTTTAATGAAAGCAAACATGGCAATGAGTAAATGCAATTAGTACAGAATATACTGTGCTTCTTACTATAATAACAAATTGATCATGACACATTGACCCCAAATGTTCATCGTGCCTCAGTCTTTAGCTAAAAATGCCAGAAACTCAAATGGTGCTTGCAAAGGCAAACAAAGCAAGCAATAGCACCTTAACTTGAAGATTTAGAGCCTAAGTATTTTTAATAATCATACTTTCATTGAGGCTGCATGATGATAAAATTATGCCTTTTTTCCCTCTCCTTCTCATGCTGTTGTACTTTAGTAGGTTTGCAGTTTGCAGACTTGAAGTGATCCACTAACTAGATTGAAGTTACAAAGAATAAACATTGCATGAGGTTTTGCAAGCATTAAGATTTTTAGACTAGAAGCTCAAACTTGAAGTGTTAGGCTGGTTCCTTGAGCCTTTACTGAACCTGGCCTTTTCAGCTAGATGTCTATTACTCACCATGGTAATTAGAATGTCCCTGCAATAGTTCTAAATGTTTCTGTTAATGCTTTCCACTTCTGTCTGCATTCTTTTCATATTGTTTCCTGCCATTAATGCAATAAAAATGTCAGCCACAAATACCAGATTCCTAATGGAAAAGCAAAACAAACTAAAACCACAGCCAGCACCACAGCTGAGAGATATTATTTTTCCCTGATACTCACAATTGTGACTAGGCATACAATTAATTGAGGTTGCGTATGCAAGGTATATTATTATTTAAGTTCTACTCATACTTCATACGCAGAGATTATATTTACTAAAGCCTACTGTAACTGTTTCTTAACAACAGCATAGCTCCTCGCTTACGTTTTGGTTGCCTGATCAGGGGAAGATGGGCTTTTGATTAACCGAAAGGACCCTAAGATAAATGTAGCTCTTCCGGTTCTTCGTGCTCCTGGAGAAATACTTTCTTTTAGTTGGAATATAATGAGACTTTAATATGTCTTTCATGCCATCAGATGTCTGAGTGTTCAATGAATTTCTACCTTTAATATACCATCAGTTCCTAAGAGGAGCAGAAAAGACGATCTGTAGTTTAAAATCTATTGTTGGTGCACTATGGAGGTTTATTGCAATGTGTCAGCTGGTTTGTGCCATGTAATCAGTAGCCTTCTCTGTTTTTGTATACAGAAATTTGAAATGTTTCTATTTAGAAAATAGTATTTATTGACTTGAAAACTGTGAGGAAATTAGCTTAGAAGGCTACATTGTGCAAAGAATTAATTGTGGTAGTGAAGTAGTTCTTTTAGCCATTATTTGTTTGTGGCTGCACTGTGCCCTAAGCATTGATAAAACAGGATAAGAAGATAGACTCTGCCCCCGAGAGTTTGTAATGTAAGTGTAATCAATAGAGAGCACAAAGAAGCATTGAAGTAACACTTGTCAGCATACAGCAAATGATCTCAACTCTCTGGTCAAATTTATTATGAGTATCCTAGTTTGTTGTTTAAAGGTGGAGTTTCTGAGAAGCTCCTGGGACTTGCCTTAGTTAATTTGAAGGTGCAGGAGAGAAAGGCTGCACGCCTGTTTTTTGACATCCTGGGCTATTGGCTGACATAATCTGTCACACTCTTCTATAAAATTACTCTGCTTGGAAACATTGTGCAATCATTTTCTGTCTGATCTGTCCTATGTTATGTTTAGCATAAAACCTCCCAACTTCCACATTTATTCCAACTTTGGTTTTAATAAATCTGTACTGAGACTTGCTGTAGTATTAAGGCTCTCTATCATTATGCAGGTCAGTAGTATAAATTGAGCCTGTAAACTCTTCATTTTAAGGGCTGTTTTCTGCTAATTGTGCAGTTTTTGGTTAAGTTAGGCTCCTGCCTAGATTAAAAACAATAGCAATAACTCAAAAAAAAAAAATGCACCCTGAAGATGCTTTCACATGTTCCATTTCTCTAATGAGAAAATGATAGAAACTGGCAGGAGGCTCATAATACAATGGCTCCACTGTGGTTCCTTTGCCTAACATGTGTCCTCCTTCCTAAAAGCCGTTGGTGATTCTGTGCATTTTGCCACATCCGAATGGACCATTGCTGGAGAGTGGCCCTGCTTGTTTATTAGCAAGGATGCACTGCCTGGGGGGAGACTGGATTGAGACACACTGTGTAGTCATCACACTGCATCCCATGTAAGCATCACATCAAAACAGAGGATCTGAAAAACAGGAATAATGGCACATGTAGGTCGTTCTTCACATAGCTCCTGGAGAAGAGCTACATTAGTGGACCCACCAGGGATTATGGATCTTAGTGTGCTCCTAACTCCAGCTCCATCTATCTGCACGTATGGTGCTATCAGCTGATGAGCTGAGAAGGTACAGGAGGAGAGCAAGAGGCACTGTATGTGAAAATGTCAAAACAGGCTATTTCTCCCTCCTCTCCCCCAAAAAACAGCCCTGCAAAGATGCTTTCTCAGGAATAAGCCTTTGCACAGTGGTGTATAATTTCACACCACATGATTACGAAAAAATTAAGTGCCACTGAATGCTGTTTGAAAAGAGTCGGATGGGAGATTCCAACTACAGCAACAGCTCAGTAGTTCCATCTGTATTTAGTCTCAGCGCATTGGCGATAGGACTGAAATCTATTAACACTTGTAAAGTCCCATGCTCAAAATCTTTCATTTGAAAATGTAAATGCAGTGCCAGGCAAAGTTAAAGTTGAAAAGGTTATCTTTTATCTTCACAAACCAATGGAAAAAAAAGAAAAATCCAGCCCTAATCTAATTTAGTTTGCATGAGTGTATCGTATTTTTTGGCCTCCCTAGAAAATGACTGTTCTTCATTTTTCTCCAGCTGTAAGTAATATGACTTAAATAGCTCAGTGAAGCAGCTCTATTATTTACTGGTCAAAAAACATTACAAATGATTGAAGGGTTTTTATGAAAGAGGTGGCTGAGAATTATTCTCATTTGCTTCCAATTGAAAGTTTAATGCTTGTGGCATATGGCAGGGGCAATGTAAATCCATAGGCAGACAGAAAATCTGAACAAGTATCATTTTTGTATAGGTTACAATTTTATGTTTTTCTCAAGTTCACAAGTATTTAGTATATTTGAAATATGCAAGCTTTTCAGATGTAATTTTTGTATGCCAGACTTGAGATGCTTCTTAAATGGCTATGATATTTACATACTGCTTCCTGGTCTGATTAAAACCAAGCATGTCGGAACAGGACTAAACAGTGCAATGGAGGCCTAGACAGAGACATCCAAGATGCCTTTAAAACCACAGAGTTTGTTGTTAGCAAGATGCTCCACCCGCTCTAATTTCTCCCATGTGAAGTGGAGAGGCTTGCAGACCATGAACCTTTGGAGATTCAAGCTAATATCTTTCCATGACACCTATAAAAATCTTGAGCAATTATTTACATTTTCCTCCAAGAAAGTAGTGGTTTTATGATAGATTTGATTGAAATCGTCGATCCGAAATCCAGTCAATTAATCTTGTACATGGAGATAGAACTGAAATCTATTAACAGTTATATAGTTCCATGTGCAAAATCCCTCACATGAAGAGATAAATGCAATACTCAGCAATACAGAAGACATAACATTGATGAGACCTGTGATTCCTCCTGCAAGTTTTTGTCAATTCATATTTTACTCCCTTTTCCATGTTTCTAATATAGAGCTTCACACTTTCAATCACTTTCTAACCTAATTCTTTTACTTTGAACATGTTCTTTAATCTAATTTGCTTAAATGAATCATAATCACAATTTTTGAGTTGGGCCTTTGATTACCAGAGCAGAAATACTGATGATATTGTCTATAGGCAAAGCTCTGACTCGGGGAATTATGCAGAGGAGGAGACCTCAGAGAATCTGGTCTATCCACCTGGCCAATGCAGGGTCAGCACTGAGTTCAGACTAGGTCACTTGGGGCTTTGCCTAGTCCAGTCCTGAAAATCTGCAAGAACAAGGATTCCACAACCTCTCTGGACAATTTCTGCTGAAAATCTATTTGAAACCTACTTCTGAAGGCAGTATGTTTAGAGTAGTAGGAAATAAATCCCTTGTTCACTTTTAGTTATCATATTGCCAGGTGTTATTTAAAACAATACTATGAGAAAAAATAAAGATGTAATTATTTTAAAATTGACAGTATCTTATCCTCCCCTTAAAATGATTATTTTCTAAATATTTTATATGGATGCTGTGGAACAGTAACATTTGAACATACTCCTCCAGCTGTACCGTAAAATTTGTGAAGTTCACACTTCTGCCACCACTGGCTTCATTGTAAGGACAATATTTTTGCATGAGCTATATTTGTGTTGTGGCTGTGTTATGATGAAAGAGGGCAGAAGACATGTTAAAAAGATCAAAAGTTCTTATTGTAATTTGTTTTTAAGTAGACAAGATAATAAGTGTGCTTTTAAAGTATTCCTAAAGGATATAAGTTTTGCTATCTGTAGTTTTGCTTTAAGAGCTATTCATGGCTGAAAGCTGTTCTTCCTAGACGACACCTTCTAATTGCTCAGCTAATTGAGAACCTATTTCAAAGTTTTGTGATGTTCAAGCCAGTTCTGTTTATTTTTTTTCGGATTCTACCCATTCAAACCACCCTTATTTCTTTCTTTGGTCTTCTATGTTAAATCAGCTGTTGGCTTCCTCTTTACCTGTTATTTTACCCTTTTTTTATGTTCACAAAACCAAGCACAACTGGCTGAGCATAATGTGAAAAATTTTTGTGATCATATGAACTTCTTCAGTTGAGAGTGGTCTCCTGCTTCATATCTGCAATTTTCTTGCTCCAGCAGCATTTCTTCTGCATCTCACTGATAAGCATTTCAGTTGCCTTTTCATCACTTTCGACATCACACTCCTCCTCTCTCTGACTCTTATTTTCTGCTGTAATCCTTTAGTTCCTGTCTTTGCGTTAGTACCTCTGTACACTCTAGGTCTTTGTTTCTTCTTCCCTTTATTCTTATTATCTCTCGCTCTTCCCGGATTCATTCATTAATTCATTCGTTGTGCATGCATGCATGCATACTTGTGAACCTAAGAGTAATCAGTACTGGATCAGATAGAAGGTCTGTATCCTGTATCTTTCAACCACTGTTATAACTTGCCCATTAAAAAAAAAGAAAAAAGCTTCCATTTCCAAGGAATTTTTCTATCAGTGTAAGTACAGACTCCTTCATATTATCCAGGACACCTACCTGAAGCTCCTCTCTTTTCTTTCCCTTTTAGTAAACAAAGTTCCTAGTGCTGAAATTTTGGTCGGCACCCTGTCCTCCCACAGGAATATTGGAGTCTTCCTCATCCAGAAATGGGGAATGAACGTTCTTTGAGTTGAGCTGTGGGATTGAACCTCAATGGTTTTAGCACCATGTGATCCTATGGTAACAGATCACTCTGGATGGAAACTTAAGGTTCATGTTTCTGGGCAGCAAATATAAGTGAAAGAAAGATCCTTTTAAGGATGGCAGGAACTAAATTAAATGTCTCCCTTTTGAAGGGCTGCAAACTCAAATCCTGCCCTTATGATGCACTATTGCATTTTTGTTTCTCTGAGTGACCCAGCTGGAGTCTTGCCTTTCCCTCAGTAGTCTGCCAAGGAACCTTTGTGCTGAATCACTGACTATTTCTATTGTAATTGGCTTGGACTTCCAGGGTGAGGGGTATGCTGAATACTTCTCTTTTTTTGCACGCTAATTGTTTTCTCTACCTCATGGGGCATTTTCTTGAGATTTTCTGTGCTCCTGTAATATTTGATTTGGAGCTGGTTGTACAACAAAATGAAAATCTCTTTCATTTGATTAATTTCTTAAATGTTGCTTGTCAGTTTAAGAATATTTAAGCAGTTTTTCTTCTTGCTGAGGAGTGGGCTTTAAGACTATCTTAAGACTTCCTGTAGGTAACAAAATGTCAAAAAATTCTCAACCATTTTTCATCACAGTTATTTCAGCCAAGATTTGTGTTTATCCCTTTATTGGTCCTTTTAGAATAAACAAGAAATAATGGAGTAGTTTTGCTTACACTTGCCCTATTCCCCACTTCCCAAGCAAATCAAGAGTGTCTCTCAGCAGCAGAAGGATGAGGTAGAGCTATGATTGCAACCATTATGTGGGGGAATGGGAAGGTGATAGGAACTAGTGTGCTGGCTTTTTCATTAACAGCTGTATTCCAGTCGCAATGCTCTTTCAGCAGAAGAAAAAAAAAAAAAGCCAAATTTTTAACAGGCGGGGCAGTGCTACAATGAACTTCTGCGTTGTCAAATCATTTCCAGAAGGGTACTTGGTACAGGCATATGTGTGTGGATACACACTCGCTCCTTGAGCCTTTAGCAGCCACAGGTTGGGTCAGTTACAAGAAGGAAGGCAGACGTGCATGTGGTGTTGAAGAAGACATGCACGTAAGTGCAGTTGTTCTAAGAATATGGCCAAACCTTCTACAACTGATGGAGTTGTGGGTGTCATCCATATTTTAGGGAAAAAGAGGACTAAAGTCAGAAAATATCAAAAGCCCATGACCTCACTAGCTCATCTCCTCCAAAAAAATCTGACTGTGATAGAAACAGGAAATCCTTTAAAGACATAAGTATAAAAAGTAGGTCTCAAATGCCCTCCATTGTGGAGTCAGGAACAAGACTGTCTTGATTCCCACCACTAGTCTTGCCTTTCAAACTCCAGAACACCTTTTTCCTGGTCAGGTTTTAGATGTTTCAATGGAAGTGTGTCCTATGAATGTCAACCTGAGACTATCCAATTGCTTCAAAGTGTATTTACTTGAGAATGACCCATATGCAAAAAAAAAAAAAAAGTGAGTGTTGTCTGATAGAGGAAATCCTTCACTATTCATAAAATATTTGGGTTATTTGAGAAAAGAGGAAATTGCTAAGGATTAGGTTTACAGCACATGAGTATGTCTCAGAAGCGCTACTCTCTAAAGCTTGTCAAGGGAAAAAGGAAAAAAAAGAAAAAGGAAAATAAATCCCAGTAGGCTTCCATAGTTTTGTATCCTGTAGTTTATTACATTTGTCAGTAAAAGCAGCAAGGATTATGGAAGTAGATTTATTAATTTTATGAAATCCTGGCATGAATGATTGGTGGCCCTCTGATAGAAAATGAAGTGGAAGTATTTTGCCAAAGACCGACATTGTGTATTTGCAGTGAAAAGTTATTACTGCAGAAAACCTGTTGCAAATAAATCGTTGTAGCAAATCCCTTGGAAGTTGCATGCCTTAAAGTCGATGGGATTGTGTTTTATGTGTCTTTGCATAAAGGAAGATCCTTGGTTTCAATGGGTGTTCAAATTCCTCAGGGCAGGATACAGAATTAGAGCAGTTGATCATAGCTAGTTTGGAACAGTTTCCTTTTGGTGTTTTTGCATTTGTTATTACTGCCTTAAGAGCATGTTCTCTCCTAACTAGAAAGGTTCATTCCATGGACTTTCACTGTCCTTTGTACAAGGTATCCTTTGGAGGACTTGAAAATACTCTATCCCTCTCAGTGTCTGTCATCAGCATGTTGTGAGCAAACAGCAACTGGGACAGTAAGTGGTGCTAGAAAAGGTGTTAATTGAAACATGTTGATTAGACCATTTATAAAAATGATCTTTTTTTTACCTCTAGGCAGAAGCCAACCCATATGCCAAGGAAATATGAATTTCTTCCATTTAAATCTGAATTGCTGAAAAAAATTTTGCAAAAAAAACCTATTTTTGGTCTTAGGTGACATCTGTCTGAAAGCAGTTGTGAGCTACTTGCCTAGTCTCTTCAAGGTTTCCATTCTGGTCTAGCATTCAGGTGCCACATCACAGAAATAGCTCCTTTATTCATCTCTAAATTTTTGTGGCCCTATGAGTCTGGGTACTGAAGTTCCATTTTTCTCTTAGGAGTGTGTATCTATAAGAGCTAAGGCCTTCTGGAAAGTGTCATAGAAGCTGAAAAAGCACCTTACTTTTCTCCTTTTAAATAAGGAAAAATGTAAAGTATCCAGGTTGATATTGCAGTACGATTATCAAAGCATTATTTAAGCATGTGTATGTGTTTTGAATAGCCTTAATAATCATAGGAGTCTATTTATTTTTAATCTCAAGGACCACTTTAACTTGTATAAAATCAAAAGTTTGACTTTTCATTTGTACCAGCCATTATTTTTTTCTGACTAAATTTTACAGAAAAAATGTATCTCCTATTTGCTCAAGATACTTTAGTGGGCCTATTACCATTGTACCTAATCAATAGATAAACATACAGACCTTAATATCTTACACTTGAGAACTATTGAGAAACAATTGAGAACTATTATCCCTATTTCACAGGGACAAAAATAATTTCCCTGTCACTCAAGTGCACTCATGGGAGAGAATAATCAGAAATAAATTTAATGTTCTGAGGTTCTTGACTACCAGGTGGGCCTTGGGCCTTCCTTTCCTCCTTGCACCAGAGCACTGACATGTGCCAGACTTCAGGCACCAACTGCCTCTTCCTTGGCTCCTTATGTCTGGTCTCTGTGTCTGCAATGCAGAGACCTTCGCAACTCACTGACGTGGGCGGCTGTACATCCCAGCTCTCTTTGATTCAAATCTCCTTTTGCTTTCCTTCATCCTAGTTTCTCTAGGAAGAAAAAAGGATGTATTAGTAGGAAGAGATTGATTCCATGTCCACATTACGTTCCTGATTTTGCAGAGTGAGGAGATAAAGACCATGGGAAACACCAGAAAGGGAACATGTCCTGTGTCTAAGTGTAGATTTCTCTATTGATCTGTTGCCTGGCATATTGGCATGTAAAACAGGAGAAGTTTATTGTTGATGTTCTAGGGAGATTTCAATAGTTACGGTGATTATAGCCCTGTATACACTGCACTATCACTTGCTCTATGCAAGTGTTGCCTAGGTCTTTGCAGCAGTCCAAGAATCAAGTCAGAAAACAGCATTATGACTATTTTACAGCTGGGGAGGCCGAGTCATTCAGGCACATGACCACATGCGTAAGTATTTTGTGTAAAGCTGTACAACAATTTAGTGAAGGTGCTAGAATTTTATGGCTTCATGTCCAATGTTTGTTTTCCATCAGATTTGTTTTGGGAATGTCAAAGATATCATTTCATAGGTGTTGGGTCCTAATTAGAAGGAGACAACCCAAAACCTATGTCTCTTTTTGTTTATTATATCCTCCAAGTGCAAAGTATGTAAACATCTGAAAATCTCACAGTCTTATTAAAAAGAGAATATGTGCTTTATAAATACCTTTATTACACATAGATCTGATTGTATGAATGCAAGTATGTATGCATCTATATGGATGGATAAATAGCAGGCTCATGCACATGTACGTAGCTGCAATGGAAATTTATATATGCTGTGATTGAATTTATTTCTCTTGAACCTGTGTTTGAAGTTTGTACCACTAATGAATGTGAAAGACAGTCTTATTGTAAGTGTAGGAATAAAATCTGATGCTGTTTTTAATCACATCAGAAATTCTTTTGCACAATGCGCTACAATACCATAAAGATATTTTCCATTTTTTCCCTCCTTTTTTTTTTCACTATTCTAGATAATGTGTTACCTTACAACGCATATCACAGAAAGTATTTGATTTGCACTTAAGGGAAATATCACACATTGCAGTTCAGTCTTCTAATAAACCTCAGACCTCCTCTGTTTCTATCACTTAATTTAGAACTTACAAATACTGGAAAAGGGCTGGTTCATTTTGGTATATTCCCATTCCCCTGCCACATTGCTATAGTGCAGGCAAAGAATTTGTCCACATGATCATAGTACTATTATTACTATCAATTTTGACATATCTGGATCAGGATTCAGAACATAAACAGTTCTTGTAAAAGCTTAATAGCATTTTCTTCCTGTTTCCTACATTCACAGTCACTCTTTCTCCTTTCTTCCTTTCTTTTTTTTTTTCCATTCTTAAGAACTTTCCTCTAACAGCAGTTTCTCCTTGAAAGCAGATTGTTAACTTGATGCTAGCTTTTAAGGAAAGTAGAACAGGTTTTATACATTTTTACTGTGTGTTTTATTCAGAAATGTCAAGAATGCCTAAGAAATTTAAAAGTGACCTATAGTTTACCTTGCCTAGTGCTGTCAGATTGTGACCACTCAGAAGGGGTTTGTATCTCTGAAATGCTCAGAAAATCTTAAAGATGTCCCAGAATCCACAAAATATATAGGTTCCTAAATCCTCTTAAGGTTCCTGACTTTATATTGCTTTTAAAAGTTTAAAAAGTTTTAAAGTGTTTAAAAGTTTAAATATTTGTTGAATTTCATCCTGAATTTTTCCTGTGAAAACAACACTATACAGGGCCTTTTAATGAAACATGATAGCTATCTAGAGTCAAACCTTAGTTTAAAATCAGGATCTGAATCCTACTAAAACTGTTCAAGCAGTAAAATATACCTTGGTATGAATAGGAATAAGGAGATCATCTACTGACTTAATTAAAACTGATCAGAAATAAGCTGATTTTCCTTTCTGTCCTCCTTACTCTAAAAACATCCATTGTAGGCAGCTTCTTTGAAACTTAGGAGTTTGCTTGTACACAGATGTAGAGATTATCTGCATGCTGTCATTTGCCATTGATTTCAACATCAGTTTCCACATGTCATGGAAAGCGCACTCGATGAAGCAGACGTATGTTCTGCGTTTATGTTATATCTATATACAAAGCAGGACATAATTATTTAATATCTTCTGGGCTGACATTACATAGTATCTTTTAGAAGAACTTAGAAAGCTTTATAAAACAGGACAGCTACAGCACGAGAAGAATAATTAGGATAAACTTTGCAAACTTGGTAAGTGTTTCTTTGGTGGTGGACAACTCTTCACAGGAACTTCTACTTCTTGCAGAATTAAACAAAGCAAATGAAATAAATGAAATCAAGGACAGGGAAATGAAGTCTATCCCACTCTGTAGGGAAGCAGCCCTATTCTCCCACCCTACTTGATTTCTTCATCTGAATCTGTTTTTACTTTTGTTTGTGGTCAGCATCTAAGACTGGAGATTCCAGACACAGACCTTACAAAAAGCCACTTTATGTATTAAATTGGCATTACCGCTTTCGGCATGAATTCAGGTTGTGCAGCATTTTTCAGAGCCATTAGTGCTGTGCTGAGTTTTCCCACACCTGCTCAAAATATGTCGGCTGCAGCACATGTTGCAAAGTGCAGTTACTTGGCTTATCATTGAGGATAAATCCCAGCTGCAGAGATCTAACAAATCCAGGGTAAGGATTAAGCAAAAAACCTATTTGTCAGAAATGCTCGCTCCTCTTTCTCTGTCTTGGGTATTCTTTTCAATATAAAACATGTAACTGGTCCATTTACGTGAGAAACAGAGGGTGACACACCCTGATCAATGAAGGAACAGGACAAACAAGGAAAGTGAAGAACAATGAATATCCAGAATATTCAATATGTGAGATCAGTAGAGATTCTGGGGAAGGAGAGGGACAGGAGAACAGGGCTTGGGGCTCAAATGCAAGTGCCATGGGAAGTTATGGGCATTGTAAATGGGATGGGATAGTGATGGTTGATGAGCAACTGAACTTCATGAGAAGGCTGAGGCAAAACATGGGATATATTATCTTGTGGTGTATTAAGTCGATTGTGGTGATTATTATCACGTTATTAGAGTAGGCTTTTGCTAATAGGAGATTAGGGAACAGGATTTGGAAAGAATGGGATTCTTTTTTTGTAAGAGGAAAGAATGGTATGGGAAATTTCCAGAGGGAGTATTGGATGTTCTTGTCCTGTTCTCCTTCTCCTCCATCAGCATCTATTTCTGATCCTTTTTAGGTCTAGCATACTGGATTAGATATTCTGAGCCAGCTTGGTTGTTTTTATGCTTTTATGTTAACTTTCATAAGAGGGCCAAAGTTTTGTTGACAAAAGAGAACAAAAAGCAGTGCCAGAAAATGGGGAAATAGTTTAGTAGGAAAGCTGAGCTTAATCCTGTGCTCTAGAAAAGCTGCATTTCCCTAAACACAAATCTGCTTTTATAACTTCTCACATTAAAAAAAATCCATTGCCCCACCCTTTGCATACCTCACCCCACTCCATTCATCCTTTTCACCCAACCAGCTCTGCTGTTAGCTCTACTAAATCTTTATGTCATGGGGATTTGATTCAAGTATTACAAAATGATGAATACCTGGTAGATGAAGGACGTTGGTTGGTTGATACTGCTTGTGATGTCCAATGCAACAATGGCATAACATTAGATTAAGGAAATAATAAGATTCATAATGATCATAAACATTAGATTAAGGGGAAAAAAACCTTGAAAAGTGAGGTCAATTCCAGCATTTTCAATGTATTTTAATAATGTGGAAGTTTAATTCTTAGTTAGCAAATTGGCTATATCTATATCAGATGCAAGTAGAATAATTTATCAAAGATTCCCTCTGCAGCTGATGGTATCGAGAGGCATCTGAGGGTATCTATCTACCCAAGGGAAACTGAGGTTTTGAGGGCCAGCAATTTCTTGCAGCTTGCCAGTGGAGTCTGTGTCACATCGATAATGCCAGTCATACATCTCAGGGAGTAATAATTTGCAAATCCACAGAAATTATGGATATTACATGCAGAGACATACTTGACATTCAGAATGTTTCAACGCTCTGTGTATCTGCAGCATTAGAGTAATTCTATCATAGTGAAAAACAGTTAATTTTTCAGCTCTAAGTTTGTGTGCTTTTGGAGAAGACGCACAATACAGCACAATTGCTTCTGCCTTCAAAGAACAACTTAAACCCTGGCTAAGCAGCAGTGGAGCCACTAAAATCTCAATAATACCTTTTGATACCTACTTATTATTTAATTTTAATTGGATTATAATGTACAGACGTGCTTCAATAGAGAATCTAAATGTCCCAGTCAAGATCAGGGCTGTGCTGTTTCAGGATCTGCAGACAGAAACCAACATGTGTTTTTTACCACATTATGGGAAACAGTTTCCACCCAAAGAGTTAGCTAAGGTTTTAATCCTGCAATTAGCATGCTGTCTGCCCAGAAACTATCACTTGCAGCACAGCAGGACAGATGGATTGAGGATTAGAGAGAAATCTCCCCCACAACTGAGTAATGCACAGCTTATCAGATATAACTTGGAATAGTGCTTTGTAGCTCTCCAAAGCATCTCTGAGAGGAAAAGATATCAGAATATTACTATTTGTATTAATGGTCCACTACCAAGCACAATCTATTGTTTCAAACAATGTAAAAACTAATAGAGAAAGACAACTCCAGGCACTAACATTTTATAATTTAAATGGAAAAGATGAACAGTGCTATAAGGAAACTATAAAGGAATGTGATTTGCCCGTGGTCAGAGCCGATCAGGGACAAGGCAAGGATGATCCAAGTCCAGCCTTTTGAACTCCCAACTCTGCAGTTGGACTGCTTCTAAAACTAAGTGATTGTTAATCTCTTCTGATAGGTCTTTCATGACTTAAGAACTGCTTTCCTTAACAAATGTTTGAATCCACCCTAATTATAGATCCGTGCTGCTTTGTGCATGTAAACAGGGAAGCTTCATGAGACTTAGCTGTATACAGCAAATTTGATACACAAATAACACCAAAAGGAAAGCAGTTCTTAAAAGATTTTTGTTATAAAAAGTGTACCATCAAGATTTACTTGAAGCAAAAATTGCAGCTGGCTTTGAAATTAATGGATATAATCTGTAACAGGTACATATATAAAGCATGAAGTAATTCATGGCATTTTTCAATTGATACAGTATCTGAAAGGTGGAGGGGAAACATTAGAATCCAAAAAACTACGCAAAGTATTTTATTTAATGATTTTTTCCCTGTATGTGGATGAACAAGCATTACAAACATGCTCTACACCTGTAAGATCTAGTTATATGGGAGGTGACCAGGGAATATTCTATGTTTTAAAATGAAATCTGCACATTGAATCAGGCAGAGAACAGCTGGCTTAGAAATCAGCCTGAGAATCAGAATAATCTATGAAAGGTATTTGTGTTAGCATTAAACATTTTTGCATGCTGTCAGAGCAGAAGATAGCCTCTGAGCTTTGTGGATTAAGGAAGTGGCTGGTATGACTTTCTAGAATTGCGTGGCCTTGTTAAGAATGGAAAACTCAATTAAAATGTAGTTATGAGAAAGTTATGTGAGCCCTTGTGATTTACTGCAGCACAATGCAGATCCATAATTTACCAGGCACAGTCTTCCGTCAAAGTAATATCAAGTTATTAGGGATTAAGGATGCAGTCTTTCTGTGTCATTCCTTTTTGAGCATGTACTATATAGCAATGTAGTGTATCTGCTAGGCAGTAGAAAGATGAGGAAGCTGTTCTCTAATAAATACAAGTATATTTGAAAGACTAAATAAAGCACAAACTAATGAGATACATTCCTAAATAAAATGATATGTGACAGTTAAACATGGTCGAGTAGTTTGGGAGCAAGCAGTGTTAGGATGTGAGCCCCATTTTTTCTACAAACAAACTGGAATGGGTGAAGCTACTTTTAATGCATGCTTTGGGTTACTGTCAGTGTAAGCTGAGCATGGATGCTTTTGCCTCGGAATTTGCTTGAGATTGTCTATATAGAACAATTTACATTAAATCCACATAGGAAATTAATTAAATGAGTTAACCAAAAAGCTAAAATTGGAATAAAAACTGTTAGTGTGGAACAAAAGTGCCCACACACAGACTTGCTCCAAAATAACGAAATGTATGAAGTAAAACCAACTGTTATTTTGGTTCCAGTTTTTGTGCAGTGCGGCCCTAGGACCTCTGTCAATTAAAAAATAATTGTTTTTGTGAGGCAAATATTTACAACCATTCTAGGTCCCTTTTAAATTTCCAATACAGTGTGAAGTAGACACAGTATTTCTGAGAATGAGGCCAGAGACAGGCAGGTCCTTCATCTTTTATAAGGATTTTTAGGAGACGGCACTTTCCAATCATATGAGGTAAAAGAAAGGAGAGAGGTTTGCAGTGAAAAAGCAGATTCTGGGAAGCAAAAGAAATACAGTAAATGAAAACCCACAAGTACAAATGGCAAAGGATCAAAGGTGAGGAGCTGTGTAGGAGGGAGGTGCTACTGATGCTCCCAGACATTCAAGGATGGAAAAATTCCATTAAAACTAAGCACCTGCTGCTCAAGATTAGGGCTTCAAAATTACAAACCATGTCAGTAAAAGCATTTTGCTTTGCAGTTTAAAGGGGAGCTAGAGGATACGGCCAAAATATTAGGAGGTGGAAAAAGAGAGAATGGGGAAATATTTTAATGAAACTGATCTGTGCACATTTAAGATGGGATATTGCTTAGGCATGACTGGTTTCAATCTGATTTTAATTTTTGTTCCCCAGCTTTTCAGTTGTCTTCTTGAACAAAAAAAAAAAAAAAGATTCTTTTTAGTTTAGTTTAGTAAGGGGATAGGCAACCGAGCTTTGGATGGCTTCCTAACCTTGTGCCTCATTCCACTTCATGGGTGTGTCTGACTTAAATTTCTGTTTCTTAATCCCACTCTAGTCTTTTGCGGGCGAGGAGAGATGATTCCCGACTCCTTTGGCTGTTGGAGGGTAGAATGCAGCGTTGAAATCCCTCCTGCCAGGGCAAAGGCTGGCAACTGTTAGAAACCACAAGAACGAAGATACAGGACCAGGCTCTGCTTAGCTGACAGACACACGCTCGCATGGGCCTGCCCAAAAATCAAAGCGCGGGCTGCGGGGTGGGAAGCGGCTGTGCCCCATACTGCTCGCATCTCTGCGAGGCAATGAGCTGAATATCACATGTCGGGGATTGGCAGCACACAATGGAAAGCCAAAGCTGTTCCCAATCCTTCACACTGAGACAATATTGATCAAATTGTCAGCTGTAAATCTGTGGGGGGAAGAGGAAAATCAAACAGCCTCATCGACAATATGCTCGCTCGCTCTCTGCCCCACTCCCAAACTGTGATCTAAGCACTTGAAAGAAGTTAAGATTCAATCCAGTGATTGCTTTGAAATAGGGAACAGGAAAATACAAGTGGCTAGAAAGAGTTACATATCCAGAGCTTTATTTTCTCCTCCTAAATGAAGGGCTGTTCGCTCTTCTGTCTACTTGGAATACCAGATGCCTTTGGACAGTCAAATTGAGACATCCTAAAAGGGAAAGATTTTTAGATGTCCTCTTTTTTTTTCCTTTTTCTTTTTTCTTTTTTTCCTGAAAACTGGGCCCCTTTAAAGATGTCTCAAGTATGACACTCAAAACCAGCATTGTCCCAGATTGCTCAGTGCTTTTCAAAACTCAGCCAACATTTTTAGTAGCCTATGCCTCAAGGAGTCTGGGCACCTTACCCAAAGAGAGCTAAAAATGTAATTTGCAGTTCTTCAAGTAATCCAAAACAAAGTATCAAATCCCTTCCCAGCCTCTTTTGCCAGGGAAAGTCGCTGCGAGCCACGACTGGCCTAGTTCTGCTGCGCGAGGGATGGCAGGAGTAAATGGAGGGTGGAGTGGGAGAGCTTTTGGAAGAGCCATCAGGCTGTGCGTAGCGCTCAGCCCTACTTAATCACGATTGCTTTGCTTGAGAATCAGGTTCCAAATATTTCCACCGGTGCTCAAACACAAAGTTACCTGGTTGTCATTTACGCAGAAGAATTTCAACCCTCAGAATTTCCTTGGCCGCGCTACGGCTGATGGCTTTTTCCATGATTCTAATACTCTCTCAGCAGATACATTCTTGGTGTGGGTCACTAAGCAGGCGAGAAAGTGCCGAATTTTCCAACTGTGCAAGTTTATATGTGTGTGTGTCGTGGCTGCAGAGGAGCAGCCTAAGGATGTGCAGAATAAATGCACGTGGCAAAAAGAAAAACCCATACAACGTGATGGATGCGTGATTTGGCATCCAATTCAAGGTTTGATGTTTGTCTTTTTAGATAAGAAAACTCTTTTGAGACTTAATCCTTTGCCTAAAACAATAGATTGTTATGGAAAAATTATCAGTGCAAAAATCTTTTTGTTTATGAATTGTGCTGCTACAGGTGGACTGAAAAAGGCTTTCATTTCTCAGTTTCTGTTTCTTTACAGTCTAGGATTGGTGTCATAACACATTAGCCATCCTAAATTAATGAATAAATTATCCATACTAGTATACATGTGTGTATTTTATCAAGTTTAGGGAAATAAAGGAAAGCTGCGAGACTTGTAACGTGAACCTTGTCAGGGTGCTTAAATGCATTTGCAAAAGTTGCTTAGAAGAATGTATTGAAAATACTTTTGAAATTCAGAAAAAAAAATAACCCTGACTTTTTACATTTAAAAATGTTTTTACCAGTTGTTGGTAAAAAGCTTACAGTCTCCTACCCTAAATAAGTGCAGTTTTAGCAAGTAAGTGGTATGAGAGGAAATTATACCTGGCCCTAGGCTCCGACTGTGAATATTCAGTGTGCATTACGCTGCCTCCCTGAATTAAGGAACCAGAATCAACCTCAGGTATCAAGGTCTCAACTGGCTGCCTGAGGAGCACGGAGCAGCTCCTCTCCTCCCACCCTGATGGCGAGCAGCTGGCCAAGAGGATAACTTTAGGGGTCTCCGTAGAGTCCAAGAATCTAACCCATGGATAGAGACAGGATACAGGAAAAACAGACCGGTGTCCTGAGGAGATACAGACACTCTTCTAGGCTGGCTGGTGTGTCTTGTTCGAGCACGCAGGGTCATCCTAACCACAAGAATGGGACTGGGAAATAGTTCTTGCCAGGCTCGGTAGGAGGGCCCGCACTTTGCCTTCCTGTGCAGCTGGGGGCATGATTCAGCCTCCAGGACCATGTGAGCCTATTGCAACCAGTCCCTGCTCTGTCCTTGCGGGAGCTGGGCTTCAGGTGGCATTTTGAGGTCTCTTGTTCCCTGCCAGCAGCACACTTCTCTCCTGAAGTCATAGTAATTAAGGCACTCAGGCTTACAACAGAGATAACTAAATGGAACAATACACACTTTGACCTTTGAGTATTAGAGGAGACCCCATCTTAACCCTCACCCTGTTGTGTGGAAACAGCCTTGCCCTGTGAGCATTTCAGAAGTTTTGTAGGTTTTATGCCCAGAAAGGACTGTTAGGATCACCTAACCTGGCCTCCTGCATAGCACCAACCTTTCAGCCTTACCCCCTAGTTCCTGCATTAGGTACACATCCATGGTTAACCTGCATCCTTTGGCAGGATTGCATATTGAGTTATGTATCAATGGGATTATGAATTGAGACAAATTGCTTTAGATCATGAATGATCATGAATTAGATCATTAGAACTTGAATTTTCATAGTTTAGGCTTGTCTGTGCATGTTTTTCATTTGAGGTTTTTGTGAGGCTTCTGCTTTACCATTCACTTCTTCAGCTGCTGGAAGAACAATTTATGTTAAACTAGAGGTTTCTGTCTTCCTTGCCTTGGGTTGCACAGCCTGTATATATCTTGTGTAGAAAAGACACATAGTTGTTCCATAAGCAGTGGAAGTAAATATTATTTTCCTTTAGATGTTTGTCCGTTTTAAACCTTTTATATATTCCTTATGGTAAGATGAACTTTCCTCATGTTCTGTATGCTATGTCTCCCTGCTGAAAGATGGTATGTGTTAGCTGACTCTTAGGGAGATGATTCTATGCTTTCTGGTAAGCCGTTTGCACCAAAACAGAACATGTAAGGATGAGATCTTCCTTAATTATTCTTTCTATTTTTTCTGAATGCCAGAAGGGCACTGCTTTGTATTTCTGTCCTTCAGCAGTTGCCAGTCTTTGCCAGGAAGGTAGGAACATCCTATTCTTTGAGATTTCTAACCTGATATTGACAGAATCAGAAGTTATTATGTGGAGGGCAAAGCAGACAAACACATGATTAGAAAGACAGCACAGACACATAAACTTGTTTCCTTAGGAAATGAAGCTACAAATTATTACCCAGGGAACCTAAGGATCTTCAAAATTGCTGCTCTTGAGTATTTTTACTAGTTATCTTGCTTCCTGTCTTTCTTTGAATCATCTCTGAACATCTTTGGGGGTTTCATGAAGGAACTATTTGTGTCTGTACAAAACGTTAGGCAAAATTTTCAGAGTTGTGAGGCAATGCATATGGAAGCCAGTAGACACTGCCTTTCTGCAAGAGTCTTAAAGCTTTTTGGTGCCAAGAGTCATCTCTCAAAATTATGTTATTCGAATAATGTAATTATGCAGAATCACTTTCAAATATGCAACCAGAGTGACTGAGAAACGATTTCCTTTACCCCAGCTGCTGTGCAAGATTAATTAGGTATAATTAGTATGATGACACTTTGAAAATGTAAAGCATTCTTTAAATTTTGAGTGCTGTTTGCACTTACTTTATCTAGGATGTTGTTTGATACCATAAAATCTGATTTTATCCATTTCTATATATGCAGTTTCATATGAAAAGAGAACTTCTGTAACTTTGACAGCAGGGTATAGGAATTATGTAATGGCTGTATAAATGTGGTTTTTGAAGTGATCTGACTTTTAAATACCCATCTATGACTTTAATCATTTCTTTTTTTTTTCTTTTGTAATTTGCCTGTAAAGTCCTTCATCTCACAGTGGTTCATTATTTACCTTCTTGACTCTTATGACATTGCATATTCATCATAACTCTCCCAAGGCCATCCACATTTGCCAACTGAGTAAAGGTAAACAGATGGTTCATAGATATTTCCAGTATTGGTATTATTTACAGCACTTGCTTCTGTGTTTGTAAGGCACCTAACGCAAGGTTTGCCTTTTTTCTTGCCATTTGAAAAAGTTCGTCGATGTTCTCCATTCTTAGTTACTCATTCCTCCTCTACTTCATCCTGCCAAAGTTTTCCACCCTCTGAGCTGTGCCGGATGCCAAGTGAACACTTTGTGTGGCTGTGCTTGAAGTGGGGGAGGAAGTAAACCTGCCGCGAGGGAAGGACGACTGAGTCTTCAAATATTATCTTCGTTAATTGCTTTTTTCCCCTCAAATCTATAGCAAGTTGTTCTTACAAGGAGATTGAACAAACCTAATGTAAAGCAAAAGGAAAAGATTTTTCTCAGGGATGAAAAAGATTCCTGAGAAATCCCCCAAGCTCTCAAACTTTCAGATCTTTAGCAAGAAACAAACAAACAGAAAAGTCTGCTGTAGTTAAGATGCAGTGAACCACAGTTAAAGTGGAGCAGATACTTCAATGCAGACGTTTCCTGAAACTTGTGTGCTTCACAAACCTAGTCATGCTACTTGCACTTTTTGGGTTTTGTGTTTTATCAAGGGGAAGAAACTGTAATGGCAGTTTAACCAAGTTGGGCTGTACTGTGTGTTCAGGCACCCCATCCACTTCTCCACTGTGAACAAAGAGATTACCAGAAATCATGTCTGGGACAAAAGGGAGGAGCTCAGACATTCAAAATGAAATCTCCTCTGGCTCACTCCTGGTAACATATTCCTGAACGCAGCATTTTAACTCTCAAGTGTCCATTCTCACAGCCACTAGGCCTCTTTTGCTGATCCATTCCATATTCTTTTTCTTCTCCTTGCTTTAAAACTCACTTCTTATTTCCTGCTGGTTCTGCACTTAGGCTGGCTTCATAACTAGGTGGTTGAATAGCCCAAGCACTTGCACTGTGGTGAATATGGAAGGTGGGTGCAAATATATTGGCTCTTGGCCATCTCTGATGACTGTTGACTATATTTCTTTGGAATTGCAAAGCTGTTATATAGCAACGCCATGTTATTTGCAAGAGGCACAAGCATTTGGTTTGTTTTTTGTATCGTTCCTGCATGTATGTAGATTATACTGTGTGCTAACTAATCAGCGGTGTTGGATTTCTCATTGCTTTTTTTTAGTGAACGTGAATGATGGTATGGGGCAAGCAAAATGTGTACACATACATCAGTTCAAATTTCCCCCTTCTTTTTTCCATGTCCCACTTGAATAATAACAAATAATCATGACTTTTCCCTGGGTTTGGCTGTCCCTAGGCCTAATTCCCTCTACATAATTTGAGAGTTAGATTGTTTCAATATGCTCTTACTTGTGCTGTAGCAAAAGTATGATCAAGTGACCGCTGCACAGTGATGCTGGATTGCTGTTTGTTAAGACAAAGGAAAGGTTATTACGTTTATCCACTTTTACGTACTGTACCTTGCTCCTTTTAGATCATTCTATTTCAAATTTAATTTCTAGTACTTGCTGAATAAAACTGAGCTACAAATATCTTGTAGTCTCCTGCTTATTACATTGGTTCACCTGCATATGAGTCATGACTCATAGGCAGCAGACTGTTGCACCAGTACAGTTAACTGCAGTTTTTGCAGCTCCGAATGGAATCCATACAGATATTAGCCCTGTTTCTGCAGCCCTAAATCTCAGCAATGCCCTATGAGGTATTCTGAGGAGTGCCATGTGTTTCACCTGTGTAGGGTGAGTGCATTTTCATTCTTGAGGGCCCTTTCTGTGGTCTTGTTGCAATAGTTATAGCTCATTTATCTTCTGCTGTAATCTGCTTAACATGTCTTGACTTAGTGGCTTGGTTTGATGTGCAGAAATATTATAGCAGGTAGATGGAAAGAAAAGGAATTTATAACAATGATGATGTTGAGGTCAACTACCAGAAAGTCCTGGAGATAGCTTGGAATAGCAGCTATCATAGTGGCAAGTGATAAAAAGTTTGACTAATTTTTGCACTATTCAGCCTTCAACATTGTGTTGTGCACAGCATGTATTATAACAATGTGCTAAAGAAGTCAAAATAATAAAGAAAACAGATTAGCCTGGAATTTCACAGCTAGAGAATTTTACCAAGTAGTCAAGGAGCCCCTTGGGGTTTGTTTACTGGCAGTAATAAATAAAAGAAAAAGAGGCTCCTAAAGTCTAGCTTAATGGGACAAATGTAAATCAGAGCTACTGCTGTCTCTTTCTTTGCTTTCTGCAGGTGACCATACCCATTCATTTAGCTTCAGGGCTGAGGACAGTGTCCCACTCACAGCAGAGGGGCCAAAATACCCCAATGCCCACAGCCTTCAACCTTCCAAGCGGTAACCCCACCACTACCCCCAGCGAAGGCCCATTTCCATCCCTGTAACTCACCCACATGCAAATGCTCCTGACCTTAATTAAAGCAGTTCACCTCTCTGCGCCTCCAGGGATGGTTTCCTCATAAGGCAGTTGTGTTTAATTAGCATTTGCATAGCATTCTGCTGGTTGCTCGCTGGGAGCATTGTTCAGCCGGAGCGTGGGATTGCTGAAGTCTGACTGGCAAGCTTGGCACCTTCCTAATTGACACAGAAGCCAAGTAGAATTTACACAAGGAAAGAACAGAGAATCATTAATGATGGATCATTAGCAAGGAGTTCCATTGAATGAATGCAGATAACTTTATAACTCCATCAAAGTGAAAAGTAGCATGATTAATGATGCATCAAGTAATAAAGGCTCAAAGAAGACACTGATTTTCTAATTGCAGTGCAATTTTCTTGTTTGCTCTAGTTTGTAAAATTAATTTCTTTGGGAAGTGGGAAACATTCTATGCTTGTGGTGCATTTAATATCAAGTTTGGTTTGCTCTCATTAGAGGCTTTCTTCAGTGTCTTTTTATATCAGTGCGGCAAATCATATTTTGATGTATGCAATATTTACCCTAGCAAAGATTTGCAGAATCAAGTGCAAATGATGTAGGAACTATTCAGCTAGTTCCTTTGCAGGGTTTCTGTTTTCTCTGTATAAAGAAATGATAAACTCTGATACAATCAGAGTTTAGATTGCTTTAAATGTATATATCATTGTGTTTTATTTCTTAGAAACTGCTTGATAATTTTATTGATACTTAGAATTTTAGACTAATCAACCTCGAAAGGCCATTTTTGCTCTGAGGTTATTTTCAGAAGCATTTCACTTGGCACAGTTAGGTTATTCTTGTGGCTTATACTGGAGCCAATTCAGTCCTCTGTCAGTCCAAGGGACAGGAATCAATAAATGGGTGATGTATCTGTTTCTGGTGACGTACTGACCTCTCACTTGAAATTTAACTTGAAAATCAAATATTCAATTTTCAGTCAATATGTATAATAGTGAATAGAAGTAGGGAAATAAGATAGTAGAAAAGTATCCCTGATGTGACCTTTTTCTTAGCTTTCATATTTATTGCTGGGTAGAAGAGACTATGAGATCTCACCTAACTCAGCAACAAGCCCCAAGGTAGCATCTGCTCTGCCAAAGCAATTCTTGTCTCTGAACACTTCATTGATAGGAACTCTGCAGTTTCTTCAGAAAACTTGTTCCCAAGCTTCACTACTGTTTTTGTTATACAACTTTATTTGCTATTATCTAACATTGGTCTTCCTTTTGTTTGTTTCTTTCTTTTTTTTTTCAATTCAATTATTTCTCATCCATCAAAGACATGAAAAACTATTATTTACTTTCTTATTTCAGCAGGGTTGGTTTTGCTTGGGATTTGTTGTTGCTTTTAACTCTTTTTTCCCCCCTGCTTTTTGATCTCCTCTAGAATCTCCTGAGGTCTTATGCATTGCTGTGCAGTGTGGAACCCACACCGAACACTTCCCCAGCTGTGACCTGCCATTCTAACTAGGGCAAAATTATTGTTTCACGTGTTCTGCATCTTTCTCTCTTGTTTGTACATCCCTGTAGGACATTTGCCTTTTCGCAATAGCCCGATACTGCTGGCTTGTGTTCACTTTGTGATCTAGAATAACCCCTAGCTATTCCTACCTTGCTCTTTGTCCCCTGCCCTGTATTTATATAGTTACATGCGGTTCCTTCCCCTTTACATTACTGAATTCCACAGTTTTGTTAGTCCACTTCTTCGGTGTAGGCATTTGTAAGAACATTTTCTGCCTTTAAAGTTATCAAAGCCACTTTTAGCTTCAATCCTCTGAAAATAGAGAAGGTAAAATCTGACTGGCAACAGCAGATCCACTAACAAATACACCATTAGAGCCTCATCCTGGACAGATACCTGGGGAGCTCACTTGAAAAAGTTCTCCATTTTAGAAGGACCCTAATAGCTATTTTCTGAATATAATTTCCCAATCAGTATCACACCTGGCTTAAGATTTACCTAAACCTTTCTTTATTCAGTTTATAAAAAATATCAGTGCCAGATTTCTTTCAAAAATCCAGATCTTGATCTGAATCCTGGTAGTCAGGGGGTTCAACTCACCTCACTTGGGATTTCTGGATGGTAGAGGTCTGCATCTAAGGCACTTGTCTAGCTCCCTTGCCTGAAGAAAGACAGATGGTTGCAATTCATCTGGCCAAGCTTAGGCAAAGTATGACAAGAATTGCACTGTAAGTCTCCTTTTTCCTCTACATTAACTCTAAAGGGAGGCAAGAACTCTAAGCAACTAAAATCTACATATAGACATGCCTACAGTTAGATAGGATGTATCTCACATCCAGTGTTTCTTCAGGGCGGAAAGACAGGAGCTCGTATGGAAAGACAGGAGTTTGTATGGACAGTGTTTGTTCTTAATAAAAACATACTGGTTGTTACTCATCTCCTGAGTATTTTCACTGTGATTATTTGTTGCACTAATTAATGGAACTTGAAGTTAAAAGGTCTGCTCTCTAATTCCTCAATTCTTCCTCCTTCCCTCTTCAAACACAGGAATGATATTTGACCTGACCTAGGACATAGTCATCATTCCTGGGTTCTCAAAAAGAAATGACTCTGACACATAACCTGTTTTTTCTTTAGGAATGGAGCTCATCATATCCACTCAGGATGAAAAGAAAAAAAAAATAAGAAAGAAAGAAAAAAAGGAAAAACATAAACTTTTCTCTAAGCACCTTTTATCTTTTTCTGTCTTATCTTATTCTTTCTTGTTTTGAGATGGATGCCTTGACTGTGTTAACCGCTTAATTGTTTTATCTGATTATGTCTTATTTTGAGATGGATACTTTGTGTTAACCACTTAATCACTATGGATCTATTTAATGAAGACTGTTGCAAAAATAGTGTTGCATGACCGCTGTCAGAAGCTCTCCTCAAACAAGTAGTCACTCAAATAGTGACCATCACTACTCATTTGCTTACAGAATCACTGCTGATTGTGGTTCATTTCCTTTGCTGGTTGATATGTTTCTGGTTCCTTCAAAACTAAGTCAAACACTATTTTGCCTGATAAAGCACTCTTATACATTTCTTTACATTTCTAAACAACCCTTTAGTGGTATTGACAACTTTGTTTTTAAAATCTTCTGATGGTATAATAAAGACCATAACTGTGAGTAAAAGAATCATTTTGGCAATAGTTCAGAACATCAAAGGGTGTTAAATTTTTTTGTTAAATTTTTCAACTGGCAATTCTGGAAATTTTGGTCCTATATTTATGACTAAAACAGTTATATCCATACAACACATGCATCGATGATAACAGAGTAAGTTTCAGTCTGTTCTGTCCTTTGAGGCTACCAGTAATGATGTGGCTACTTGTCTACAAGGAACTATGCTGAAATCTCTGGTTCACTATGAGAGATTGCAAAAAATAAGGTCTGTCTACCTGCAATAGGTGTGAGTGTGCTCAACTTGTTGTGTTTGTGCCCCAGTGAAAGTTTGAAATGATTCCTGCCAGAATAAACCAGTGCTGAGTAACTCACGGCTGCCACTACCCATGTTTTTGATAGAAAACATAAAAGAAAGCTGGGATTTGGCATTGCCGCGGGATAATGGAGCACACTGCGTATGTACTTGAGTTGCTGCTACCTGCAATGATGTTCCCCTCATCTGGAGCGCTGATCTGACAGCCATAATGGTGTTTTAACATGGCATTGAGTTGGATTCTCATGGAGAGATTGCCTCCTATTCAGGAGTATAGGGATTTTCTCTAGACATCCCACTAGAGATGGGATGTGTGGTCTGTGCATTGCCTACCTTACAGAACTAGCATAAAATCCTAGGCGTATGCCTCAGAACAACCCGATGTACCATTAGGAATGAGGGAAACACTTCCTTAATATTGAGTCTGCACTTCTGCATTTGGTGAACTACCTAAAGCTGGATTATTGATACACTAGCCTTTGTGAATAGGAGTTTATTTAGTCTATATTGCCAAAATACAACTTTTCTCTGATAAGTCCTGAATGACTTGCTCTGAAAAGGAAATACTCCTCTTGAAACCAACATAAACCATTTAGTATGAATACAGGTAGTTAATTTTGATAATAATTTCCTTCCTATCTCTTTTTGGTTGTGTTTTTACAGGACCAGCTGTGAGATACAGTGAATTTTCTATGTCACAGCCCAAGCCACCACCTCTTGTTGGGCAGCACACAGTGGAGATACTGAAGGGCACGCTGGGGTACAAGGATGCTGCCATAGAAGAACTGCTCAGCACAGGTGTTGTGGCTCAGCATGAGGTCAGATAAGGAACATCAGCTGCATTCCTTAACACTGAGTTCACATTACTTTGTCCTCTCATTGCTCCCTTCAGCTCCCCTAACGGGACTCAAAGAGAAGACATAATTTAATTCCTAATTTTCATCCATGTGTGTTTGTATGATTTTAACACTGGTGTATCAAATAAACAATCTAGCACTGTCTGAGTGAAAGATTTTCTTGGGGTGGGTTGAGGCGGGGGAGTAAACACAATTACACAGTCCCGTGTGGATACTCATTTTCTATACTTTGTATGCAAAATCAAGTTCTTACTGTAATTACAGTAATTACCTAAATGTTTGTTCCCCAGAAAGTTGTAATGTTAGTGAAAAGAAGCAGAACCTTAAAAATCTATGTATTGGGTTCTCCAGTTGTACAAAGCTACCTTGCAAAATTATTCTAGTGCAAAGTCAGTCATGTACAAATGGGTGGTTGATCTAACTGATTTTGAATAGAATCAGCAGTCATGATCTCTGTTCATTTCTATTCCAAATAGGTAAAGTAACCATTGTAAAAATCACTTCTGTTCCCTGGTATTATTAACTACCCATAACAATATGTCTTTATATTACATTGCATGGTCATGGCCATGCCAGCATGTTAGCAGAAATATGCTGATATTGATGCAGTTCTCCAGTTATAAAATGAGCATATTCGAAGACTTGTTGAGAGACAAACTATGATTGAATTGCCTTTCATAATTTTATTCAAAAAAGGTTCTTGGTATTAATTAAACATGGATCCAAACAAAATTACGTGCTGAATGTCAAATATTAAAATTTGTCAGAGTTCTCATTCTGGTTCCATGGGGAGGTATTGATCTATATCTCTGACCTCAGCTCCTATCCAGAATTCCTTTTCACTATGAAGAAGATGAAGATTAAATACAGATCTGCTCAAATCTTCAGACTCGTTCCCACACCATGAATAAAAAATCTTTTTGGAGTTGAGACCTTCTTCAAATTCAATTATACCACACTGTGCAGTAGGTTTGCTCGTAGGATGAGAAGGCACACTTTGGAGGATGGCGAAAGAACGTGATCCATGGCACAAGTAGGCAAAAAAAGAAAGCTTAATGAAGAGCTATTTCTTGTGCACAGGCTGTCTTGGCAGTTCCTCCTTCACAGAAGAAATGCTATGCTCCGGTATCCAAGCGTGTAATTTACAGCGAAAGTAAACTCTGCATATGGGAAGGCTCTAACCTTTGTTGCGTGCGCCCTGGGAGCGAGGCAGTGCCTTTCTATTCCTGGAGCTAAATAAAACTAACTCAAATTGACACTCAACAAACAACGTCCATATTTCTTCCAAAGTATCGGAAACAGGCCTGGCCTTATAACTAGCTCGTCACATTGTTTCTCCTCTAACAAACAACATCCTCTGTACTATATCTGAACTTCACCACTGCCTGTTACCTTCTGCAGAGAAGAAAAGAGCCCATTACATAATCAAATTGAAGAGGAACCCTACTGTGGATGCTCATTTTTGAAGCTCAGTGTGTTTTGGTTCATTTGTTTGCTTGTTTTGTATGTCTTTTGTGTTGATTTTTTTCAGATCTTCTCCTATTTTGTTCTTGCACTGCATTCCTGGCACCAAACTCCATGCTCTGTCCATGTGCTAAAGACATCATGAGATCCTGGAAAAGTGACTTCTTAAATAAATACAGAAATAAGTCTGAATTGAGACTAGGGAGACCATGGGGGAAGATTTGAAATAGGATTGGAAGTGGTTTTAATATAGTCCACCTTGCTTTTAATCTAAGGGGAACATCCCTTTTTTAATGAGAAAAGCAGCAATTTGAATTCAGTTTCACATAAAATGGAGTATCTGATAGGACACTGAACTTTGTTTATCACTGAAAACTATTTAGATAATATTTACAATTAAGTTGGTGCGTTTACTTTTTGGAAGGCCCTTTTCTTCCTGTTTCTAAGAATCATATACATAAGATATTGTAAAATATCTCTAAATTTAGTTCAAGGCTTTCTAAAAGAGTTCTTTTTTCAGTATTTTTCTAAGCAATGGAAATAACTAATTGCCAGATCCTTAGCTACAGTAAATTGGCAGTTTCTTTGACTTTAATGTAACAGTGCTGGTTTAAATCAGCTGAGTATCTGTCTATTAACTCAACAATGTGTTTCTTGCAGAGTGCACATACAAACAATATTTCTTTTTTTCCCTTTTCAGTGTTTTCCTCTGTACCATGTTGAAAGTGCAGTGCCTAAGGAGATAGCCAAAGGCTTTATTTTGTCTCACCTTCAGTAATTAACTGCAGTATCAGCAATCTAGAGGCCATTCTGGCTTATCAGTGTCAGATTAAGTCATGTATTCAGACATAGACTATTGCTAACTCTTCTTTAAGCTGGAAATCCGTGGAAGCCTTTAAATACATGTATGTCTGAAGGCCTAAAAATTCCTGTAAACATCCAAAGTCTAATCATGAAACTTCGCCCTTTCATAGGGTTTGTCCTCTTGATTGTGGATGATTTGGAGTACCATCAAAACAATTTCTTTTATAATGTCTAAATGATTATAGCAACTTAAAATTAAAGACGAACAAACACAGAAAAGAATACTTACAAAATTTATATCACTTTTCTTGTGTGAGTGGAACTCTCAGAGCTCCTTAGAGGAATATTTACCTTCAACTGACAAATTTTGAGAATCGATAATTTAAAATTGCTTTCTCTTTCTTGTCCTGCAAAACTGGAAATCACTCATCACATGGGATTCATGGAGATGTCTCCAATTTCAGGTCAGGAAGGTAGTTAGGAACCACTATGCAGTGCTCCTGCCAATGGTTTTTTTTTTTATTTTTCCTTCCACTCATCTGGGAAAGGAATCTGCTCCTGCTGCCATGACATATGTGCAGGTGAGTGCACCTGGTATTGGTTTTAACCTGACTTGACTTACAGATCACTGCATTGCAAAACAAGCGCAAAAAAGGCACCAGGAGACAGGACATACACATCCAAATCTGAACTGCAGCCTTTTTCCACCATGATGTAATCACTATTTGAAAGGGCCGCCTTTTGACTCCATTCTTTCTGTTGGGGGATACCGTTTTATCTTCTTTTACTCAGCTTTCCTCACATGCTTCTCTGTCTCTCATTTTTGTGGAAGCTAGCAAGGCTCTGCACCAGGTAAAAAGTACCCAGAATACTGCCAAAATGCGGTAATCAGGGCTGCTTTGTATAATTTGAGGATCCTTTTAAGTGTCAGAAGAAAATCCCAGTCTAGCAACAGGAAAATGAATAGTAATGGATTCTTCCTGCTCTTCCACAGGTCTTGTTCCTGCTGTCTTTTCCTCGGGATCCTCCCTGGCACTTCTCAGTCCTGACTAACATAAAAAATATAAACATCCCTGTGTTTAAAACTCATTGAAATAAAGACTCCTGATGCCTATTGTTATTAATCAAAGTTTTGGCCTTGCTTCTCAAAGGATCAGCCTGAAGATTCCTAATGACAACATGTTAGGGCAAACAGCAGTCAGAATAACCCTTTTACTGAATGCTCAATAACGGAGGAGGAGGGCATCTTGATTAAAACAACAAGCAGATGCCCCACTCACAGAGCACTGCAAATCTTCAGTCTGATGACGAAGGAAAGAAAAGGCAGCTAGACACCTCTGTGGCTAAAATGGGCATTATTTCTTTTAATATCTAAATGACAAGCCACAGTTAATTCTTTGTCCTTCCTGATGTTACAACAGGGTATTAAAGTATATTTATTTCCCCAAAATACATAAAATATTTATAAATACATATAAATAAATATATTAAAAGACGAAGGAGAGGTAAGACACTTCCAGAGTTCAGGAGTGCTGGCACAGCTGCTCGCATTTCACATGGCAGTGACATTAAGCAGTGCCAGATACACTACTTCTCTTAACTGCTTGTACATTGGGTTTAATGTGGCCTGGTGAAATGGTAAACACTATTAGCTGATGAAAAAATAACAACCTCAGAGTAGTTCCTGTAGGATCAAGTAACTTCTCTACATAGAGGGATGCACAATACTGGGCAGTGTGATAAAAACACACTAATAAAGAGTGATATGGTCACCTTTTTAAAGTTGACAACTAATCAGTTCAATTATTGTATGTTTCTGTTGTTACTGGATTTTGGATCAGATGTGTGAGAAAAGTGCCTGGGATCACATATGCCAAGGACCCATGAAACATTTGCAACAGGATCTCTTTTTTGGCAGAGGCTGCATCAAGCATTGAAGGGGGGCCAAGCAAGCGCTTAGGTGGGGACAAGTTGTTAATTTTTATTCTCCTCTGTTTTCTAGAGCTACAGATAAAAGTCAATTAGTAAGCAGCGATTAGGCTTCAGTTAACAAGAAATCCTTAAAAATCATAGTATAAAAGGTACAATAAACTGCCTTCCTTAAAAGGCCCTTTTGATGGTCTAGTTTGCAGCAAGCAATGTTGCACTGCTAAGGGTAGTCCGGAAAGAAAGCTGGGGAGGAGCCCAGCTTACTGAAATATCTTCCATGCTTCAGCATTTCACAATTTGTCCATGTAATATCTATCCCAAGCAGGACAGAAAAGGAATCTGCAGATGGTTAACCTCATACAGGAATGTGTATTTAGCTCTCATCTCTTGCAGATGCATTTTAGGAGGAGCAAGTCTTATGCAGCAGTGGAACTTGAAAACACAGGGTCCTATATGTGTTTTCCATTGACAGTCTCTTCTGATGGAGGATTGGGGCTCTGACTAAATAAGAAGTATTGTGAGGGAAGTCGTAGCCCTCTAGAAAATTTTATGATCTTTTCATCCAAACTCCCTCTCCCAAAGCCAAAAGCAAAGGATTTTGGCTGTAAGATGAAAATACTGTTTCTGCAGTGCCATGGTGGAGCTTCCTGAAAGTTACCATTCAGATATCACAGACTTCCATATTAATCACCAGCTCACATGGCCATGGGATTCCTCTAACGTACCATAAGAGTATACTGTGCTGCTTAATGGAAAATGTAGTATAGCCAGAGGAATATACGGTCATGAAGCATTCACGCTGCAAAACTACACCGGGGCACCATTCTTCTGAATTCAAGGTTTCAGAAACAAAACTCATTGACAAGGTAGGCGGGTACTTGGAGTACTCCTTCGTAAGGTGGGAGGATCTCCTACCCCATCCATGATGTTGATTTTGTGAGAAGTGTTATTTTGTTAAAAAAATCACATTTGTTAATGCCTGTGAAGACACCCTTCTACTTGTTGATCTGTTTTGTGGGATTCTGTACACTTGCCTTCTTCAAATTCTCCTCCTAATGCACTGCTTGGCCTCCCTCTTTTTGCATTTACAACTGCGTTTGTGGGGTTTGGGGGGCACATTTCAGGTTTCTAAAAGATTACAGCTGGGTTCCAGAGTGTCTTGCATCTGACAAAGCAGAATCTCTTAAAGAATGAAAAAATGCTAGAATATATTATAGTTTTATTTTGTGCTATAACATTGCCTTTTGAAGGCAATGAAGGGGGACTCACATGGATTTCAGTAGATTTTGAATCTGAACTTCAGTCAACATCATGAATCTTTATTATTTTTGAATGTGCCAAATTGTGTAATTTGCTTATAGAGAAACTATTAACATATTTTCTCTCTGGAGACATTTTGAATTAATCAGAGACATTCCAGGTACACAAAGCATCATTATTTTAATTTCTCAAGGGAAAAGCTTTCATACTTTACTATGCTCATCCAGAAACCTTAAAACATTGGGGTTTTTTGTTTCTCAGAAAGACTTAAAAACTGTTCTGTCTTTGTCTCCCATTGCATTTTTACTTTATATTATGAGAGATATAAAATGAAGACATTGCTCAAATCACAATACTTAATATAGTATGTGTTATTGCAATGCCAATCACACTATTAGCAATCTCAGTATAGGACATTACTTGAAGGCACATTTACTGAGCTGCACTTGAAGAAAAGAGAAATCCTTTTTCCACTTTTTTTTTCGGAGTGGTTTATTAAATTTTGGGAAATGTGGATTGTTGCAAACCTTAAATACTCAAGACACTCAGAATCAGACCTCAAAATTATCAGGAGCAATTTAAAAATTCATAGAAGAGCTCTAAAATAGTACCAAAAAACAGTATAATTAGGTGAAATTTTAAGAAAAATAATCAATAGCAAGATTTATGGTTAACTTGCAAGAGCTAGTAACATCTCTTGTACATATGTATATATATATATATGTCTGTGGAACAAAATGCAGGTCATTGCTGGCTTCCTTTCAGGTCCAGAATTTGTCTATCTCCGTTTTCTGGGTTTGAGAGACTTGATTTTGAAGAGTTTTGGAGAAATTGCTGGAGTTCTGCTTGGAATTCTGCTGGCAGTTTTGCTAGCAGTATTTTTTACACGTCCAGTTGTTGGTGCTGTTACATGGGCATTGTGTCAGCAGGTGAATGGAATCATGCTGACATTACGTGGTGTATTGAAATAGTTTCTCTTTCATGTTATGCAGCAGGCATTTGGGTACGAAGATTTGCAGTGTTATGAAATAAGCACTGAGTGATTTAAAGCACTTTTTTGGACCGGTCAAGTGTATCCTGTATCTCTTCCTACCAATAAAATCAACATCAGTTCTTCAAATTCTTCAAGGAGAAGGAGCCAGAAACCCAATTATTAAAGTGTGATAAAGACTGATGGCAAAATCCTTCAGCAGCAGGTTTTAATCATTTATCCTCACATGAAGAAGATTGGCTCAGTGGCCGTTTGGCCCAGGGCTGTCAGGGAATCTGCATGCCACAGATTTCCTCTTTGGTTCTGGGCAAGTCCCTTTCTCAAAGTTGTCCCCGTTTGGTATTTTCCATTGAGGATGATAAACTGGAGGTTGTGAGCTGACCTGATAGCAGAGGCCATCTCTATTTAGACAGATGGAATCCATTGTCTGCCTTGCAGGGCCATTGTGTTGATTTTTAAATGCATGTGTTGCAGCATAGCAGAGAAGTTAAATTGTTTTGCAGAGTGAGGACATTCTATTTTTCCCGTAAAACCAATATGAACAACCGCAGTTTCCCAATCTCCCATTACTGAAGCAGAGTGAAGCCTCCCCAAAGGGCTTGTGAAAGACCTCCACAGATCATTTGGGTATAAACAGATAGTATCTTTGTACCTAGTAGTTGCTTACATATAAAACTTGAGATTACAAACTTTTAAAGTTTGGCCTTTCTGGCAGCGGCTGCAAAAAGTTCAGGAAGTTAATCTCATTTTCTGACTGGGATAGTGACATTAAGGTTAGGCAGATTAGCTGCAACAGATATTCCCAGGAAGGGATACTGGCAGCATTGAGAGAAGCTGAGAGAAAAGATGTTTTTTACATCAGAGATGGGGGGAAAGAAAAAACAGATAAGGACAGGAAAAGGAAAAAGAAAAGGGAGAGAGAAAGGGGAAGAGAAAAGGAAAGAAGGATAGAAAAGGAAAGGAAAATAAAAAGGAAAGAGGAGAAAGGAAAGAAGAGAGGAGAGGAAGAGGAGGGTAGAGGAGGATGAGGGTGCTTGAGATACTGAGCACACTGCATATGTTTCGGTGGTCTATTTTTGCCTTACCTTATACTCTAGTAGTGGTAGGTAACATTAAAGCTGGGAGAACTGGTCACATTCGCAGAAAGACCCAAAGTGCCATGGACAGTGATGTCCATGTGACCATGTAGTGCCAAGCCCTGTCATGTCATGTCGGCAGCACTGTGAGGCACAGTGTGCATCAGTCACGTGGAGGCCACCCAGGAGAGGGGGAATGAGAGCGGGAGGACACCCCCCGGGAAGGAGCGCTGCATGGGAGCACAGGGTGGATGAGGTGCGTTGACAGCAAAAATCTGGAGCCATCACGAGAGCTCTCTGCATCTTGGAAACGCGCAACTCGGGGTTCAGGATCAATTCCATGACCTGGAATTGCAAGCTCTGATCATTTGTTTACCAAACCTCCCTAGAGCAGCCAACCAGAGACTCTGCCTGTTGAAAAGAAGAAGGTAACACTATGTTCTTTTTCATGTTCTTCACCCTGCAAAATTTCAACCTAAGGGCCTTACTCAGTGCCAAGTGGGACACATGGAATTACTTCCTTTGCCTTTGATACATTTTGGCTCAGCATTTAAATTAATTGTTTGGAATTTTATTAATAGTTTGGGAGTTTGAACTTTTCACTCCTTTTTTCAAAAATAGAAGGATGAGACCCACACTTATCTTATTAGTATCAGATGGTTTGTTTCTGCTCTCAAGGTGTGCATATGGAATCCACTGAACTTCCCGGACGCAAGCACATGTGGAATTTGGCCTATGCTTAAAAGTAGATCTGCATCACTAATGACAAAATGTTTTGAAAATGAATTTCAGTCTGATTATATTTGTAATGCTCATATGCATTCCTGGAAATACTGAAATATTTGAACTCTAAAAGTAGCAATACCAGTGCAAAGTGGATTGAAAGCTTGCATGTTCAAATATAGAAGAAATTTGAAACAGCCCAAGGCTTGCTAAGCTTTTCGTTTGTGCACTGCTGATTAGTTACTGAAATTATCCCCACCCAGCATTAAAAAAAAAAAGGATTCCATTTGATTTCAGCTGGTATCCAATTTTGCAATCTGGTCTCAAACTGAAAAATAAGGAGAAACTAAATGCTCTACATGGTTCTGACAAACCATGCAGCTCTAATCAAACTAGTCCAGTCCCCATGCAGGTCAGCATAAAACTATATCAGCTTCTGAAGGAAGAAAAATCAGGAATTTGGGCTACTGTTCAGACAGTAATATCAGTCTTTCATCTAGCCACATTGAAATCTCAATTTTTCCCATTTGAAGATGGGAAGAAAATAAGCATACAAAAGAGAAATTGGAAGATGTTTATTTGGGACATTAGCGCCTGAAAAACATCTGCTACTTGTCTTCTTACACATGTACTGTACACTAATTACTACAGCCAGTGCTAACTGGTTGCAGAGGTGCACCTGGGAGGTGAGTGCCCTGGCAGTGGGGTTTGCAGCTGGATTCCTTTATGAGCCAAGCACTGAGGTGCTTTGAGGTAAGGGGGTTGTTGATGTGCTGTAGATCTCTTGTAAGGGAAGTTGTGTAGGGCTGGAGGTGTGTGAACTACGGACTACTGTGCACTTCAGCATGGCCTGGGTTGGGGTCTGCTGGGCCTAAGCGGAGCTGGAAGTCCTGTGAGGAAAAAAGGTACATTTGGGGAGGATTGATGGCTTGGTGGTAGTGGGGTTGTACAGGAAGAAGGATGAGAGGAATAACTAGGAACTGAAGTATGTGTTGGTCTCTAGTCCTGTCCCTTGGAAAGGAGAGGTCTCCAGACATGTAGTGTATTGAGATACCTCATAAAGCTGTGTTGGGATCAAGGCTGCTGTGCTGTGTGGCAGGGCAGCTTCTGCTGGCTGCCAGCCATATGCCTTGGGCCACTAAGTTGTGCCAAATCAGAGCAGTTAGTATTAATTGCTCTTATTTATATATTTTGTTCTAGAGCTTGAAAGCTATCTTGCTTTCAAGAAAGCCAGATAAGCTGCCAGAGCATTAGCAACACTGCACTTCTGCGGCTAGGCTCCTATCTTGCCCTCTATAATGCAGACTCTAAATTGAAAATGCCTGTTAAGATCCATGTGGTTGGGGCTCACCTGAAAAAAATCCTTAGGAGATTAATGGCAAGTGCCTTCTAGAGCAAAGGGAGTTGAAGGGCATCTCTGAGCTCCTGCTGACCTGTTGAGTTATGGCTTTCTAGTGGTCACTTCCTCCTGTTGTCTGCTTTATCCAGCTAGCTCTGGATGCCTTTGGTAAGGGGTATCTGTTCTTCTGTGTTTGACCAGTGTAGTGGGGCATTTCATTGCCTCAGATGTTACAGTGATAGCAGTAATAGCATTTTGTCTGTCAGCTATAAAATCTTAGAAAACTGTCAGTCTTTCTTGTTGTGAGTTTGGACTATATGAAACTATCTAATATCTTATATCACTATGAATTTGGGCTAGACTCAGAAGGCCTGATTTTTCTCTTCCCTTTGTCCCTATTTCAGTTCCTTAACCCTTAAACTCACCCCACATTTATCCCATAAACTTTGGGCTGTTTTTTTTTCCTTTTTTTCCTTGACTGTTTTCTGTTGTTGTCAAAAGAAGAAATGTGATAATTTGGAAGGTTCACAGAAAGCATGTTTTGTGATTATTGTTCTTGTGATCTGTCCAATGTAAACTGCCTTAGAAAAGCTCCGTTCCAGCCACTTTATAATTCACTTTTGCAGAATAGTGGCTTTCTGGTTGCCTAAAGACAAGGGCTTTTCTTTTAATGGGCACTCTGAGAGGAATGCAATTTAACCATTTGGCTCCTGCCCTGGAGTTCAGCTCTGCCTAACGGTGCCCTGGGGAACCTTCTGCGGTTGATTGATGGCTAATCCTCCTTTGCTATCCCTTTCTTGTTAGTAGGGGGCAAGCACGCTCCTTCCACTGTTTGGCTCCTGCCACTAGGGCAATCTGAGAACTTGAGGTTTCCATATCTAGGCCAGTTTTTCATCAAAAATAGTATTGTAGAGAAGTGCATTACTATGGAATCACTCTGCTGCCTCCATAGGCCTGAATTTTGCCTGCACCATCCCTGTGTGCTGTCATGTTGCCATCCCTGTGTGCTGTCATGTTGCAATGCACTGTGTTGAGCCGCAGCCTAGAAGGGCCAGTGGTGCCCAGGAGCCCAACTTTGCTGGCTTTATTTCCCTCGAGCCTTGGGTGCTGAACACCTCCACTCTCCAAAGAGGCCCGGTTTGTGGTTGGTGGGACTGCACAGGTTCGCACTAGCTGGGAATCTAGCCCAGTTCCAGATTTTTGCTCATTTTTACTGGGTGTTTACAAGGTTGCCGATGCTCGCAATGGCAGCGCTGTGTTCCCACGCAAGCTCACTTGCTTTTACTGATCCCAGCAAAATTGCTGAACAAGCTCCAGTGTGTATGCCAACTTGATAGGAAAAAATTATCCTGAATCTCTCCCCTTTTGTTTCCTCTCTTGTTCTGACACCCTTGCTGCAATTGTTCCAGGAATGAATTTCTTTTTTTTCCTCTACTCTCTAAAATAACAGGACACTTGTTTTCTCTAGCAGTGCTCATGCCAAATCAAAGCAGTGGCAAGGGGGGATTTAACCAAGGGAAGTGCTTCCAATCCAGTGCTCCAGCGACTGGAGTTCTGCTTTCCATAGCTTTCCTTGGAAATCAAAGGCTCAAGACATTAATCTCCCTTTGTACTTTCATGCCCAGGGAGGTACATACAAGCTGCTGTAGCATCTCTGGATGTACATGGGAGGATGTTTGCATGATGCTAGAGGTTTACTGCCTAGAGGATTATGCCCAATATCTGCATGTACATTGGCAGCACTGATTGTGAGGGAATGAGGTCCTGCCCTCCAGCACAGCTTCTTCTGATTTTTTTTTTTTTTTATTATTATTTTTTTTATTTTTTATTTTTTATTTTTTTTTTTTTCAAAGGATGTAGGCTTAACCTCTCTGGAAAAGGGTCAGGGACCATGTTGGTGAAGATGGTCCTCACAGATCTGCTGTATTTGAGATGAATTCTGGTGTTTCCTTCCTGCTCTTCTGTTGTGACTATTAAAATCACCTATCCTCACCAGTAGGATCCACTGAATAGCAGTGAAGAAGTGGCCCTCTGCACTGCAAAAGCTAATCTGTCTCTCTCCTTAAAGAACAAGCACTTCTGCTTTGAAAATAGGAGATCCCTGGTAAATGTTTAAAACAGAGGAATTAATAGAGTTTGTAGATGATGAAAAATATGCTAGAAAAAGAAAGATTTTTCTTTGTTTGCCTCTTGCATGGGAACTAGTATGAATGTAGTGATGAGAACAAAAGCTGAGAACCTTCCTGCAAGTTTGGTTTCTTGTTCATCTTTCTGATGCATCTGTTAAGCTTCAAAAACACTACTTAAGGCTTAGAAGAACAAGAGAGGTGCTTCTGAATAGGTCAATAATTTCTTTAAGATAGGTAAAGAATGGATTTTGTTAGGAGTTGTAGAGCGGGAAAAGAATGTTGTGTTAAAATTATATAATTGGCACTTGCTGGTCTTTCATTGCATGGAGTTGAGAGTGCTGAATTGTTTTAAAAAAAAAAATTTCTTAATACATGTGGAGCAGTTCCCTTTTCATGATGAAAATCAGCTAGTGCTTGAAGAAACTGAGTCTATATTTGTGGATTCTGATGACGCAAAGAAATTCCTTGAAGCAAACATAGTTTCATGTGGAAAAAAAGAAGTGTTTTTAAATCCTAGTTCTAAACATGTTTACCTCTTTCATCCTTTCTCTTGTTTCCTCTTTATCTATGAATCAATACCCAGTTTTTAATGTGGCTAATGCTTTTAAAAATTTTATTACTTGTAAAATACTATGATCTCTGAGGCATCTAATTCTGCACAAGTTTAATAGTTTAGGATTTCTTGAGAACTTCTATCGACTGGAAAATCCCGTGATAAACAATGACCACTTAAGCACCTGATTAGATTGTAATGTATCAATTAACACACTTTCCACATGTATATTTATTTTTTGGCAATGTATCAAGTATTCTTCTGGTGTATTCAAGTCAGTAATATTTCTCTTATTAAAAAGCACAGGTCAAAATTCTGTTCCTGTTGAATGGAAACACTTGTTTAGTGTTGGAATGTATCTTGTGCTGAAATATGTGATAAATATGTCCATTTCTTTCCCCAAAATGCTTGGAATAGTTATATAATTTGGTATATATTTTTTCTTTGTTCTTCAATGGGATGTTGTTTGAGAGCAGAGGTCATAGTGCATCAGTAGCTTGGCCAATGATGCTCTTGGCCACAGAATACGAGTGAGGAAGGGGATGTAGCTACATGGGTGAGTCTAACCAGACCTAACAGACCTGACCTAACTGATCTGGAGAACAACACTGCTTTTCGTCTGCATGAAGAGATGAGGTGCTTCTACAAGTAGAAAGCTATTAGGTTGAAAGTATAGAGTGCTGAAAACTGTCAGTAAGGTGAGTTCTTGCTGTGAGTCTATAAAATCTTGTGATCAACTCAAGTTGTATATGAATACCCGTTTTCTTCCCTTTTAATTAAGCAGCACTTAAGCAATGCTGGCACTTGACATTTAGGTCCCAGTTTTTTTTAAAATATCTGCTGTTAGCTTTGGGAACCTCAAAAGCTTCGAGTGCCTATCTTCAAAGTCATTGCATGGTAATATTTCTGAACGACTCACTTGGATATCTATTTTAGGATCTTGAAAAAGCAGGAAGCAGGTTTACTCAAATTGTCCATCCAGAACTATTGGCCACTTGTGGAAAATGTGGAACTGTTGTGGTGCTCCCAACTTCCCTGTAGGCAGACCTCTTGTTTGATTGCCCTGTCTCCCGCTATGCTGGGCATGTAAGCAGGAGCCAAACCTGAGGTATGTTTAAGATCTTCTTGATTATAGTGGAACTACTGCTGCTTCTTATAGCTTCCCAAGTGTTTACATGCCAGGGCCTATATAAAGAAACATCTCCTTTCCTTGCTGATGCCTTTGTTTTGCCTGCTGTTTTGAGAGTGTCCCTGCTCTAGGGGTTTGCCCCTTGGTTGCCTGGGTCCTTACCGGGAGATGTCCTAGAGCATCAGATTAGAAGGCAGCAACTTGCTGGGGATTTCCAGACCTGCTAAAGCAGTATGTAACTCAAATGCAGTCACAATGGTGCTAAGGGTCATTATTACTGAAGCAGTTTTCACCAGTGTGAAGTTTCTTCACTTTTTTTTCCTAAAATTTTATTTTCCTCTACATTTATTCTCTGTTAATTTCCCTGTCACCCCAGAGAACATCCTCTTTGGAGACAATAGCTATTATCCTACATACTTCTAGGGGAAGCCAAAAGGGAAGAAATGAGACTCATGTACACATATCACTTCACAATGAAGGCTAAATACTAGGATTCTGCTCCTTGTAAAAGCAGACATTTCCCCTCACCACACACACATGTGCATAGGTGTATATGAGAAATATCATCTTTCCAAATGGATTTTCCTTCCAGAAGTTAAAATAACAGGAAGGCTGTGGAACAGAACAGAGCAACTCCCTGTTTCAGGAGATGAATACATTTACACTAGTGAAGAACCATTGAAGAACATTCAGTTCATCATTCCTTCATTTGTTCTGTTTGCCTGAAGATTACATTGTTGGTCTGTGGAACTGAGGGGGAAGGCCTAGCAAAAAGAGTCTTTTCCAGGCTCAAAAGATTTATGCTTTGCTCTGCTGTTTTGTGCTAACACTTATGTCAGTCTTGCTGCTAAGCTGAGTTTGGTAAATGATCCTTTAATATATTTTTAAAGCAAATTTTACTAGCTCAGTCTTCTTTTGTAAGAAGTACACATGTACAGGTTTTCTAAATCTTGTCATTTATTTGCTGTGTAGTAACAATATATAGCCCAAGCTTAATTTCTATCAAGTACATTCTATGTTCAATATAGCATTATGGAGCTGAGCTTAATTTTAGTGATGGTCATAATACTCATGCCTACAGTGAGCTTAATTTTAGTGATGGTCATAATACTCATGCCTACAGTGAAGGCCTTGATTTTGCAAAGTACTCGAACATGCTTATTGTCACTGAATGACTTTTTTAGGACTTGCCAGAGTGCTGGAATGCTAATGCTTGCACATTATTATTTTATGCTCCAGACATTATATTTCAGACTCACTGCTCCTCCACAGTTCAGTTTGCCATCTAGATGGCAGTGATGGGAGCTCAGCGGGACCTGGCTAGAACCCTTTTGCATGACCCTTATCAACATCTCCCTTGTTGTGTGGCCTTCTGTGACAGATACATCCCTGGGAAAAGACCCAGGGCATTTTGGGACTGTAGTGAGGGAAATGTGTAAGAATAACTGCAGAGTATCTACAGGTATTAGGAGTTAGTAGTAAGAGATTACTGTAACACTAGCAAACAAGTGACAGCCAGTTCCACTAAACACCAAATAAGACCTTGGGCTACCGGGTTGAGCTGATGGAGGACTCAGTAGGCAATAAAATTGCATCACTACTTGGGTGAACCTACAGTAAAAGCTTTAATATCATCAAGTGATGGCACTATTCTTAGTTACAGCAGCATGCAACAGACTATATCATGGCTAGGATACCTGGAGCTCAAAAACCTCTATGTGAATTTAGGCAAGCTTCATCATTCCGTGACTCAGTTCTGTATTTGTAGAGGCAAGAAAAATAGTATCTCCTGCATCTCTTCTGTTTATACTGCAGGCTCTTCAAGATGGGAACACTCTTACTATACCACTGCACAGCACATAGTTGCTAAAGGCTCTCTAGTGTTAATATAAATAAGAGATGTTCTTCTTCCAGCTCAAGGGATAACAAAATCTTTAGAAAACTAGCTTGTTTAAATGAAGCTAAACAGATCGAATATGGTATGATAACTATTGGTGTGGCAACTATCTGTTACTGTGCAGCTCAAGCATAATCTTTTTGTGTGTGTGTGTAGGGGAGAGGAGGGAGAAGAGTAAAAATAAAAGGTTACTAAGAGTGCTGCACAAAGCCTTAGAATGTTTCTCTGTCGTTTGTGCCTCTTCCTTAAACCAGCAACTATATCCACTGTCAGACTGTTGTGCTTTTAGTTAGCCTCTTGTGTCAGCAATGGAACAAAACACATCAGAGTGTGCCCACTTGCAGTAAATCAGACATCCCAAGAATCCTTGGCACCTCCCTTCTCTTCCTGTCTTTGGCTTGTTCCCTGTTAACATTTCTTTCTATTGAAAAAAGGAACAACAATATTTTATGAACTGTTATCAGACATGTACACTTATTTTAAAGGCATAGCTTATTTTTACTGAGCCTGTATTTATCATCCAAGAGCATTTAGTTACTTTAACAGAATACCTTTTAAGCAAAAGATGTCATCATAACAAAGCCCGGCTTAGAAATGCTGTCCACTAACAATTATCACAAAGGCCAATTTTTAACCACCTCAGAGTCATCATTTAAAAGAGTCAAAATAATGTCTGGCACCTGGATTCAGATTCTGATCATGGAATCATAGAATCCTTAAGGTTGGAAAAGACCTCTAAAAATCATCTAGTCCAAACCTCTGCACATGCAGGGTCACCCAGAGCATGTGGCACAGGGCTGTGTCCAAGTGGGTTTTGAAGATCTCCAGAAGGAGACTCCACAGCCTCTCTGGGCAGCCTGTGCCAGGGCTCTGTCACTCTCACTGTTAAGAAATTTTTCCTTAAGTTCCTGTGGATCTCTTGGTGCTTCAATTTGTGGCCGTTTCTTCTAGTTATATCAGTGGCTATCACAGAAAAGAGCCTGGCCCCGTCTTCCTCACTCTCTTCCTTGAAGTATTTGTGGACATTGATCAGGTTTCCCTGTAGCCTTCTCTTCAGGCTGAACAGGCCCAGCCTTTCTGCATAGGGCAGATGTTCCAGGCCCCTGATCATCCTTGTAGCCCTGCGCTGGACTCTCTCCAGCACCTCCACATCCCTTTTGTACTGGGGAGCCCAGAACTGGACACAGTACTCCAGATGTGCCCTCACCAGGGCTGAGTAGAGGGGGACAATCACCTTCCTTGACCTGCTGGAGACACTCTTCTTAATGCACCCCAGGATCCCATTGGCCTTCTTGGCCACCAGGGCACACTGTTGCCTCATGGTCAACTTGTCGTCCACCATGACACCCAGGTCCCTCTCTGCAGGGCTGTTCTCCAGAAGATCAGTCTCCAGCCTTGTACATCCGAAGGGGATACCCATTTATTGACTATAGGTGACACTGCTTGCACTTCTAGGGTATATGGTGTTCATAAGTTCTGCGTAACTCACTAAAACACTCCTGCTGCAAAACATCCCACTGAGCAGCTATGATGTGCCCTAAGATTATATTTAAGAAGAGAGATTATGACTTTTTGGTACTGGAATAAGAGGCCTGTAGGGGAGGTGGAGGGAGATCTTTGCAGTTGAGTATAGGATATACTGGAACAGAAGACAGGTTACCTTGGTTCAGAATCTGAACCATCTTCAGTAAGCACATTAAAACACATCCCAGACCTTCCCCACTCTCCCTCCACCCAAATATTTATCAACTTTTGTTCAAGTAGTGATAGCAACTGTGATCTTGGAATCAGAGTTTGATTTCAAATGAAAGAAGAGCTGAAGAAACCCATGGAGTCTATAGCAGCCTTTCCTTTCACAGACTAATCAAGGAAGCATGAGACATGTACTTGGATGCAGAAAAAATAATATGAAAAAAAAATTAAATTGATGGGCTAATTGATGGATTTGCACACATTAAGAAGGTATGAAAAAAATGCCCTGTGCCACATGCTCTAGGTGTCCCTGCCGGAGCGGGAAGGGTGGACTAGATGATCTCTAGAGGTCCCTTCCAACCTTGAAGATTCTATGATTCTATTTCTTACAAATGGAAATTTGCACTTCATGTCCCAGAAGTAGACACGTTTTTATTCATAACATGTCAACTTGGGGGGATAAATAAATTAGAGCAGGACTTCACACTCCTTGTTTAAGAAAGATGAATGGTGAAAAAGATGTGTATGTTTGAAATTCTTATCTCTGTAAGTTTTAATTCTTTCAAATGGTTTTGTGAAAATGGCTCATGTTAGAATATCATGTTTCCTTCAGATCTGTAGGTGCTTTTGAAGTACTCATTTCTTAAGTTTTTCTAGATTGTTTCAACTTTTTATATAGATAACTTTACAGTGCTTGAGAGAGAATATTAAACACACAGACAAAGCTCCTGCTGGGAGGCAGTGAGATGAATACACTGATGTTCCCCAAATTTATCTGAAATTTGAGGTGGAGAGGAAAAACACAAAAACAAACAAAAAAACTCAATGTTTTCAGAGCTACAAGGAGCTCTTTGGGGGAAGGAGGATTTGTGAGTATGAGCTGTGTATGCAGCCTGATTCTGGAGGAGTTCTTACAGTGAAGATGATCCGTCATTCAAAAGTAAAAATTCCATTTGCACAGAAATCTGGGTTTTTAACTCATCTTACTGCAAAATAAGAGTCTAGCCTGCAACAACTTTTCTTGTGTTACAGACTCAATGTTCTGAGAACTCATAAGTAAATCTAATTATTACTCTGACCCAAAATGAACTAAAGTGGATATTTTTAAAGATATTCTCATGTCTCATTATGTGTTATCGATGAAAATGTATTTTGAAGTTTGTTTTCACTGTTATCACATTTAAAAATGACATATATGAGCACCTGTATTTTACTCCTAAGATCATACTAGATGTGCCACATTAGGAGTATTTTAATGCTTACGTTAACATGTGAGACCCTTATAACATGTGAGACTTGGAATGCTGAGAGTAGCAGCTAACTGGATGCAACAGTTTCTGTTACAGTGAGCCATAACAGAGCCATCGAGTGTTTTCTTTTTATTGTTAGATTTTTGTTGTTCTGATAATCGCTCCTAAGTGCATATTAGCTGAAATTTAGCAGTTCTCTAGAAACGTAGAGCTTCTCTTAATGTAATGCTGAACTTAGCAATTTAGCATGTGCACGACTTGAATGGATATGTGTGTTGAGGGCTTCAACTTCAAAATTATGAAGTGTATCCTGTGTATTTCTGGTGACGCCACATTAATCTTTTCTGAGCTTCCTGTGTGATATTTTTGTGTAATCTTTTTTCTTCTAAGAACAGAAGATGAGAATGAACTCCAGGTTCATATAACTCAATAACACAGGGGTAAACCATTAAAGGGATTTAATGGTTTGTGGTAATTATGAGGAAATTAAAAGTTTCCTTTTAAAAACAATTAATAAAGAAAAAAATCATTTTAATTGACCTGTCTACAGTAGTGGGGATGGTGGGATGCTTGTAAAGGAAAATCAGCAGGAAGGAAAGACTTTTAACCAGGAAGCCCAGCCTACCTCCAAGGTGTTGTCTGGCATCTCTTTTTTTAGGATAATGGGAGGGTTGCTTCAATTCATAGGAAGGAAAGACGCTTCAGAAAGACTCACTGGTATTTGTCCAGTCCTTCTGGTATCTTCTCCTGAATCTGTGCCTGATAATCAGAAAGGATGTGCCTGTGTGGTTCTGTGCAAAACTCTGAGTACCTATCTTGAAGCGTCTGTGTTGCAGAAGCTGCATATGCAAACTGCTCCTAAAATAGGTGTCTGGACTGAAAAGGAGAAAAAAGATACTGGAGTGGACCAATACATAAGTTATACTGCTAAACAGTTAATTTGCAATGCCTATCACCACTTGTTATTCTGACTCTCTGGCTACCTTTAGCGGTTTAATACTTCTGTAATAAGCTGGAAAATGTCTAGGTAGCAGTTGCCCTGAGGTTACCTTGTTACCTAACGCTTGCAGCGGTGGGCTCCTTGAACAGTGCCCTGATCATAGGGGAAATTATAGTTAGAAGAAACAGCTACAGAATCCTGTTAAAACATTCATGTTCTTAACACATGTTCTGTAAAGGTCAATGACTGAGCATGCTTGAAGAAATATTTATTCAGGCTAGATGCTTATCAAATGCTTAAAAATTGTAGTGTGTGGGCAGCTACACTCACTTTGGCAGGGAGAGATTGCCTGCTTAGGCACTGGCTTCAGGACAGCATTTGGAGAAGATGAAAATAAAACTAAGCGAGCTAAGTTAAGCGGTTTAGTTAGGCCTAAATGTTGCAGAGTCCTGAGGAGATGCAGGGTGTGCACCCAAAGGAAGCCCTCAGGTTTGGCGCATTCCCACAGAATGGGGATGTACATGCTGCAGGCTGCGGCTGGTGCTCTGTTCCTGTTGCATAACTGTCACAAGCAGTTAGAGTAACACAAACAGCACGCTGCCTATTGCTCTGTGATTTTATTTTGACTGATTTTTTTAATTTTTTTTATTTTATTTTGGCACACCGCAGCTGAGAGCAGAGCAGAGAGGCTCAGCTGTGGTTTGAAGCAGGATAGCATGAGTCCAATGGCACCACACTGCCAAAAGGCTGGTGAGCCTCCAGCACTGATGCTGCAATCCGCTCAATGTGCAGGGCAGTGGGGAAGACAGTAAGCTGAACTAATTCCTGTATAAATCTGTGGATGTGGATGAATTGGGCCTAATATCTGCAGACAACTTGGCAATTCTCTAATTCCAAACCAAAAGCAGATGCCTGGACTTGGAGCTATTTCCAACTATGGCCAGAGGGTTGCGTGGAGGAGAAGAGACCAACTTTTGTGGAGGCTGTCACTTTCTGCCCTCTTGCTGGTCAATGTTGGTCCTAAAAATGGGACATGTTGTGCACATACACATATGACCGAGTCTCTGATCTGTTAGGAAATTGCAGTGCTGACAGATGCAAAGTCCTCCTTAACTTGAAGCTTAGTTTACTGTTTATTTGCCTGTCCGGGTGAATCTAGGACTAAAATGTCCACATTAACTCTATCCATCATACTGCTAGTGACATGGTGACCATGGGACAGTACTGTAAGTGCAGAAAATAAGGATGTGCCAAGCAAAGCACTGGTACCATGGAAATGGCAGTGGGAAACTTAGTTTAGGCTGTTGAGCACATCTGTTGGTAATGACTAAATTCAAGTTGAGTTCAAACTAGAACAGATCTATGGAAAGTCTAGTGGGAATATTAAAAGATTGGGAAGCCTATCTTATGAGAAGGGACTGCAAGAGATTGACTTGTTTAGTTTAGCAAAACATAGTTGAGAGAGGACTGGACAGCACTCTATAAATACGTACAGGCCAAATGCCAGAGGGGAAAAAGCAATTTAAATCCAAGAACAATATTTTCATAAGAACCAGTGGGCATAAACTTGGCTCTGTATAGGTTTAAATCGAATATCAGGAGATTTCTACCCTTCAGTGTAGTGAGGTCCTGCAACACTAGAAGCAACAAGGACAACAAAGTACTTTTGGGAGACTGGGAAAGATTCTGTTGTGTGGTGCTTGTGACTGCAGGGACCTAGGCTCTGTGGACCTCCAGCTTCTTTCTGACCTCAGAGGAGGAGTGGAAGAAATGTCCTGCCATTTCTGCCTGCAGAAGTACCTTCTGTTGAAAATGGAACTGATGGTGTTGCACTGAATTATGTTCAAAATGTGCTATAATGGCTTGGGGAAGTTTCCAATGATCCTTGCTGCTTTGTGTAACTCCACATGGCTACTGCCTTCATCTGCTGCCTACTGACATTGCAAGGGTGCCCCTATCAGTAAGGTTTGACCTGTAGGAAAGGTGTGCAGATTAGCCTTTAATCATGCAACCTCACGGCACAGAAAAAATAGCTCCCCAACTGGAAGAGGCATCAGAATCTCAAAAATGTGAGACTGAGGAGTTTGACTTTAAGTCATTTTTTTCCCTCTTGCTAAAAATTCATATTGCCTTTGTTTGATGTTCATGATTAAGTGTTTCTTTCTAAGCTGCAGTTGAGTAGAGCGATGATGCACATTTGACAGGTAGAGGAACCAGAGCACAGAAAACTTGGAGGTTTGAAGGTGTTGGCACAATGATGGCAGGGTGCCAATATTAAGGCTTCCAATGCAATAGCTGGGCTATTGTGGTCATCTTCATCTAAAATGGCGGCTGTGTTTCTTTTTTAATTTATTTTCTCTTGCTTATATTTCTGAATTTTTGACCTTTTGAGATGAAATTTTCCAGACTTGCTTCTTTATTTCCCAGTGATATTTTAGGAACTTTTCTCTTACTCAAAAACTAAAAGAATTAAGGTGTGTAAATTGAGTTTTGGACCTCTGTCTTGCATAAACAGCTGAGAAGGAGCTGAAGTAAGCAGAGAAATAGCCCCCAGGAAAGCAGAACACTACAGCACTTTGGTACTTTTGACATGAGTCCATTTGAATTCCCCAAGGTGAGGGAGTTAGTCCTTCAAAGAGGACATGCCAAAAGCTACGCTCTGCACTGAGTTTTCTGTTAATCTGGTAAAATGCATAGCTAAAAAACACCTTAAAGTTTATACAGTTACCCAGTGAGAGATACAACAATTATAGTAATTTGCACTTACTTTTGTTTGATTATCTCTTCACCTAGAATGTTCCTCTCCTAAGACAGGGAGTGGATCTTGCTGTCCTGTTATTTCTGGGTTGCCAATATTTCCTGCAGAAAAGCAACCCCACTAGTGGGCACAAGTAAGAGAAAGGTAGCGTATTTGACATTTCTGCTCTTTCTGGGATGTGTGGATCTAATATAGAATAGGAAATGTTACTGATACTGACCATTCATGCTTTAATTAAAAAGGGAGAGATTGAAACGCTTCTTTCCTCTTCTCAGCATTTTCTATGTGAAGGGTGCTACTTGAGAAATGCAGAATAATTTCAATGTTTTTGAAAAACAGTTTTGGACACTTTAAAACAAGACTTTTTTAATAGGAAACTTGGCATACACTTTATTTTATTTTTAAAGGGGTAAAATGGAATTCTCTCAGTTTGGAGAGAAGAGTCCAGCTAATTGGGGAGTATATACATACACACGCATATATATACACACACATCCATATATACATACACACACACACCTCCCCGATATAGATACATATACTCATATATATGCCATATGAGTATATATATGTAGAGTATATATATGTACATATATACCTATATATATGAGTATATCCATATATATACATATATGCCCAAATATATATATGTGTGTGTGTATACAAACATATGTATATATATATATACACACACACCTATAGCAAAATATATATTTTACTTGTCATATATATTATATATATTTATATTATATATATAACATATAATATTTATATATTATATATTTATATTATATGTTTTTTAACATATATTTTGCTATGGGTAAAAAAGTCTATTTGTCCAGCATAATATCCTGGCAACTGCAGTTACACTTATTCAGAGGCATTCATTTTCCATCTTGGGACATTAGATAATGTAAAGATATATCCATCCATGCATTTATATTACAGCTGTCACTGTGATAGCTTGGCAGCAGCACATTAAATATATTTTGGTTATATTATTTGGGAGCCAGGAGTTTGTTTGTTTTTGTTATTAGTTGTAGAACTATTTTAGCTTATACTTTCTTTCCAGAAAGCGATACAATCTTTAAGGTTTTTTTTCTTATATTTAAAGACTCGGACAGCTATTTCTTGGGACAATAAAAATCTATCTAAAGACCCGTTTCAAAATAATATTAGATGTCTATACTTCTAACTTAAGACTTAAAAATATTTGTTTCCAAGTATTGCTTCCTATAAGAAAGAGGAAAAAAAAAATGACAGATCTTTTAGCAGATGGCAAATACTTAGCAGCCTATGCAAAATTCTTTTTTTTTTTTTTTTGGTTTTAGTCCAGTTCTAGGCGGATGGTTGTCCTCATCCTAAAACCTGCCATAACAATTTGCTAAGAAAGCAGAGTTCTTAATCATTTAACATTTACTTCTGGAAGTTGTTTTTGAAGTAGGGAGTAAGGTAGATCTAGAGGGGCAGCCTGGGGATGCCCACACTTTCACTCCTTTTCTTTTTTTCTCCCTTTTGTAAATAAACAGAAGCCTGCAGTCTCCAAGGCTGTCAATGTAGCACCCTCACAAGCCTTGAAATTCATCTCAAATAAAAATAAAAAGCTACTACGTAGGCACAACAAAATTTACTATAAACGGGTCTTAAGTACATAATTACATGATAGACCCAAATGGCTCCAAAAGAGTTGCTCTGGGCTATTGTGTAAGCAATACTCCTTTGAGAAATGTATAAATACATGTAATTCAGTACATAATACACATGTTAAAAAACTACCTAATTACATATTTTCCCAGGAGAATGAAAAGGCTCCAAAAGAGCTACTCCAGTCTCTCCAGTACACAATGTGTGTTTTATAACCTTTCATGAATCTCTTCCATTCTTTTTCCTTTAGCAGGGAAAAAAAACAGTAAGGAAATTAAATACAAAACACCTACTGTACATTTAATTTAGAGGACAAAATGCAATGTTGAAATAACATTAAGGGTGTGACGCAACCCAAGGAAAGCCAGGAAATTGAGTGTAAAGGCTGTTACTCCATCCCTAACTCATGTCACGTGTGTAATGTTTCAGGCCACTGTTCTGTAATGGCAGATTTTAAATCTCATCAGTAAAAACACGGTTGTGGCTTATCTACACATATGAGTACTTACAAGGCCTATACTGTTGAAATACCTGAGTACTCTCCATGTATTTATGCATGTGCTTATGTACCTGTGTTTTAAGACCATGTCCTCTCTTTCCTAGTATTTAAAATACTGTGACTTCTTTTCTGAGAATAAGTGTATGGGTATAAAAGCGCTGAAGGAAAATGAAGTTGAAGGTGCAAGTTTTGGCATCCAGATCTGGCAATAGAGAGGTCTGGGGCTGCGCTTGGGCCTTCCCGGGTTAGTCCTGGATCCAGCTCTGGAGAAAATCCTGCATCCCCCATTTACAAGCTCCCTTTACTGGCCCACATATTGCTATTGCAGGGAGTGGGAGGTCACGGTCCTGGAGGAAAAGATGATTTCTCCAGTAGCTAATGGCAAGCCCTATAGTGTCATGTGAGTGTCTGCTGTGTGGATGCAGATGCTGAACTGAAAGCTTCTCCTGGGAAGAGGCAGCTCAGAGAATGGAGTAGCTGTCCAATGTGTTCATGGCAACCTGTGTAACTAAGCACACCATTATAAATAGTATTTTTCGTTTTCATTTTTCATTAAATTAAAATGTAATTTGTGACCTTTGTTTTTGGTCTGGTCCATGAAAACAAACATGATGTTATTTTTTATCATTACATAAACATGCTATACACAATTATCTTCCTTTGTATTATACATTAATTTTGCAACACAGTCTGATAGAGGATACTGTAAAAACCCATCTACTTTGAATATGGTGGTTTTGTGATGCTGTTTGTAATGCTGTAGGATAACCATGTTTAACCCAAAAGCTAGCCCATGAAGAACAGCAGGATTAGGGAAGACAAATCCCCTTTCCATTCTTCTTAAACATTCAGTAATTTTATTAAATAGATATGTCTTCCTTGGAATGATACCAAGGCCTTTCAGAACAACACGCATTTTTTTCATGGAAAGCAAGACAGTCTTTCTCTAGAAGTACCAAAGATTAGGGTATTCATTCACCTGGGATGTAGGAGACCCAATGAACTCTTGATTAACAAAGCAGACAGGTTCCCACAGGAGGAATTAAAGGAATCTCATTTGAGAATAACCAGGTGGTCAGAATAACTACCTGGCATATGAAAGCCTGTCATTAAGTATGTGGTCGAAATGAGGCAAATGAGACTTAAACCTGGTCTCTAACATCCTAACTAGGTGCTCTAGCTAAGGAGCTGTTTGGGGACTCTAATGTTGGTTTCCTCTTTTCTTTTTTTTTCTCTTTTTTTTAAATAGAAGTTTTGAATCCAAAGCTGCCATGTGTCCACATGTTCCTTGGGAAGCAGGAGAGTGCCTGATTAAACAAATCAATACTGTTTAATACAACCATGTAGTCAAATACTGTTAGCTCAACGCATTCCTTACATTTTGTGCTGCTAATTATTTTACTGTGTTATTGTCATATTTAACAAAGCTATAGAAAATAATGCCCTATTCTCGTTTCTTTTTTTTTTAGAGAAAGACTTTTAGATGATTTCTAAAAAAGCCTGTTTTTTCCTAACAGGCTTGAGACATCATACATTTTCATGGCATCATATTTTTTTGGATCACAAGAAGGTGTCATCAAAATAAAATAAGACTTTTTTTATTGGGGCCAATAGTTTGGATGAGCTTGTGGGGAGGAAGCTGCTGTGCTTGACACGCAAGGCAGAAGGTGACATGAAAGAACATTACGACAATGTGGGTTTTTTATACCTGTGTGCCAATGTCCATTTGAAATGTAGCTGAACAATGACTTCCAGGTGACAGAGCTCTTGGTCATTAGCAGGTTTTAGAACTGGAGGTGCCTCTCTTATCAAAACACAACCAGAGCATTAACTAGCTTGATATGTGTCTAATGGCAGGACAGCTGGCCGAGAGGGAATGGCAGATTATGTCTCTCGCCCACACACTTTCACTGATGGATATCCAGGATTTTAATTTTGGGTAGTTTTGTTTCATTTGGTGCACTCCAGGTTAAATGATTGCTGGTTTGCTGTTAGAGCTGAGAGTGCTGATATGGTACAAGGGCACCTCAAAATGTTTGCATGTGGAGTGGGAAGCCAGGGCATGGTGATGAAGTCTCTTTAATGCATTGCAGCACGTGCAAGAGCTGCATTAGCAATGATATTTCATGCAGCAGTGGAAGAGAAAGAGCAAGAATTCCATGCAGAACTACATTAATGTAGCATGGACAGCGAGGAAGTTGACACTGGGTAGCACTGTGGGGAATTACTGGGTGTTGACTAACCTGTAGTAACTGCATACAGTTACTCTTAACCCATGATATCCTTAACCATTACAACAGATTTAAATTTGAATCTAAGCATTAGAAAAGCTCAGGCCCAAGGTATTTACTCTTAACATAAACAGTAACTCTTTACTCTTTTGTCTGAACACAGACCATTTTAAAATAAATAAATAAAAGCCTGCACCTGCCTCTACCAAACATACTAGGTGATTTTAAACTTTGGGCTTTTCCTTGCTCTAATTCTAATAATAGATATATGCACAAGTGGAAACTAGGTATTATGTTGACAGCAGGCAATTTATAATTATAGATGGATGTAGGATTTTACCTTAATTTCCATAGCAACAGCTTGAGATGCAGCAAACAATTATGAATTAGATTCTGATTTTAGTTCTGCCTATGTAGCCTCAGAATATCTCCATTTCATTGACATCAGTAAAGTTTTTCAATCAATAAGAGTGACTAGCTGACACTTACACTTGGCCTTCCTGTTTTCTTTCAAGACCAAATACAGGAAAAGCAGCAGTATGAGACAAATGACCCTTAATTTAGACCTGAGATCATACTAAAGAGAATTGATAATTAATTTTTTAGAGGTATAATCACATGAATAAATTGCTGTTGTGTGAGTTTGAGTACAGATTTATAGCATCGGTTAATCTTTGATACTGATTCTTTTCTGCATGGTAAATCTGCAGTATTTTACTCCAGTAAAAGAAATGTAGATTGTCTTGCATTTACTGCAGGCCGCGGTAGGAAAAGTAAAATTTAACAATAGCAAGCAGGAATAAGATCTACTTTGCCTATTTCAAATTGTTCTGCTTTTCAGGGTTGAACTAAACTCTTGAAGTCAGATGGCAGGACTATGTATTCAAACAGGAGCATCTTGGGTGAATGCCAAAGTGCCATTTTTATTGACCCTTCAGAATGAAGCCTGATGAACTGATCATGTTCTGCCTGTGGGGCCAGTAAGTGAACCTAGCAGCACTGCCTTCTGAAATAGGTTTCACTGAGCTCCAGAAGAGGGTGGATGATGCAGGAACAATATCAAGAACATGCAAAAAGGCAGTGTCTCCCTGTGTACTTGTTAAGTCAAGTAAAGATGATCATGCTTCCAGTGCATAAAAACACTGTTATTGTAAGGATGTAAATGAGGTGGATTACTTTGGATATTATTATATGCCATAAGATTGCAGACAGGACTGGAGAATTTGATGCTGAAGTTCCCACTTTTATAGGATGCTGCAGAGTAACTATAAAAGGCTGAATATCTGAAACTCTCCCATCTGATAGGGGTCTGTTTAGGTTGAGTCACCTCTGAAATATTTGATGTCTTTTGTGTCAACTCTAATGTTCTCTCCTTGTTCCTCCAAATATCCTCTTCATCTTCCTTCCTGAATTATCACTACCCTTTAATTTTGGTTACGATAACTAGGAGATAAAGGAGAGTAGGCTTTTTTTTTCCAGGCACTTTGTGTTTGCCGTGAAAAACCAGCATGTCCTGTTGATACTCATCTGCCACTTGTCATAGACTTGTCATAGAGGACTCTAGGTACTCGGGAGTCACCCAGCATATGAAAAGCAAACATCATCTGGAATAAGACTGAACTGCCATATTCACGTCACTGTGTTGTGCAACACATCACTTCAGCTAAAAACTTTAGCATAGCGAATCTCATGTGTGTCCTTGAACTCAACTGCTTTAGTGCTGCACTTTCTTCAGTATGCCTGTTTTTTTCCTTTTTTTTTTTTTTTTTCTTTGTGGAGTGAGAACAATAATCTTTGCTTTGGTAAGAGGAAGTGCAAAGCCATCTTACTCTGCACATACTGGTCTGTGAAAAATTTTTATTGTGATTTAGTTTCCCATTAGTTCTAGTCATGCAATAGCTATTTTTTGTCCATTTTGAAAACATTCTTCCTCCTAACTGCATTCCAAGGTAGGTGTGAGATAACTTGCTAAATCAACCATTTAATTTGTAATTTTGTCAGCCATTTGGTGAGTCACAGCTTGATTACTGCAGGAATGCAACCCACAAACAGCATTTTTTCCTTAATGCTTCAGTGTGATCCCAAGTTGCCCAACAGTCTCTTATGGACACAATTCCACCCAGGGCTTCAGCTTGCAAAGCAAGAGGAAAAAAAGTGGGTACAATTTCCCTTTAGTATAAAAGTAACTTCCCAGAGTGCTTTTGCAGGGGCTGGTGCTTGTGGTCCAACCTTGCAGGGGGACCTGGGAGTTGAAGTGTCTCAACCCTACCCTGGAGCTGCGCTTTTGCTTTCAATCTTTGTTTATGCAGTAGCTAACAGAGACAAATTGCATGAAGTACCATCAGCGAGAGCACATTAGAAATTGCTACCTCCTCCTCTCTTTCTTCAGTCAAAAGAAACAGTATTTGTAACCAGAGACAGTCTTATGCAACACAAGCATCTCAAGCATGGTAAATGATTTCCAATTGTTCCATGTGTCTAAGTAATTCCTGGTCCCCCACTTCTGATGTCTTTTGCAAGTTTTATTGAAACAATTGTTTATTTCGATTCTAGTGGCTTTTTTTGTGAACAGTGCCTAGCACACTGTGGATGTTGTTTCTATTTTCTGAAATTTTTTAAGCCTGTTTAAAAATAAAAGTTAAAATTAGCAATATCTGGAAAGTTAAGTATCCCAAAAAGGAAGAAGCTTATCTGATCCATGCCTTTCTGATAATCTGATAAGCAAAAGTGGGTGGTATGTTATGCAGCAAAGTATTCTTCTAAGACTTAAATATTTTTCTGATGTCTACTCCTCTTTGGAGCTTTGGTGAACAACTATGAATCACATGAATCACATCACTGGAGTGTCAATTTTAAGAAATTTTAAGAAGTCAGTCAAAGATTTCCTTTTTTAAAATATTTTTTAAGAAGACCTTAGAAAGTCTCTGGAAGGCTATGGCAAGTTAGAGTGCAGAGCCACATTTCTCTAGAACTGCTGGAATTTTGAAGTCCTCAGTGCTGGCCCTACCTTTGAGACACCTGCAAGTAGCTATATTTTGGGAGAGATCTCACCTCCTTTGTTTCAGATTTTAATAAGGAAAAAGAAAAAGCATGTACACTCGCTATTCATTTATAGAAGTCCTAAATAATGTATAGATACTCTAAATTTTATTTAAAATTTGATGCTTATTAACGTGACTTCTTCATTGTTTTTCACTGTATCTCCTTGGAACGGGGAGAACAAGGAGGTTGTGGAGTCTTCTTTTCTAGAGATCTTCCAAATCCACCTGAATGTGCCCTGTGCTCTGGGTGTCCCTGCTGGAGCAGGGGGTTGGACTAGATCTCTAGAGCTCCCTTCCAACCTCAACCATTCTGTGATTCTGTGTATGAAAACAATCAGTCTATATTGCAAAGTGAACAAAATAGATTGTACTCATATAGATAAAGAAGACTGACTACTGAAGAATCTTGTTTTGTCAACTGTTGGCCATTGGGCAAGAAGGCACCACTTCTGTCATTATTCTGCCAGAACAAATCCTTCAAGTGAAAGTTACGAGAGAGTGTGCAAATCAGAGGAAGTTAAATCTTCAGGACTAGGATTATCTTTTATGACCCCAAAAGGTGTCACTGATGAATTCGGTAGGCTGCTGCATTGATAACATGCTAAAAAGCCAGGGGATTGTGTGCTGTTACATCAGCATGATGAGTAAAAACATATCACCAAGCCTTCCGATTCTGAAATGAGAAAATGCCAAAAGAAACACACAACTCTTATTTCCTCAGGAGAGATCACAACCTTGTTGAGCAGTAAAGTGATGTTTTCTAAAAGAAGTCACAAATAACTGATCAGAGCAAGATGTTAATTTTCTAAATGTCAGATGACGCTTGGTGCTATAAAATATCGGGGATATAGTCTCACATGCATCCAAGGATTTGAATTTTTTAGAAGGTGTTTAGCATTTCCCCTCTCTCCCTCCAGATTCATACCCAAGTGTAGAAGAAAAAGGACTATGGGGATTTCCTCTGAAGCCAGTCTGAGGACTCCAACTTTTAAAAGTACAGCGATTCCTAAATAGATGGGCTGGGATAACCGAGAGGGAGAGACATCTGTTGAGTTGTTGAAAAGACATATGCTCCTAGCACTTCCTTTGTCATGCATTTTGGAAATCTTTTCTCTCTGAGTTTATTGCTAATATTTAATTTAAACCCAGATTTGGATTGTTGACAAAATTATAACTTGCAAATGGACACACACGCGTGCACAAACCTATGTATGCATTTATACATACACAGTCTGCTTATGCATACATATATATTTTCCTCCCAGTCTAATTTAAGCAGTACTCTTTTTTTTTCCATTTCCTCCTCCTGCTATTCCCAACACATGCACTGTAGGTCTCTTTACCAGTTGCTCTGGAGAAATGGAGACCTTGCCCTTGTGTTGGCCTTATGTGAAAGGGCAATGCTCACAGGAGATCAGGAAAGTGGCAGTGTGAATGTTGGTAACATTTCATTCATTCTGTCACCTCAAGACTAGTAATCACGTTTATATTGGATGGAAAAACGTGACTTTATTTGTATGTGTGTGTATTTGTGTATGAGCACTTAATGACATTTCAAGGCATCCGACAAAAGCCTAATTCCTTGGATTGGTTTCGTCAAATAATAAAATGACTTGACATAAGTGTAATTGAAAGCAGATGTGGAAATATGGAATTTTAGCAGTCATTCTATCCCCCCTTTTTCTCTTTGCTGTCAGTTCATGCCAGAAATATTTTCATTTTTGTTTCCTACTTCCTCTCCACAGAACAAAGCCTGTGAGGATGAGTTCTGGGGCAGAGAACCAAAGGGTATTCATTTCACATTTTCTTTTCTCCTTGTAAAATTTCCACCTTTTCTGAGTTCATTTTCCATTATGTAGGAAAGTTTTGGGTACCTCCCCTCTCTTCCCCTGTTTTTGAACTCATCCTCTAGATGAACTTTGTTATATAATAATTTCTGTCTATGATGACTGTTTATAGCTATTGCTTGAGTCTGAAATTGTAGATTGTATGCTGGGCTCTCCAGAGTGAGCAGCCTACTCTACGTTTTCATCTTCTCCATTTGGCTGAATTGAATAAGCATTAGAAAGAAGAAATCGTAAAGATGCAGGCTGAAACACATATGTAAACACAATTGCAGGCAAAAGGTTGAGTGGTTCCCTCCTGGACTTTTACAGTGTAAAATGTATAATCTTTGCAGATGCTACTTAGTCATAAAGTAATAAGATAAAAATGTCAGTAATAATAGCAAGTGTATTTTCAGCCATTTAAATAGTAGAGATGACGTTGTAGAATAGTCCTTCCTAACATATCAAACAAAAATCTTCTGAAAAATAATGCATTTCAGGCCACTATAGCCCTAGATTTTGAGTCTTGTTTCTTTCCAAAATGCTGCTAGCAATTGTAGTGATGCTAGTATAGCTAAAATTCAAGAGATACAATGTTTATTTTAAACTATCATCTGCTATAATTTTATTATATTTGTAGAACAGCCAGGTACTTGATTCCCATTTGAGAGAAATTCAAGCATTTCAAAGATTGAGGGTTCGAGGTCTCTTAAGTTATTTTAGACCTTTAAGATATGTGTGAAGAGGTGGTCAGTTCATGGAAGAAGAAAGATGCATTATTGCCACTACTAATACAGAGGCTGCCAGGAGACAAAGGTTACTATCTGAGTTTGCAATGTCTTAGGATCCAAAAATCAATCATGCATGAGTCATAAATACTTTACAAATGAGCATCCACTCTCTGAACTGCTCATGAAACTTGTGATTTTCTCCTCCAGTGTGTAGGGCCTGCAAATTTGAGATGCCTGTGTTATGTGTGAAAAAGACTCAAGTCTGGTTTTATTTATTTATTGTTAGTTCTGCACATTAGTTTCATGATCTTTTTACCTGAGGAAACCTTGATTCTCATGTTTTTCAAGAGAGTCAAGCCTGTTGACTTCTAGCTGCAGGCAACAAGAGCTCAAATGTCTTTGAAAATCACAGCCTCAATTTCTGAGCCACTTAAAGTAGCACAACGTTTGTAGCTTCTCTTCATTACTAGCAAGCTCCTCATTTAAATTCTACCAGGTGAAATACACAAATTGAAGTGCAAGAAATAAGGTGACGGTATTTAAAAATTATTGTTTTTTGTTTGTTTGTTTGTTTTAAACTGGAAGTGGGATAGACTGCAATGGAAAGAGTCAGTGAAGCCTGCCAAATTAGAAACTGCTAGGAATGTGTCAGGGAATGACCTAGCATAGATGATCAGTAGAAGTGTTAGTCGTGTATAGAAGTGACCAAGAGGAGGTTGTAACAGCCTTCTGCTTTATCTTATATCTACATGCTTACAACTCCCCTAAGCACGCTCCTGTGCTCATGCAGGCCTGCAGCATGGCAAGGAAGTCCAGGATTAGATCAAACATATTGAAAACATTGTTCTCACCCACTTTTGCTGTTTTTGTGAACATTAGGGCTCTTCCAGTCGACCTGAAGTTAGAGTGCTGAGCAGGCAATGGCCTTTCTCCATGTCGGATGGTCACTGGACTAAGCTTATAAGCTTACCCAGACTAGCATGCTCCTCCCTGCAATGCACAGCGTGGCTGATGGCAGCCTTTCGTGTGCTCTGCAGGCAGCATGTGCTCTGCAGCCATCTGAAAGTATGAGGCTGCTTGCTCAGTGCAAGCTCAGCTTAATCAGTTCAAGACAGGAGATCTTTCAGTGAATGTTCTGCATATCACAAAATGATAGCATAATGCTGTGTTATATAATGCTATATTGTGTTGTATTAAATGATCATTTTTTTTCCTTTAGTAATGGGATCTTAGAAATAAATATTTCTGGCCTATGGTTTTTTTTATATCTATGTGGTTAAATGTTCACTCTGTCCTTTCCAGTACTAACAGTGCCAAAGAGGTAAATCTTATTCACATCTTCAGATTACAGTAACAGGATGCATAAATATTTGTAATACTAACAACTGCTCTTACCTGTGCACAATAGATCTTGAGATTAGCCCAGAGAGACAAAAATTTAAAGCTTTTCTCTGATTAATCTGCCAAGTATGTTGCTGCAACCATGCATTTGTTGTGAAATGCTGATTGCATGGCTCAGCTTGTATATCCAGTTTCATTTGTGCACACGCTTATCAGATTTGGGTGGACAAAGCAGATGCTTGCACAGTATTTATGGAAAGTTCATTTGTATGCTTTTTCTTGCCATGATCAAAATGTCAAGATTGACAATCAGCTTCTCACATGTACACACTGTTCTAGGATATGAAAACATACCTAATCAGGGATAAAATCACAGGCCCATCATGTTTCTTTTCTATGTAATCTGGCCCTTCCTAGATTATGTACTTTTTTCTTCAATACACCTGGTAAATACCTAAGTTATGCTTGTGTCCATGTGTTTGATACAGGGCTAAATTCAGACTCCCAAACTAAACCTGTTATATTACATATTTTGCCTTCTGCTATGAGGCAAAACACTATTGACAATAAATATCTCTAGTTTGGCTTTGCTGAAGGTGATGAATTTATAGCCAAAACGAATTTTATCTCAATGTTGAAAGGAGGCTGCTAAGTCAGAACCCTCCAAATTAAGGCATGATGCTAAGCTTCTTTGATCTTGAAGGACTTAAATAGAACTTAAGCACTGATGAGCCCCTCATACAATGCCTTTCTATATAGTGTGAAAGTATGATTGTGTTCAGAGAATATTAACCTTGGCCTTTCGCTCCAATATTTGAGCACGATGTCTGCTTAGACTTGAAGTTTGAAGGAAGTTTGCACTTAGACTAAGTCTCCTCCATGGAGTGAGTGGTGCTCTTTGTATGCTTGCAACATAGCTGCAGTTAGCTTTGTAACTTTGAGGTGAAATGTAAGACCAGAGAAGCACATACTAATAGGTCCTATGGGACAACCTCACCAGGTACATGAGTGGTTTCCTCTACTCCTTCAGCCCTGCTCCTCCCAAGCTCCTGCTATGGCTAATTTTCTTTTTAGCACCAGTTTCGCCAGACTTCCTTTCACTGTTTGTGTCCACCATTATTCCCGTCTTCCTCCAAGATTTTCCTTTCTCTTTTAGCTGGGCCTATGTTGGTCTATTTCCCAATCCTGTACCTCTGGTTCTAGTCTTCCACCCTCAAATCATCTTTTTCCACTAATACAATCTGATGCATGGAACACCTTGTAGATGCTCCCTTCTTTTCATGCCCCCTTCTTCAGGCTTCTCCATCACCCAGAATCACTATTCATGCTTCCAAAAAATAAGTATGCACTGGCACTTATTCTGCCACTTGTGTCCCACAGACTCTGTTTTATTTCTGCTTGTGAAAGCCTATGTTTGTGCCCCTCACATTCTAGTTCTCCTTGACATTATTTTGTAAAAAAATATGTTTGTTGGGGGAACAGCATTAGTAAGATCTCTTGGAAAGGTGCAGAGGTGAGGGAGTTATACTGTTATTTCAGAAAGCTTTAGTGAATGTTGTCAGCCACCTAAGAGGTCAAAAGTGGAAGTACTAGGCAGATGACGAAGGCTCTTTGTGTTCTCCATTACTGTCTTGCTCGTTTTCCTTGGCTGGGAGTATTTGGAATAGTCTCTAACATTTTTAATTGAGCGAATGCAGCATTCCCAGGCTGTTCTATGACAGACAGACAAACCTTCAAAGAAATGCCATAAAGTTGAGTGTATGGGTTCACAAGCTCAGCCAGTTATTCACAACTAGGAAAAAAAAAGAAAAGGTTACATAAATGGTCAAGATTTTTTGAGGGTGACTAATTGTTTTGGATGTCTTATTCTTCGATGATCCTTAAAAATACCTTAAAAGGGATTGTGTTTAAGCCTATAAGCTCCCAGAACCTTCTGTAAGTTGAAAGTCCTTATAAAAGTTTCACCCTGGGCATGAATAAAGGGATGCCCAAAATCAGTTCTCATTTGACAATGTTATCCATAAAGTTGTGCTTTGGGGCATTGTTTTTGGGTTTGTATCTCTTTGGGAGTCCTCCTGGCATGTTTGTGTACAGACAGTGCAAATAAATGTTAACAGTATGTTTTATTAGTTATGCTGTAGGTAGAGGCACTTTGCTAGAAGCAGAAACAGTTGTAATGGTCTCCAAAGTCTGGGACTTTGTTACATCCCAGTCTGGGAGGCTTAGAAAGAAGTTCATCAATTAGGTCTTGTATCTGGAGCTGTTTACTAACCACACACAAAGGTACTTTAAGAGGCAGTAGGGCACAGCAGCACTGGTGGTGTCTGGAGCATGGGAAAAGAACATATAAGAGTGTTCTAGGACACAGGAACACTGGAAAAACTGAGTTGTGGAGGGCTCTCGCAAGCCTTTTAAGGGTCACTCAAGGATGGGGGTGCCTGGGGCTAGGCAGCATTGTGGCGGGCACAGGCACAAAATGGTCACTGCAGAATTGTGGGATGAGGCTGGAGAAAAGCATTGAAAGGTCACAAATCCATCTAGTTAAACAGTCCTGGTGGGTGGCAGTCTGAAATAATTCCTGAGCTATTAATTAGGAAGATGCTTCTTCCAGGTTCCGGCCAAAGTCATAAGACATGCCAAGGCAGGGAGCCAAAAGATCAAAAGGACACTAAATATTTTTTTAAGCCATTCTGTAGAGAGAGGGAGGAGCGTTGTCCAAGGCCAGTTCACACAGAATATACTAATGGGCCTTGACTTAACTGTAGGATGTAAAGAAGCTGCATTTGCCTGTCTTTAGTAGTATTGTTTTAAAGAAGACGGTGTGTGTGGATCTTAGCTGTCATTAGTAAATTTCTGCTTCTGATGTCAACCTTTGCTAAAGTTACACAGCATCTTGGATTGAAAAAAGCTATACAATTATCTCTATTAACCCTTCAGTACAAGACTTCAGAAAGGAGTATTGTAATTACTGATTCCAATACAGTTTCTTAGTTCTGATGTATTATGCTTGATTATTCCTAACTTGGGACTTGCTTTAAGGTTATGAGAAATTAGTCCACTTGAGAAGAGATAAAGCAGTGATGCCTGTTGCTGAAGAAAGTGGGAAATGACCTGTACTGCTTTAGAAACTAGAAGGTGAAATCTGTTTTCATATAGTAAGTAGTTGGCGAATTGCAGAATGCCTAGAGTTCTGATCCCATAGACTTTTCTCTAAAATACTCTTCCTCATGCCTGCCTCTGCTCTGCCCATCTTATGTTTGTGTTTTGTGATATTAAGGGTACAGGCTGCAAATTTTCACACACTGTCCCCACATGCCAATTTACACACACTTTGTACCTACCATTCTGTCAAACTTGTTAAAAAATGAACAGGAGTGATTGAGGAGAGACTGACTGGATGACAATGTGGATCCTTCACTCTTTATTTCTAAGAATATCTGACTAAGCAGAGTAACTAGTCTGGGAAACTCAAAGCAGTAGCTTTGTGTCTCATCAATTCCTTTTTTTTTTTTTTTTCTTTCCATTGCAAAATGCAACCTTGAGCATGGAAGTAAAAGTTGGTCACTTCTTACAGTGGAAAAGAAAGCCACCCTGCCTGCCATTTTTGTTGTGGTTAAGGAGGGAAACCCCCCTTTTTAATGGAATTCTTTCCTCTGGCTCAGAGTAAGGTTCTAATGGAGACTCTGTTGCAATCTTAACTTTGGAGCAGCTGCTGTCCCTCCTTCATGACGCCAATGATGGGTCTTTAATAAAAACCTAACAAGTTCTGGCATCTTCAGTGGAAGTCACAAAGGCATTTAATAGAAGATAATTTTTTTAATGTCATATTATGTGAAGGAAGGGATAGAACAATAAGATTGCACTATTACAAAGAGCTGTTTTTTTTCTGTGCCTTTTGCATTCTTATATGAATTTGTTTACATATATAAGAAAAGAACCTTAGTTTGTATTGAAAGGTCTGCTATGTCCTTCTCAGTTTAAGGATGCATGGAGGAAAAGGGATATTTTCTGAAATTTCTGCTCATGAGAATGCACTCACCTAACATCTGGAAGGAACTAGAGTGGTGACAGTTTTCAAAACACTTTAAAGTGCATGTCTTACTGTTCATCTCTTCCCCGTCATCATCAGAAATTTAAACTTTTAAATCTTTTGAAAATTTGGAGCACATACAACCAGCTAATTCATATGGCAGCTAGTTAATAATAGATTCTTATAATGAACCAAATCACCTAGAAGTTGATGAAGCTTACAGTAAATGTAAGCTTTATTTAGATTTTAAAGGATGAAAAGTCTCCTGTTTGCAATAACCAAATGTATGTGCTTAACTTATTCACACTGAACTTACTAGAATTATTTGTAAAAGATAAAATGTATATAATTATGTATATAATATAGGATTGGACTTTATATATATAATACAGGATCTGCAAGTGGAACTGCAGATTTGAGAAGTCACAATATCAATCCATGTATCAATCCTTTCAATAATTTACAGATGTGAAACTCATTCTCTTCATGTAAAATCACAGTTTAATAGTTGATTTAGCCCCTGCTTCCACCAAATATATCCTAAAAACTAATACATAAGTGACCTTCATCAATCTAATATTATCTATCATTGAAAACATCTTTGGTGTTTGACAGCCCTTTTTTTGCACTTTACAGCTCTAAGTAACAATCTAAGTGCTGTTCCAATAATGTCTGCCTGGCAAAGATGTTTATCTTATATTTCATTTAAGAATTATTCTTTTTTTTTTTTGATTGGAGAAGATTGGATAAAAATTTACTGAAATTCAAGACAGGTGTACACCGTTCATTGAGTTGGGAGAGAATATTATTCATTTCCATTCTCCATGTAACTACTTCCATATAAGATGCTTGAGTGTGAGAAAGTTATAGCATCACTCCCCAAAATGATAAAATTTGGCATGATACAGGGATTCTGTAGTTCCTGAGATAGCTGAGGTGCAGCCCTTCCTTTTCCACTAGCCAGACTCCTGAAGACTGTGTATTTCTAAAGTCTAAAAAAAACAGTTTCCTCCCACAGCAATAACAAATTGCTGAGCGTCTACCAAAGTTTAAAGGACAGTACTCAGAAAGTGTCCAGGAAAAGAAAACATATTCTGAGTCATTCTGTTTCACAGGTGTGGACTTAAGCATATGTTGCCTGTAGTTTCCAGGCGCGCCTACAGTAGCTTGTTATAAGGCTTAAACTTGATCCTCATTGACAGGTATAATACTGAAAAATATGTTGGGGCAAGATGTAAATCTGTACAAATATTGAAGAAATAGCAATGGGGAAAAAAACCTCTCATGACAGCAGTATGGGGGAAATGTGTAATTTGAACTAAAAGGTTAACCTTGAGGATAATCTCCTTATTCTGTGATATTTTACGTCATGAAGTATTGTCACATGGGTGCCACTAATAATCACCTGATGATACTGTATCAGCAGGATACAGTCTTATGGAGGCTGCAAGTCTAGAGCACAGAATGAGCAAGTCTGCCACGGTTGAGGATGGGCTGGATACTATTGACAACCCACATCTCAGGTTTATGACCTTATGGAAGGTCATTCATGAAGAGATGCAATACAACCTGGAGTTTCCATATCAAATCTTTATTACCAAAATTCATGCCATGCTAGGATTGTCATGCCATAAATTGCCACCTTGGTTTTAGATTTAGCCACCTAAGTGTTCCTTTTGGCAGTCAGAACCTCTTCCCTTTCTGTATGAGCTTTGGAAAAACAAAATCACTCCATATTCCAGATTTCCACTGTTAGACATGACTATTTCACTGCTCATTTGGCTTGTCTCCCTCTGCTTGATGCTGAAGAGGCAGTATTTTTGGAGCTAGGCAAGACTAAGTCATATTACTATGCGATTTTTAGGACACAGCAACTAATGAGGGTGTTTCTGAGATCAGGCTTCAGAGTGATGTGTTCAGACTTTGGTGCCAAAGAGCAGTGCTGCCACTTCATTGCTGGTTGCAACTGAACTCTTGGTGCGGGCTGAACTGCCTTCTTCCACCCATTTGAAAATACAGTTAACACAAGAAAAGCATGAGCCTCACAGGGCCACTCCTACCACTTATATGTAGCTAAGTTTTGCATTTCATTCTCCCAAAGATATATATAGTTACGAAGAAAAATCTATTCTCTTGGCAGCACTTCTACCTCTTTTTCTCTGGATTGTAGTTTCTCGCATGCTTTTATATTCAACATCTGATTGTGAATACCTACTGGATGCCTCATTATGGATGTCTTGTAATCATTCTGTACATAAATTAATCTTATTACAACTCTGGTATTGTCATGTTGGTGGCTACTCAGTGTTTTCATCATGTTTTCTGTTGACAAAAGAACCAAAGCTTTACATTAGGAATAATCAGCTCCAGAAGCCAGAGGCAAGTGCTGAGTGAGCATAATGCTGATTTCAGTGTCTTGTGGGAGAGAGCAGCAGAAAAGCAGGTGAACCAGTGTCATCTATCCCAGCATGTGGTGGAGATGAGTAGAGGATATTTTGAAAGGAAGATAAGAGCAATTCCCGTTATATCCTTCTAGCTCCTGGCAAATTTTACGAATGAGCTGAATAATGTTCCTGAACCATTGTGTTTAATAGCTAATGACTTTGGTTAGAGAAATCCGATCCTCCCTTAGGTCAGTAATATGCACTGAATAATGTCTTCAGATCTCTGCCAGCCATGTTTTCCATGAATCTCTGAAGGTCTGTGGAAATTCATTGGGCTCATTTTTCAGTCTCTTGTTATTCAAGATGAACAGAGCCGCTCCAGCTTAGGCCATCTAAGGATCTGACCTTTGGATTCATGTCTGTATTAGCGTGTGCTTTCTGCCACTGCTAATGCTAGTATTTTTGCCATTGTCTTCACTGAAAATAGTGGAGCAGCATAATGATGTGTGTAACTTTTAAAGCGTCTGGCTAGCTGGCAAAATTTAGGTAGGGAAAGATACTTCTACTACTTTGGAATTGAAAAAGCCTTTTCTGTAAACTATGGTAGGTATGTGTGTATATAGATACACATGTGTGTGCTTGGAAATTTAAGAAATAATTTTCTAAAATTTTACAGTTCTCATAAATGTGCTGGGTTTTACATTTTAAGTGTGTGGCCGTGATACATAGTAGGAGAAAAGAGCTTTTGTTCTGAAAGAGTTTTCTCAGCCATAAACCATGCATTTAGCTACTGAACTTGCCCACACTTTGTTACTGTTTTCACTCCAAGTATACAATACAGTGTCAAATTAGACATTCTACAGTGTATTACAAGTCTTCCTTTTAGTTTCACATAAACAAAACTGATAAATACTGTCAATCACCGTTACTATTTTTTTTTTTAGCTGCATATGGTGAAGCTGTGGTCATGAACTGTGTAAGCCCAGGCAGCTTTTGTAGCTCCCTTTGCTGACACTAAAGGTTTTGTAATTTTCTTTTTAATTTCTTTGAACTATAAATAGAAGAAATGTACTGCAATGCTTTATTCTTGATGACAGAATATGCAACAGTCCATATGCCTGAGTTTTGGCTCAGTATTGGCCAGATAGATGTTTGTAGTTTTTTCATGTGCTATTGATGATTCAAGGGTTAGATAAATTTACTGTAGTGGGAGGTATTGGCAGAAGTAATACTTGTATAAACATGATCCTTTTAGTTATAAAATAAAAACTACCACTAAATTACTTTACTCCCAGTTGCACACATCCAGAAGTTCTTTATCATCCTCAGGAATAAGTCCCCTCTGGTCATGAATTGCTTTCAGAGAGTAATTTAAATTGTAGATAATTCTGTTGAATTCTGGTAGAAATGGATTGGCAAACAAATTTGAAAATAGTTTATTTATGTCATGATTCTCAGTGTCAAGAAGTATAAAGCAAATCGTACATTTCAAGGAGGTTTAGGTTGGTTTTATGCATTAAGATGGTAAGCAGTTTATGTGCTATGTGTCAGGGTGCCTTCAAGCAATGGTAATAAAGTCAAAAGTAATAAATTTTCTGTTTTAAACACAGACTGATTTCTAGATGCAGTTTCCTATCTTGAAACTTCTATGCACAGAAATGCAATAACCTTTTCTTTTTTTTAATCCAATCTCTCACAGTTTTAGAGAAATTCCTTACTGCAAATGTGTCTAATTGCACTGTGTGATGGATTATGCATAATATCATATACTTATATCAAGGAGAGAATGATTTTGTTTTATGTGACGTAACTCCTCCTTCAGTTCTTTTTCAATGGCCCCCAAATTCAGATCCAATTTGAAAATGAAATAAGATACTCATGAGCTATCATAGTGATAAATAACATTGTAGGCTAGTTGCTGGATTTTCCTGATACACAGTAAGCTCTTGATCTAGATCTTCATTTATATGAAAGAATGGAAGTCTTTTCAGGCCCACATAAAAGAAAAATATTTGTGCTGAGAATTTATAAATACCTATTTTTTTTTCCATTTTAGACACAGAAATTAGTGTGTCTAAAGATTTCAGGCCTGTGTTTTCAAATTTTGCTATCCAAAATTTCCAACAAGTGGAATATTTACAATTCTAGAGAAACTCAAAGCTTACCTCCTCTTTAAACTACAGTCTAACTACCTCTTTAAACTACCTGTATTTACTCAAGTTCCTAAATGCAGAACTAGAAATAAAATTTAAGACATTTTTAGGATATGTGCACCTATGTACTATTTGTATGCTAGGCAAGTATAAAGAACAAGCAGTCATTATTTGTGTGGGTACTTGCATATATACTTACATATTTACAAGTATATTTACACATATGGACAGACCCATGTACATAGACTTAAATGCAGCATCAAGATGCATACAAAATACAAGAAATATCAATGCTTTGGTTGAAATCAGGCTGAATTTTTATGTTTTCCTCGACAGGAAGTCAATACCATCAATGGTGAGTTACATACGTCACTTTCTTCTGGGAACCTTTATCAAGTATGAAATAATTCAATTTAACTGTAAATCCATTAGATGACAGCTAAGAAAATGTCAGTGTTTCCATCAATTCTTCAGGGTGTGAGAGGCCTTCATCCATTACTGAAGTAGTGATCCAAAAGAATTTGGAAGAATTATTTGGCATTTCACATAATTGAGTGTTCTTTTCCCATCAGCTATGTTATTATATTTATGGAAATGTTTGAGTCGCAAGGAATTATTTTATTGGCTTGATTTCAACAAGCTTTATAAGATAATGAACACAAACTTTTTCTGTATGACTGTGTGGTTAATTTAACTATGAAATATAGTGTCATCTTTAGCTCAGACTTCTTGTTTGGCAGTTCTGCTGATCCCTCCTGGACAGCACCAGATTAGAATTTTGACTTTGTTCATTAAAAATAAAGTCATATTCATATGTACCTGTATAGCTATGCACAATCAAACTGCTTGGTTTCAGTGGCATGATTTATGTAAGATGACTTAAGGAAGAAATTGTAAGCAAGGATTATTTGGAGAAGCAGTGGATGGCACTGTTGGATTATAATTATAAGGCAATAAATGATGAAAAATGTAAATTACAATATTTCAAAAAAGCACACAAGCTACATTATACACTTCTCCAAAGACAAGCTGAGGTTAAACCTCAGAGGAATATTACATTCAGATGAGTGCTGTTGGTCTATGGCATATGATAAACATTTTTGGGGTCAGCTGAAAAGAGTACATGCCAGTTCTGATACCAATGGTTTGTGGCTTTTCCTTCGTCCAAGAACTATTACTTATAAAGGACATTTTCACATTGATGGGTCCAAGTCCAAAGAGGGAAAGTTGGCAGAAAAAAGGGCCAGCGGCAGTATGGAGCCATCTGAGGTTGCTGGAAATGGACTGTGTAGCAGGCTTGCATTTACAGTGAAGAAGAAGGGGATCAGAAGCTAGATTTGGATTTGATGTAAAAAAATGGTATAGGGCATGGCTCTTCCCCTGTGTTGTAAAGGGCTATGCTCTTTGGCCTATCCTGCTCTTCCTGACTTGTACTAAGAAGAATATAAGTTTTTTTTCATCAGTTTTGTGCTTATCATCTGTAGGGAAGTGAATTTTACCTTGTCTTGAAGTTCTTCCTGTGAAATACTTTCCTTTTTAAGGATTCTGATGAGGCTTTTGTTACATGGTGGACCTGGCTTTTTGTGTGTTATAAACATTTATTTCCTTTTTGACCTCCCTGCTTCTATGAGTAGATTTTTAGAGCTGGAGATTACATGAAGCAAACATTTTCAAGTGCAACAATCAAAATAATCCCCCATTACTTGTGACCAAAACTAAATTTAAAAAAAGAAAAAGGAAAAAAAATGCTAAAGGCCGTCTAGCAAAAAAATTCCAATTCTTTCTTTGCAATCAGACAGATGTTTCTCTTTTTTCCTCTCTTTTTTTTTTTTCTTTTTTTTTCACCAGATTTTGCCCTGTAGTAAACTGTTTGTGCTCAGTTGTGCTCCTGACCATGATGTGATATCAGTTTCTGGACTCTACCTGTTCTCTTCTATTTCATGTCCTGTACTTTTCTGGCAGGGAAAATGCCCATTGCCCAGCCTTTCGAGTTTGCTGTTGCCAGAGAAACACACGAGGGTGCAGGCAGAGTGGTAGACCAAGATGATGCTCCTAATGGTATTCCCTCTCCTATCCTTTTGAGGGATACCAGGCCTTGGTAGTCAGGCTCTGTGTTTCCAAAGACAGCATAATAAGCTGAGGTGGGAAGTGGAAGCTGCTTAGTATGCAGGACATGGGGTTCAAAGCTTAAATGCTTTTATGTCCAAGTCAGGCTGCCATAATTGTTGCTTTTGGGAAATGGGGGAAGCTAGCAATCCAAAATGGCAGGAAAATATATATTATATGTATTTAAATATATATATTTTTAAGAGAAGAAAATATAAGAAAAAGGACGCTACGGTAATCTGAAGGAAAATACCTGCTGAACCAGCCTTGATGGGAAGCAGCTGCTTTCAGCTAAATGTTCAAGGAAGGGAAGAAAGCCAGAGGTCCTGAAGGGATCCAGAAAGGTGGGGAGGAGGGAGCACGAGGGAAGGAGAGGGAGAACAAGCCAGAGCAGAGAAGATGGGCTGCAGGAGCACCGAGTGGCCTTCCACGGAGCCCCTGTCCTTATCGCAGCCGTGTCGTATCGCGCCAGCATCGAGGAAATGGAAATGTGGGGGAAGGGGAGAAAGTAAAACCAGATGTCAGATGGGAGGGGAGGGAGGAGGAGGTTTGTTAGAAATACGAAATACTGTTTGTTTTTTAAAATAAAAAAATAGTAGGAAGTGTGATGAAGGGAGCTGCGTGTAGGCGAAGAGGAGTGCAGAAGGAAGAGAAGAGGAAAGGAAAGGGGGAGGAGATCTAAGGAGAGGTGAAGGGGACATCGGGAGAGTGCTCTCTCCTTTAACTCTGTATACCATTTGAAACGGCTATATATAGTTAAGAAATGCTAACATATGGCACTCATATAGCATATGGCACTCAAAACAGTTAAGAAATACACTTGTCTTGTAGCCAAATGCTGCCTTCAGTTGCATGGGTGTAAGTGAGGATAGGATTTATTTAATACAGGAATGTTTCTCAGATTGCTCTGATTGCTGAAAGAAAGTGACGGGAGGGAGCTCCCCTCCGGTTTTATCTTGAACTCTCTTTCCTCTGTGTGCAGAACCCAAACCCCTGGGGCACAGCAGGATATGTGTGTACACCTGAAAGATATTTTTTTTCCTTCCCCTCTCACTTATTTCTGTCTGGCTTTGAGTTCAGAAAGACTCTTATTGAGAGTTCATGATAGTCAATGGAGAGACTACCAGTGATTTCAACAGCCTTTCAGTATGCTCAAAATATCCACAAAGTTGAGGTGGTTTTATGCTTAACTGCTCTTTTTAATTGAACTTCACTGAAACACCACTTTTTCACTTGGAGTTTAAAGGATACTTGCAAAGCCACACTGCCAAAGGATAAGTTGCTCCTTTGCAAAGTGCCTGGATTTCTGAGTTAAGGTAGAGTGGAAAGCAGAAAATCCTGATTTCTGCTTCTTGTTCTGTCCCTGACTGGCCTTAATAATCACTTGCATCTGTACCACAGTTTTTAAACTTCCTGTTGCTTGGTTGTAGTTAAAATTTGAGGTTTCATTTGAAATGGGAGACACAGTGTGAAGGTTGTTACACATACATGGGAGGAGGAATAGTTCTTATTCTTTAAGAGTTCATAATATAAATGGATGAGACAGACAATGGGTGAGGGAATGGAAATACTATCCCAGGAGTGAAAATCTAATTTGACTGCATGTAGGAAATACTTCAGGACTTTCCTACTTAAAAAAGTGTTTCCACTAGAACCAGAATTATATACATATATATATATATATATATATATATATATATATAGTGTGTGTGTGTAAATCCAACCCTCTACATAAACTAATGAAAAAAGGACAGAAAAACAGTCCCTCGAGGAGAATACATTTTATTAATTTTTATCTAGTGATGGGACCCTGAGGATTCCCAGAAACTTCCTCCTCATTTGACAATATGGTCAGAGCTCCATCAACTAGGTCTCCTCTTTCCAGGTCCGGAGCCTTTTGGTTTTAGACCACAGTGCCTTTCAGTCAACTTGATTAACTTTTCTCTTCCTGCTTGCACTTGGTTTTGGACATCGCTAACCAGTTTCTCAGTCAACTGTCACTATCCTACAGACATTAGCTGAGACTATCAATCAAAAGATGATTGTTACTTCCTTCCCTCAATAAAAAGAATAGTCTGTGAAGGATTAAAGGTGAAGGAGAAATGGAAATTGAGTTAGAGACATTATACTCAACTGTGCCAATTCTATGCTTGGCACAGATGAGAAATTCATTTATTAATAATTGCCACACTTAGAGGGACAGTGATGATATAAAATAGATTACAGAATAAGCTCCAGGAGGGATTCCAACTTGCTCAGCCAGAAATTCATTAGGACTCCCCAAGAGCACTCATGGTCTGCAGCAATACCTTCACAATCTCTGAAAGAAATAAAGTTCATTTCCTCCTCCTCCAGCTACTCAGTGGAGTTCTTAATGTGCTATTTGGAGTTTTACAGAATTTAGTTTGCAGACTCAGAGTTAGGCTGTATTGTGCAGAGTTGTGGAGCTCCAAAGTTAAGTATTGCCTGTTTGAAAGAGCTGAACATACGAAATACAATTCCAATCACGATGGAAATGTCAGAAAAATAATAGCCCTCCTTCTAATGCATCCTACTGTGCAAAAGCATACCTCCAGTAAGAAAAAGAGGTCTTTACTTGATTCACAGTCAGTCATGGCTATATATGTTTGCAATTATGCTCCTCATTCCTCTGTAATATTGGGTTAAAAACATCATAAACAGGATATGTCTGACCAATAAGTACTCTTTTTTGGGGGGATAAATGAAGCTGTGATACCTCCATAGCTAAAGGCATACCTGGAGGTCCATTTGCTTAGTGCAAGCCCTGCCTTCAGATTCCTAAGCATAACAGCCTGAAACATAATGAAACCGTGTGTTATCTTCCCCAACTCTGCTGTGTCTTGTGAGAGTTTTACTGAAGTTTTCTATTCTCTTGGAGCTCACAAACTTCTTGGCTCCGAGGACAGCAATGTCTCATACAACCCAATTAAAATTATATCACTATCACTCCCTCACATGCTAAGTCCTAAACTTTTATTGCTTCCTCCGCCTGCGCATCCTTGGTTACCTTTGTAGTTTTTTCATGGATATTTTCAGTGTGTGAGCCTACACACCACGAGATGACCTGAAAAGCCATGCCACCCAAAGTGCTTAGTGATGTGCATGTTAGTCACTGGACTCATTAAAAGTTGCACTAGTTGTTTGCAGATACCCTAGGATGCTTTTCTGCTTACATATAATTTCTCCTTTAGAACTCTTAGTCACTTCTTAGTCAGACCACCCCCAAAGGAAAAACGCTGCCTCCATACTTAGCCTTTTTTTTTCTTAATGCAACCTCCAGACTAAGCAGGTTTTGTGGATGCACCTTGCAGCTTTGCATTAGTCAATGCTCTGATAAGTCATATCTTTTCTTCCGCTGTCTAGTCTTGGAGCAAGTGGAGAGGTTTTCAATATTCCAGTATTGGTTTTCAGACAGTTAAAATGAACATTATGGAATTCTCGTGAAATGGAAAGAGAGAACCACCCTCCCTTTCCCCCCCCCCCCTTTAGTTTATGGAAAGTCCTTAGAAAGCAGCTGAAAATGAATCAGATATTAACAGTTGATTGCTTCTTTTTCACACTGAAAAACTACTTTTAAACTCTTTCAGTAATATAAACATTCTTTCACTTCAAGCCCTGTAGTGCATCAGGTTCTAGACAACTTTCCTTCCAACCCAGTCTTTTAGCTGCAAGTCATTCTTTCATTCTGCACTCCAGAGTTCAAACTTCTTGAACTTCTTGATCTCCCCCTTTACAGTGGCAGTTGTCAAGGCCTTTTCTCTTCCCAGTGCTACAAGGGTTTTTCAGTCCTTTGCCAGCCTGACTCTTGCAGGCATCCTCCACAGAGAGAAAAGCCAAAAAAAAAGCCAAAAAGCTTCACATTGGCACACTCCTCACTTCTCTCAGTGTAGGCACAGCCATGTGCTGGTGGATCTGCCATGAGGCCATATCTATCTGCTGCCTCCTCCTGCTTTTCAGTGTGTCAGAACCATTGTGGTTCATCACAGTTCCCATTCTCTCACTGGCTTTGCAGATCTGCTATATTAATTGTATTGAGGAACAGGGAATAAAAGTCATCCCCCCGGAGAGCCTAATGATCAGAGTGATTTTTTTTTTCCTTCCATTCAAGAAGAGGATAGAACCTGAATAGCCCTTTCCAATAATATCCCACAATCTTTATGTAACATTTTGTAAAATTAAATTCATCCCTGTTACGGCTTTTCTTTCTGATGTCTTCCTGATCGTACAATGTGGTTCTTCTAGTGGAGACAACTGGTTTATATTCCCTTGTAAGCAAAGTGGAAACTTGTTAATGAAATTGTCATCACAGCAAATGTTTTTAATTCTCTCATAACCACAGGCGGCAGTATGTATAACATCCACTTACAAGCTTCCTGTATGCGTGTCCATTACAGCTACTGCTTGCTCTGCATCAACTGTGCAGTCCTTCTCTTTAGAGATACCATTACATGTTTTGGCCTTTCATTTAATTGGCTAAATTTTGGCCAGTTAAAGTTCTGGAAGCTTCTACCATCTGGGAGGTCCTACTTGTGTTACTACAGGAATTAATGAAAATAAAAAGTATATCCACCTGGTGAATGTTATGAAAGTTATCTGCTGGCATAACCTGCTGTTCAGAGGATGCTTCAGCAGGCCTGAGTGCAGAAGGATGCCTTAAAGGTTGTAGAAGGTTGTTTACCAGAAAAAATAAAAATCAAGCTGAAATTGCAAAAGCTATACCAATATTTTTTGTCTTCAGTATTTTGTTGGAAGTGAAGCTACCAGATTTGCACCTCATTATTTTAAGTATTCTGCTGCTTAAAGCTTTCTCCCATGGTATGTATGCTAAATTTACCACTGGATTAACCCCCCGCCTCCTGGTATGATATGCTGGCTGTTTCCTGGCAAACACAGCTAGAATTGCCTTTTTCAATAGCTCACACCTCATTTTATACCCTCAGATAAATTGGTACCTTTTCACTCTAGCCACTATTTTTAGTAGAAAATGTTTTCCCTTATGGAGCCAAGGAAATGTGAAGCAACAGCATTTACTGAAAAATCCATCTGTCCATTTTTTTCCCTCTTGAATTTTAGGAATTTTTTCAAGTGCCTTAATACGAGCTTCCTGCCTGCATATGCATCCATCTCACTGTTCTATTGATAACTCGCATATTCCAAAGTTTATGAGACTTATTGTATGGAGGAGCATCAGCTCTGCAAAGGTGAACAAATAAGACTTCCAACATAATGAGAGAACTCGGGGAACCAGGCCCAGTGGGTTGACCAAAGGGAACGATGTACTTTGTGTTGCATGGGAAAGGTCATCCAACTGCATGTACACAGAGCTACAATTACAATATATTTTAGTTTTCAGGTGGCTGTTCAGTAGCAGCACGCCTGGGCCACAACCCTGAACTCTTTCTATTATTTAACAAGGACTTGAGCCTAAAATGGGTTGTTTCAAGGAAGAACTGACATGTTTTCCTTAGCTTTAAGGATAGGCATGTACGTTAGTTAATAAAGCCCTACTAAAAGTGCTGTAAATGCTTTTAGTCATTAGGGTGAAAGTATTTAGTGGTGAACATGTTTCAGCTCTTATGATATTGCTTTTACCATTCAACCACTCGCTTTAGCTATTTTGGAGGGAGTTATGATAACAGAGTTCTGTGTTGCTATTAATACCAATAGGATTGGAGACATAAAAACCTATATTTACACATTCTTACACATTCCTGAGTACTAGCAAACATAGATTAAGATCCAAGATAAATTTGTATAGTGAGGTAAGTGGCAGATAGAAAAAGAAAATGCCATATGCAGCATACACTATATGTGAGTTTAGTTATGGTGTACGATTATCAACTGGAGTCTGAGCACAACAATAATAAAAAAGAAAATTAATCAGATTAAATATACAGGAAAAACATATAGGAAGACAAATTGTTTAGAAAAGTTTCTATGTCTACAGCTTCCCATGCTTAAGCCGAGCTGCTTGTTTTCAGATTGAGAGAGATAAACTGTGTCATTCTATAAGATGTACTGTGTTTAATACCAACATTTCTCCTGCTTTCCCCCTGGCATATCAGAGCATCTTCCAGACAATAATGGATTTATCTCCACAATTACTAAGAATTTTTTGTAACTTCTTCCCCTTCTCCCTCTGCCCCTTTTACAGATTATCTTCAGGGATGTTTAAATTCTCATAGCTGCCATAGATTTCACTGTATTGCTGAGTGCTCAAAGCTAAAGGCACCAAAGGATCTCTAATTTTTAGGCATCTTGGTCCTGTTGCATCAACATCGAATTAGATGTGAGGCTGTATGTGTTATAAGTGGAAAGAATCAGTATATTCACAATGGAATTCACAGAGACTCATTTCAGTGGCATAGATGTAAATAATTTCTTTTGTGTATGGAAGAAGTGTGCTGATGCTTATACACTTGTGTGAGGAAAGTTCATGTGCATTAATTCCAAGCTGGAAAATAGTTGACAGGAAATAACATAGATAAACTTGTCTCCCTCTTCAGACTTACAGGCTATAATTCTGGTCTGCAGCAGGTACCATAATCCATTTGGGTCTGAGGACATCTGAAAATATTTGGGATATTTGAGTGCTGGTGAAGATCAGACTAAAGGCTCTTCTAAGTTGATGCAGTCTCATTCTTCCTGGCAAGATGAAAAGGAAACTAACTGGGGAGTGTCCCAAACTCCAGGCTAGTGTCTTGCTAGTTTTTTGGTTCACAAGGAGGGTATTGGCAGAAATAATAACTTAAGAAGTAAAGGAGTAATCCAGGGATTCAGGACTTAGGCCGATGAATTAAGTTGCTGTGCCATTTGAAGTTATGGGAGTTAAACAATTGCTCCTCATTTTTAATGTTTTCCGCTGGTGAAGTGCAGTTTTAGCTGGACACACCTTTGATGCACCTACTAGTGAGCTCCCAAAGTGACCAAAAGGCTTTCAAATTCGAAGGGGCACAATTTTATTTGAATAAAATTGAGACTTCTTTTTTATTAGAAAGAGCTCACAGTGATATCGGACAGAAGAGAATTAAAAATGTTTGTACAATACTCCCTCTCTAGCACGTATTTTCAAGCTTGTTATTTCTTCTAGTAAACTCACAGGTTTTCTGAGTAGCAACAAGTGTTACCTGACTATGAGATACTGCTTCCTCTCACCTGAACCATGTCCATATCTTGCTAGGAACTCCCATATCACCTGAGACTTTCTTACCTCCTATCACAAGCTGCAAGCTTAGTAGCTGTTGGAGCATTTCTTGAGGCCCTTGTAAAGAGACATGTAATAAATAGGTACAGTCTGTCACAGCTAATTTAAGTGGCTTCTCTCTCAGTACAGGGATTATGGTGGAGTCTGCCCTGAAACAATTCTCTCCATCCATGAAATGGGCACTTTGGGCAACTGAGGGCTGTTGTTTCTGTTGTGAGAATCAGGTGCCTAAAAATCAGCTGCAGCTGTGCTCGGCCCTGGGTTGATACATGTCAAAACATGAGACAAACCTGCAGCAGCAGAGGAGATGATCTAGAATGTAGCACTTCTCAACCACTACCTTGGTTGTGAGGCCAGAGAAGGAGCTTTTTCACAGATGATCTTGTCCTCTATTTTGAATTCAGCTTGGAAGCAGGTATATTTGAAATCTAATTTTAGAAAAATAATTGTCAAAAAGTAAGAAAAGATGCAAATCTTCTAATAATCTTGCTTTTCTGTCATTTGGAGAAGGAAAATGAAGGAAGGCAGGAGAGAAAGTAGTAAAAGGAACTTATTATTTTTCTGAGGTGTGGCAATATATAGAAGTTACCTATCACAATTTTGGTAGTATTTGTGCCTTTAATTTTGAAGAGGAGTAGATTCTTGATTTAGAATAATTCATCCTTGCTATAGGTTGTGGGGGGGAAAAAAAGAAAACTTTCAGGATCTTCTTTTGCAAAATTCAGCTGCAACTAGAATATTTGATACAGTTTTTGAGCTATGTGAAAAATACTAGGCCATTTCCATGAAACAGATTTTCTATCTAATTTGAAAATATCCTTTGCCTTTTCTTTTTCTTTTGGTCTCCTTCCTTTTTTTGTGGACAGAATTAAAACAGTAATGCAAATGTGGAAGCAGGGGGAGAGGAAGGATTCCTGCTTCAAAGTGAAAGAAAGTGTAAAATACAAAAGAGGATAAAAACTTACTATTTTTTTTGGTACTGATTTTAACATTTTGCCTTGTTTTGTGAAAATGTTTTGGGTTAAATAAGTATGTTTTCCTTAAACAAGGAAAACAAAACTTCAAGGAATTTTAGGGTGTAAGTGGAAGTTCCAGGCAGTATTGCACATACTATGTTCTAAGTCTGTACATCTAATATTTATATTCTGGAAACTTTCAAGCCCCTAACTATGGTTTTGAGCAGATGTTGCTCCTGTTAAGAGGATATTGGAATTTGCACCTTGGTCCTCAACAGCTTTCTAGTGATTCACCTGTGATTTTATTGCAGTCTATGGGACTAATTCCCTCTGCAAGGTTAAGAATGCAGGCAGGTGTGTGTTACTGTAGAATGTCAATGGTCAGCAGAGACAAAATGTAAGTAAAAGCCTCCGGCTTTCCTGCATTGGTTCTATTCATCTATGTATTTTTAACCACTTACCCATGGTGAAGCAATGGGCAGTAAGAATGTAGTTACGTAGCTGGTGCCCTAAGGACAGATTTTAATGAGAGAGGGCACCTGCTCTTTCTTCTCCTCTTGTTTCCCTTGGTTTTATAATGAAATTGCAAGCATCTTTATTAGTGGACTGCTGGGAAAAGCAGCTTTTCACTTATCCAAGTCTTTGCTGCTGCTTTGGTATGCTCGTTGTCACACATTCACCCAGGGTCAATTCGCTGCTGTGCAGCGCTGCTCTTCCAGCCATGGGGTGAGTCCCTCAAGTCCCCCAATACCTTTCAGCTATCAGCAAAGCCCTATCTCTTCTTTCTCCTTTAGATTACAACACTCCCCTTTTTTTTTTTTCCCTCCAAATTGCATTCCTTCTCCCCCTCCCTTGCTCTCCCCAAGGAAACACAGTCCATACCTTAGAAAAATCTACATGAATTGGCCCCCCAGGATCTTGTATCTCTTGTTTCAAGTCAGTGTGCTAGAGGAACTCTGGCCCCGCCAAGCATTCCCTTGCGGCAGTAAATGGTACTTTACACTGTGGCTCAGGAAGCTGGCTTTTCCCCACGTAGCTGAGAGTGTTATTGATAAGATTCAGTACTCTGTTGTCTAAGGACCATCTGTTAGTGGAAGAGGCAAATACTTTGCATTTTTGGTGATAATTTGTTCTATGAGAAAAGGCGACTGCTGAAATGAATTGATGGCTCGGTTCTGGAAAAGTGACTTTAATGATAAACTCTGTCACCACATTTGGTATTAAATGGTATTAAACGGCATTACAGTGAGAGTCACAGTGACAAGGTCCAGGGCTGAGTAAGCAGGGGTCAGGTTTTTAATTGGCAAGTTTTCCCTAGTACCAAAAGGACATTTCAGAACATGCATTTAATGGATTAGAGAAATCTCTTAGACATCAGCCTCATGTCTTGTAACATTCTTGAGGTGTACATCAAAAATTATGCTATTTGACATACTGCTGTAGTTTATTTCTTTATTCTTTCCATCCCACGGTGGGGGATATATAGGTCAGTGCTAAAAAATGTTTGTGAGGTCCCATTAGAAAATCTGCACTACCTGTTCTTGAATTGAAATGGTTTTGGCCTCAGCTAGGAGCTTTTCACACAAATACTGCTTTTACTGTGAGCTGTAAAATAAGGAAGGGAAAATAGATGCAATGTTTAGTAAATAATAACTCCAAAGGCAGCACTTCTTTTTCTACACACTTGAGCCTAGCTTCCCATGAATTCCAGGCATTAAAGGATAACAGTCTTCCCACGGCCATGGATGGAGAGAGAAGGTTTATCTAGGGAGGAACTGGAAGGTTAAGCAGGAATAGCAAGGAAAGATGACTTGTCCAAGTGAATTAGTCTTTGCAGCAAGAGTGGAACTGAGGCTCCCAGTCTCATTAAGTGTTGGATTTGCTAAACCAGCAATTCCCAGGAGTGGCCACCAGGGACTTTGTGTGCAACCACTGTGTAAAAACTCACTTTTTATTACTCAGTTGTGTGTCTGGCAACTGTGACCACTGTGAGTTTGCTGTGGCTACATGTGCAACCACAGCAGAAATTAGTCTGACAACTCTTGAGTCAAGGACTGTTTTTCTACCACCCTCCTTTGGAACTGTTGTGGTCTATTGTGCACTTAAGTGATCATAGATATTTTAAAACACTCTGCTGCTGAAGAGTAATCTTGGAAAATTCAAAAACACATCCAGTCAGTTCTAATCAGACAGCATTGTAGGCTAATTTATTGCCGTGTTTATGATTTTATTTTGAAACTGCCTGCAGTGGCAGGTGGTTAAACCTGATGAGTTAGGGAGACACTTTTAGCTGTTTTTCCTAAAGCTTTCTGTTTAAGTAGTTGGCAGTAAAGGTTTTCTATGAGCAAATTGAGCATTTATACATGCTTTTTAGGTTATAGGCTTGAATTTCCAAGGCTAGTCCAAAGGAAAATACCAACAGCTGAGCTGCAAGTCCTAGAAATATGACATTTATAATAGGCATGCTGATGTAGTCCTAGTTGCAGTAAGCAGGGTGGGAGCTGTGTTAGTGCAATCTACAGAAATATGAGCTAATGAGAATGAATTAAGCTTTCCTGATTACTAATCTTCCAATAAATAGATTTCTGAACATTCTGTCCTTTGACTTATCTTTAACACTTTCACAGAATTTCTTTGCGGTAGATAGAAAATGAAACATGGAAGCTCATTCAGTGTAAAAGCTTCTTTTATTGCAAAGTCTTTCCTTTGAAAAGTTAGGCTTTGAGGTAGAGTGGGTATTCTGGATAAGATAGATGGTAGTCACATAATTCTGTGAAGCTTCTAAAAGCAAAGAATATTTAAAACATCTGTTATTGGGAGTATTTTTGCCTATTCTGTTGGCGCTGCCTATTTTGTTTTTTAACGTTTTTGGGAAAACTGCAGTTACTAAACATCATCAAGTCACATAGCCCCATGTCCTGTCTTCATCAGGAGCCGTGTCCCTTAGGGGAAAGCAGAAGAAAGCATGTGGATAATGGCCATGGATAGCCAATAAAATAAGGCATCTTTTCCCTTTATCCCACATGGAGTGGCTGAGGGGCTAGCTCTATGCAGGCAACAATATTGTTTGTGAATTTAATTTTCTTGAATCAAAGATAATCTTTTATATACCGCCACTGATTTAAAATCCTTTACTCTTGATTTGCATTGGATTACACCCTACCATGTTGTCCGACGTGTAACTGTCCCTGTGCATGTGATTGTGAGGCGAATCAAGGCTATTTATTCCTAGGAGAAGGAAGAAAAGGCTCTCACATCTATAATATCTAATAGCATTACGGGGGCAGTTACTAAGGCACAGCTGCTTTCCGTTAATTTGCTCTTGCATCCGTAATCCCAATCATGATAGCTGGGAAAAGCTTGTATAGTGCCCGTCTCCTTAGGATTTCACAGTGAGCATATGTCTTTTTTCCTAAACGAATCCTGAGAATTAGTGCAGCTATGTTAGATTTTGGGTACTGCAGCTATATTTCGGATTTTGGTAACTAGAGAAAGAACATTAATGCGGCTTGTTCTGGCCTCGTTTTGCCTGATATACACCATGAATGTACACAATGACATAGGTTTTATCTGTATGATCACATGCCATTTGTTTCCTCCTACATCTCGGCCTCGTTCACTGCAAGCAATTAGTTTGGCAAATCATAGGGAATTAAAAACAAGACAGTAGGAAGTGTGAAGCATATAAAACTATATAAGAGGGCACCATTTGGTATCCTTGCCAGTGTAGAACTTCATAATTGTAATGTAAAAAATAATTGTAAGAAATGTAAGAGGGACCATTTCTGCCAAAACGTTGTGTTGATGGGGCTGAAGTGGAGGAAAGAGAAGTACTGGGTTTGCAAATCACCATCTCTGCTTATTTACAGCAAGGCAAATGTGGTAATTTGGACTTGGTAGTATTCTATTTTTAATTTGTATGGGTGCAAAAGATAAATAGGAAATGTGGCTTCAGTACTTCTGGTGAGCAGCTTTCTGTAGGCTTGTGATGAGTCAAGTTTAGCTGCTCTCCATGGATGTTGGCAGTTCAGGACTATGAAAGGAGGACTAACAGCACTAGAATACCACTCAGCTTCTGCTTGGTGACCCCGGCTAGCTTGCCTTGGGTAAGAGCTAAGTCTGGCCTTTCCAAATGTTGATAAAAAAAAATTGATCACAAATATGACTACCTTTTATTATAACTTCTTCTGCTTTCTAAAGAACTTCTGGCAAATCACAGAACTCTCCTCCATAATTTGGAGAGAGAGCCCATTGATGATCTAATCAGGAAAGAGGTAAATCTTGGTATGGGCATAACAAACTGGAATCAAAAGAATTGACAGAGCTCTGAGTCGGAGCTGGCGCAGCATCTGCTTCTACAGTAGTCTTTAGTCAGCAATGATAGATTTTTTTTTTTCCTTCTCCTCTTCCATGGGAACAGCATTTACAACTGCTTAAGAATAAAAAGTGGGACTGGAAGATTTGGCAACATTGACCCTGGGTCTAACTGGTGTTATGAATCTATAAATTCAATACACATCAAACTTAATCCTCTGTCTCCTCAGAAAACAACAAAGAAAAATGATATTGACATTTTTCAGCCTATATTTTAAGTTGGTTTTGAAATAAGTTAGCAGCAGTAGAAAATTCCCCTCATCCAAGTATTTTCAAAAGGCTTTCTTTTACCAAGGATGATCATTTTTGGGGAAAAAAGAAAAACATATGCCATATGCAATATGCTCTCAAGATCCCTGATCAAAAATGCTGTCACTAAATCATAGACCCTACTTAAGGTATGCTTTTTACAATACAGCTACTGTAAAAATAGTATGAAATTGAGAAGGTCTTGAGAGTAACCCAGAAAATATCATTTGAAATAAAGACTATAAATGTTTTAATATATTTAATTGCAAGCAATAGACTCCAGTAATAATACTTGGATTTGGCTGAACAATTCCTGGTGAATGATTTATTCAACACATTTTACTACTACTCCTGCCACAAAATGTCCCTGACCAAAAGTGAACAAAGCACCTTCTTGGCACTTACAAAGTGTTTTCCATGCTTGCAGCAGTGGAAAACTATTAATTAATTTTCATGACAGCATTGTAGCTTATTTCTATTACATTAGTACTAACTGAGATTGGAGATTTCATTGTTTCTGGTAAAGTGCAGGTACAGGCCTCATCTTGTTTGATACAGCAAATGTCAGTTCAGTTTCTCCAAAGAACTTACAAATGGACAAAACTGGTAAAGGTCATTAGAAGCTTCATCATCACTAACTTGGAGAACAGCTACTCTGCTTTACTTCATAGAGGGAGTCAAACTTGGGTGGGAAATTAAATAACCCAGTAAAGACTGCACAGTATGTTAGTGTTAGGCTTATGCTTTGACACTACCTGTGAATTGAATTATGGAAATGTTGATGAGACACAAAATTAAATTTTTGAGATAATGCATCTGCTATCTGGAAGAGAATCCAATCTCAGACTGGTGACATACATATATATATATATACAGCACTGATGTATAAAGGCAGTTTTTTGGACCATGTGCTTCCCAGAAGTAAGAATGAGAACATAATGGCCATTTGGCCTGCAGCTAGATGCACAGATCAGTGTGTGAGCAGGAGCATTGAGTGCAAGCTACCAAAAGGGCATCGGGCAGTAATTATAGGTAACCAAGAAGGAAACGCAAATAGAGGAGAACTTGAATATAGGCAGAAGTGGAGATTATCATGGAAGCATGAGAAAATTCCCCTGAATACAGAGAAGAAAGTGATTAGATGGGTGGGAGAGGAGGGTGATTTTTTTAGCAGCATAATTGGTACTATAGAGTGAGAAGGATGGAAGGCAATAGTAGTTAATCAATTCTAGAGTTGGCAGAATGTAATATAAGAAATGCTGTTAGTTTTGAAGGATAATATTTAGAGAAAGAGAGAATTTTTAGACCTAAGTGGTCATCAGAAGAAGAATCCAAAATCTGCAGATGCTCCTCTAGCTGTAAAACCAGAGATTTCTTCTAAAGCCTACTTGTTTTGACCAGTTAGTGAGGATCAGCAGGATCTTTTGTATTCCCACATTTTGTCATTTGTCCAGGGCTCAAAACAGGAATTTCAAATGAGTAGTTTAGCTGTCTCTGTTATATCAGGATATACTGTATCCTTGCTATTGTTTCTGAAAGAGCTCAGCATGATTTGTGGCTGAAGAATTAAGTCCTTGCTAGAAGTTATGTTGGTGTCAGGTGTTAAGTGATGGTATATGAAGAAGGGTCAGTATATGTAATGCTAGTATCTGCTCAGGAGTTATACATCTATCTATGTAGCTGGTGAGCCTATAGCTCATCAACATGCCTTTGTTTTTAAGGAAGAAGGGAGAAAGGGAAATGCGGCATTAAAACCATGTAGGTTTCTGGTAAATCATGCTGAGGATATCCAAGCTGCGTGTAGGCCACCGAACTGCTCCACCTGCATTCGGCGGGCGGATGCTGCAGCGTCCAAGTGTAACACGCTGGAACCCTACCCCAACACACATGCACACACGCACAACCACGCAACCGTGGTGTGGCGCCGCTTGTAAAGGGACCCCTCGGCAGTCATCACCTGCCAAGCGCTGCAGTTTGAGATTAGCAGGGTCACCAGGGTGGGGTGGGCTTGAATGGAACAACAGCCTCGAAACACATTTGTATAGTTAAAACAGCACCTCAGTGACAATGCACATAAATTTTAATCAGCTCACTTCATCTGGGCAACGGACAAAGATAATATGTTGGAAGGGGAGAGGGAAAAGAGGCAGAGAGGGCAAGGGAGCAAGAACTCTGTTTGCTGGAATAGATATTAAATTTCCAGTCTCAAGAGGGAAGTGTGAAAACAAAGAAAACACATTATAAGAAGTCGCGGAGGGTATGCCCTCGTAGTAAATCATCCCTAAATGACAAATAGGCCAGGGAGGTACTCTTTAATCACGCTCGGCAGCAGGTTGGCATCCCCGCTAATTTGTTCGAGGGCAGGGGGCGGTGGGCTGGGGGGACTGCCCCGGCTCGGCCAACACAAGCTGCCTGATTGCAGCAGCACAGCTGCGTTTTCTCAAGACCTGTGTCGTTCTTGAGAACCGGAAAAAAGTCCTTTTGAGCCCTGAGCTGATGCACTGTACCATCTTTTGTGCAGCTGTAATTTTGACAGGGGGAGCCAATTTGAACTTCTGTAATCCTCAGCCCCAGACACCTCCAACGCCTGAGACTGCGTGTGTGTTTTTTTTTCCAAAGGTTTTTCAGCTGTGCTCTTGAGAAAGTCACTCCATCCAAAGAAAGGGAGGGGGGGAAGAGGAAGAAAAAAACATCTGTCTGACTTTGTCCAGGAGATTGTTTCTATAGCTGTAACATTTTGAAAAGGAAAAAAAAAAGAAATATTTTTCCAAGACCGTCTACTCATATTTTTTATTTTTTTTTATAGCCTCTCCTGTGATGGACATCATTTCCTGCCCCTCCTTTCTTCTAACCACTGTTGACAAAAAAGTTTTTTTTTTAAAAAAAAAAGGAAAAAAAGGGAAGAAAAGGGAGGGGGGGAATTATCCTAAGAAATTGACTGAAATGCAACTTAGAATTGCACAATGATCTTAAATTTTCCCAAGACTTATATTTTGGGAGGGAGCTGTTTTATGAATGGATATAAGGCTGACACATGAAACGCGTGGGATCCGTCTGAGTGCCTTGTCTGGGTCAGCTGTGACATCTGGCTCTTATGAATCTGGCACACGGTGACTCACTAATACACAAAAAGCAAAGCCCTGATAGTATCCACTTGCGACGCCGCGCGCTCACAAACAACCCCGAATGCCGCCCCAAAAGCTTTGGCCGGGGCTGGCGGCGCTGCCCGGGCGGCGAGGCCGGCGGGCCCGGGCCCTCCCGAGCCCCAGTGGCAGCGGCAGCAGCCTCAGGCCAGAGGGGGGCGATGGCGGGAGCCCCCGCGCGGGCTGCTCGGGCCGTTGCGCCCGTTGGGGCGCTGACGGTCGCTCCTCCCGCAGTGCCGCGGCGGTTGGGCGCGAGGGCGCCTCCTGCGGTGGCCTCGGTCACCTCGGCGCAATAGCTGCTGTGGGGGAGAGCGCCATGAGGGATGTGGGGCACGCAGCAGTGCTGTCACTGCGCCCATACCCCTGTGGGGCAGAGGGATCCGTGGCGTGGCAGAAGAAAGAATAAAAACCCACGAACGCCAGGCACATCTCACCTTGGGGTGACAGAGCTGCCCATAGAGGTTATGGAGTCTCCTTCTCTGGAGATGCTCAAACCCACCAGGATGAGACCCAGTGCCACGTGCTCCAGGTGCCTCTGCTTACACAGAGGAGTTGGACTAAATGGTCTCTAGAGGTCCCTTCCAGCCCCAACCGTTCTCTGATAGCTCTGCCTGTTGTGGTGCTATTCACGAAAGCATATATGTAAAACTGGGCAAAAGGCTAGGAAAAAAAAAGTGATGTCCCACTTCAGAGCAACTTTCTTTCAGACATCTTGCAAAGGGGCTGGTGAATTTGGTCCAAAACGGACACCATGGCACAAGTGACCCGAAACACAAGTTGCCCTTGTGTTTTGGGTGCCCCTTCTAGGCAGAGGGGGCTCTTCAGGACAGGCTAGGTGTTAGCCATGTTTTTACCAGCATTTTTTTGTGCTGTTTGGCTGGCCAAGGATTGCTAATGGGCCCACTGAATGGGCCATACACAATTCATTAATTATTTGTCTGATTTTTAAAACTGTCTGTCTGGGAAGGGACTGGAAGTGGGCTAGCTAGATACAGTGCAGTGACTGGGCCAAGGGAAAGAGTCAAAGTGCTAAGGGCGATGCTGAGCTGAGCTCAGTCAGGATACCAGCGATACAATGTACAAGCTGTGTATTTAGCAAGGAGAAGATGATTCATTCACACAGCTTTGTAGAGGACTGGGGATTAGCATTAACTTTTATAGGTTTCAGAATCACCTGGGGCCAGGTCTTCTCTTTCTCCATCAGTGACGGAGTGATACGTGCTCTGTAAAGGCACATGACCTAATTCTTATGGTGTTCAAATACTTTTGCCTGTGTCTGTGCAACTGTGCTGAACAGCCACCTGAACTCGTGAAAGAGGAGGAATTTCCAGGAGAAATTCCTCCCAGACTAGAGCACCACCCTTTTTGTGGCCATAAACGTAGCCTCGGGTCTACCAGGTCTCCTATGTAGGCTGTGTTTTCCTTCTTTTGGTGGTGGTGGCTTGAGCCTGGGTAAGAGCTGAGATCTGTGATGAGTCATGTGCCCCATACAGCTGTCTAGAGTCCCTATAGCCTCTTTTCCTCTATTCTCGAGTACAGTGAGGGATACAAGAGCCAGTTGCATTGCAACAGTGAACCTTTTCTCTGTCACTTTTGCTGTGGCAAGAGAGAATCACTTGAGGATGTCTACTACGTGGGGAAGACTCTGCTTTAAGCCATTTTAGTGTTTTTTTTTTTTTTTTTTTTTTTTGCCTGTGGCCATAGCTGACACATTGTTTCTGTACAGTTTTAGACTGAAGAGAAAGAAGTGATGTATTGCTGCTTTTGTAGTAGAGCAGTACCTAAGACTCCTAGTAATGGGTAAATGCTCCTGGAGATCTGTTTATTAATTGTAGTAAGCAGCTTGCAAACACATAACAAAGAACAGTGCTGAAAAGCCTACATTTCAATTGTAAGAAAAGAGTCATATGCTTCAAGGGGATGAGTGATAAATTTTGAAACAGAAGAAGAAATGTATTTCAGAAGCTTTTCTGTTGTTGTTTTGTTTCCTTAAATTTCCCCACACATGAACAAAACCAGTGCAGAAGAGCCAAGAAACCTGTAATGGATGAAATGTTTTACACATATGTGATGGAAAACTCTGCTCTGCTAAGTCAAAAAGCAGCTTCTGAAGAACTTAATGTGGCTAGAAAGTCACAGGTGCCTGACCCCTCTGGCCCTGTTACCTCACTGCTGCATATGCTTGGACTTCTTTCACCACTTTTTCAAATCTGCCATATGGGGAGATCATATTCTGCTAAACCGAATCTTCCAGAACGCCTTGGGAGCCCTCGTGCCAGAGAAGATTCCCCGCATCTCACCCTTTTATCCTCACACAGGAGCATTAGAGAACTAAACATCTCTCATTTCAACTTCCTCCCAGCCCCACTTTTTTGGCTGGTGGATTATATCTTTTTGTAGCAGCTGTTTTTCAGCTGACATTTAAACTAAGCTCACATCCTTAAGGTTGATTTCTAATGTTTCCTTGGAAAAAAACACACACACACACATGCACACACCCTTACAGTATGAATTCTCTATCAAGTCTAAATAGCGCTTGCTATATGGGTATTTGCTACTTTTTGAGACCACTGGCATCCCACATTCAGGTGTATAGTGGCTAACAGTTTGCCAGAGCAATCGCTAGCTCTAGGGGCCCATAATGGGCTATATAAAAAGCTTTTGCACCTCTAAGATGCTGGTTCAAATCCAGCTCAGGTCTGTAGTGACTGTAAAAGTTTATTACCATTTGATAGCTGTGTGGTGGTCCTAGGCCAGTGAGCAGGTGTCCTGCTCATAAAAAGGGAGCAGAGGAAGAGCACTGTGGTTAACGCATGGGCTGGAGCGTGGGGTTTCTTGGTCCTCTTCCCGGGTCTGCCACAGACTCTATAGCTACAAGCACGTCCTTGGTAAATGGTAATGATATTCCTGCGTCTCACGGGAGTGTTGTGAGGATATGTTCATTAATATCTCTGAGATGCCTGGATGCGTTGGAAGTGAGGATCTCGATGGAACTAGAAAAGCAGCTATCTTATCTTGGCAACACCAGAGAGAGGCCGTGAAATGAGCAGACATAACAAATGGTCTGTAAATGAGCTGTAGGCTCACAAATGACCTGTGCGCGCTCAGTGCCTGGATGCAACGTCTCTAAATGGGAGATGAGTTACTACCCCTGTGTGACCTCTTCTGTGGAGAGACAAATAGGCAACCAATAGTGGATATAACATATATCTTTTAAAGGGAGATGTCACTTGGTACAAATACTGTGGAGTTCCCTGCCCGGCTATAAGCAGAACATATCAGCTTCCAACCCTATGATTTCTACAGATGATAAAATAGGCTGCTGTTTGGGCCTATGTGAGGAGAAAACATCAGTGCTATAGACACGGGTGCCCCTCCCAAGGGCCTGTGTAGAGAGGGTCCTGATACGTGTTTAGAGGACTAAACCTTTGCTCTAACCTCAATTCTATGTTGGGAGATGCAGGATGGGGTTCCCCTACGTCTCATTTCTTTTCCTGCTCATCCCAAGGTAGGGAGAGAGGACGTCCCTAAAAATAGAAATAGATTTACAGAACTTGGCAGGAGGGTACGAGGGTTGTTCTTCAAATTTTTACAGTGGTTTTGAAGGTTTTTCCCTGCATTTAAACATTTTGTTTAAGATATCTGAATAGATAGGAGTTTCTTTTTTTTTTTCTTTTTTTTTTATGGTAGCAGGAACAGAAAAACAAATGTGGTTTGACATTTGAGAGAAAAGGAGTTAATTATTGTTACCCGGATTAACTTTGGTTAGGAGTAAACTGAAGACGCAGAGCTGTGCTTAGAAGCATTTACATTAGTGAACAGTTACTAAAGTTGTTCCACTGATTCATTGGGGCTCCTTCTGTGAGTACCAGCCCACCTGGGTGAGCAAGAGCTACACAATCTGACCCTTCAAAGTGAAATTCCTCCTGCTACACATGTGTTCCAAACAGATATGCTGAATTACTTCTATATTCCTCTGAACTTGACAGTGTCCTTGCTTTAAAGTATTCACAGAACTTTTAATGGGCACAACTAAACCTCAATGATAATGTATTTTCCAGTGCACTAGCAGTCTTGACACCTTGATTTTCAGTTTTTTTTTAATTAAAAAGGTTGAAAAAAAGCTATAAAATGGAATCTCAGTGAATGTATGTTCTGGCATCATTACAAAAATTGCCTTTATATTCGAAAAGTGATTTTCAGTAAGAAATTTGAAAACCAGCTCATAGATTCCCTAACTATCAGTAAATACTGAAACAAACTTCAGCCACTTAGAACTGAAAACATTTTTTTTAATGTAAAATGCTTTTTTAAATATTGATGAAATAAATTTCAATTAATGAAGTATTTTAATACTGCCAAATTGTTCTTTGAAAAGTAGTTTGTTTAAGCAGTACTGCCTTGCCCTAACTACAGATGCAGTTTGCCTCTTGTGGCAGCGCTTAGATGCTACTATAGGATGCGGAGTGCATTTTGCGTAGCAAATTCAGGCCATTAGTTCACACTTATGGATTAATAGAAAAAAAAAGGAAATTGCTAATGTGTTACTAACAGAAGCAGTCAGAGATTGAATTAGGCTGAGATTAGGAACTCCTACTTTGGGCAACTTATTAAACCTGAATACTGCATGTTCCTCAGAATATGAGCCGACAATTCCGATCGGAATATTGTGCCTGCTTCACAATACTTGATGTCACTAGCATGAATAAGTAGAGTTACTATATGTCATCTTGGATTTCCTTAAAGCAGTAAAAATTAATCATGATTTTAAGTGTTTTCAAGACTTGGAGTTTTAATATTACTTCCATTGATTATAGCACTTGCAGACAGAAGTGAAAAATCATATGCTGCAAATTTTACCAAATGAAGGGAAAATTGTCAGGTATAAGTTTCTAAGAACTGGTGAAAAATGTGTGGAGATGTGGGTAAATGTTGCCAATCTCCTGTTTCATAGCTCTGTAAGTGCTGTGGAGCCTTGCCTTGGCCATACAGAAGTCTCAAAAATTACAGCAGTCCTGTGTTGAAATTCAGGGACAGAGAACTGCCCACCTGCCATTCATAGCCAAATGTTTCCATTTCCCAAAAATCATTTTGGTCCCCTTCTGAATTTTCAGTGTTAGAAGATTTGGATTGGGCCACCACATTCAGGAGCTATGGCCATAGTTCCTGCAAAGTTTAAGATGTCTTGGAAGTAGGATTTTTGTTCAATGAAGTAGGATTTTTGTTCAATATGTTTTCTAAATATAAATTTAAGGTACCTAAGGGATTAAGAGTTTTCATACCCTTCCCCAACAAGATGATAAAATGTTGTTAGAGGATGGAGATGATGGAGTAGAAGAAGAAAAAAAGCAGTGTATCCTTGATGGGTATGGCCTTCACGCAGAATTATACTTCTGGGGTTTGATTGATATTGTGTTCTTCTTCCTGATCTGTATTCTTCCTTGGAATTACTATGTTTATTACTCAATCATTTCTTGCATAATAAAGTCCACGAAATCCCTGAGCAGTATCCTATATTCAAGGCAATTACATCTCTGCCTAGTCCCTTCCTTCCCTCTCGTTCTCAGCTCAGGAAAGCTCACCCATTGCCCCAGCAATGACCTTGATCCGGTGCCAGCCAGGAGATGCTTAACACCACCAGCCCACCAGAGCATTATTTATTTTGCTCTGTAAAGTTAATATCTTTCCTGGTTCTTTTCTCATCCAAAATATTGAATATGATCTATTCCAAATATATAGGAAATAAATGAGAGCCAGAGAGCCATCCAAAAGCCATTACTAGACATAACAAAAATCATATTGGCTCTCAGACCAGCTGGGGTTATGTAGAAAATATATCTGTTTAGCATTTTTTTTGGTCCAAATGTTGGGGGCAGTAGGAGGTATGCAGTTCTGTGTTATCTTGTCCACTGGCTACTTATAAACTGTTGACAGCTGTTTATTCTTAAAAATAGACTGATTCTTCTTGCAACTTCCCCCACAGTAAATACTCTGGTGGAAGTTGTCAGCATCTGTAATGGTCCTATTGTATGTTTGTTGTGGGGCTGACTTAATTCTTTGGTGTTGCACCAGCAAAGTTGACGGTTCTACCATTTTTTAGGTGTGAATTTTTGGAGTCATATGATAATAGTAAGTGGAAGGAGGGAAGGAAGGAGGGAAGGAAGGAGCAAGCTTTATTTGAAAAATGGTAGAAAAGACTGAAATCCTAAATCAGCTACGTATGTGGACAATTTCATGATTTAGGATGTCTGAGCTTGACTGGCACTTTCCTCATTCTCAGTTTTGATGCATTAAAATATAAAATCCTCAGGAAAGCTGCAAACAACAATATTTAATATGAATCTGTGTGCACTGCAAACATTAATTCATTAAGGTTTTGATTGACTGATTGACATTTAATTCTATGAAATACATAGGAAAAAGAATTTTAAAAAATCAAGTTATATGAGATTGGGTAGAATGGGTAGAACCAGAATGCAGGAGCTACTAGTTACTAGTTGCTTTTTTTTTTTTTCTCCTGGTCGACTGTGTTTCAGTGACATAATACAGACCACAAAAATGCCTTTCTGATTTGCCAGAGATCCAAAGGAAATCTCCTGACTTGAGCAAGAACACTAGGATCAACAGACTGATTTCTGAAGATGGTTTTAAGGTCAGCTATGTAGGAAATTACCATTGTAATTAGCCAGTCTGATTTCCCACACAGCAGACCTTAAAGCTGCGCTTCTGTCTTAAAAATGTAAAAGCTTGTAGGAAATCACCAAACCAATACATTCCTATAGGAAAAGAATAAGAAAATAGAAGTAAAGGAATATTGGTGATGGATGATATTTAGAGAAAAAGTATTTTCATAAAAATGAGTCTTGGACAACAAAAATGTCAAGATACTGATGCAAAGAAATGTAAAGTATTAAAATGGTCTTTTTTAGAGAATCCCAAGCATGTGGGGTTGTTCTAAGATGAAAGAACCATCATAATTCAGAAGCTGCAAGATGGGGTTAATATTTTTCTCCTTTCAATTAGTTCTTTGAGGCTTTGCCATGGAGCTGAAGGAATAACTGAGTACTGGAGTATGAAACAGATACTCAGTCTTGGTGCTCCTGCCCAGCCCTTAGGAACACCATAGCCATTATTCCCATTCCCATTGCCTTTTCTTTATTAATTTCATGTGGAAATTACTCTGAGCTGCCTTCCTGTGTATAATCTCAGCAGGTTGCAATCTCAGCTGTACCTCATAGGTGCTATTACTTCAGCAATTCTGAATCTTTTAAGGGCAGACAGGGTTATGAGATAGTCTAATCTGAGGGTATAGTCACACTGGCTGTAGGATTTTGGAATGCCTTCAGGAAATAAACTCTTGGATGAAGAGCAGCTGGCTCAAGTTGAATGCAGGCAAGACCAAAGCAATGCTAGTCAGAAAGGGGGAATGCTTTGAAGAGTGGGCCAAGGCACTGTCTCCACCTTCCATTCATTGAAGACATATGGCCTCCATTTATCAAAGTTGTGCAAAGCCGCTGGGTCCTGCCTCACTCCGATGGCCAGGTAGCATCATATTTTAGGGACTGCACAGTGAGCAGGCTAGCTAAGATAAGTCCCTTCTTCCCAGGTGATTACTTGAGAGCAGGAATACACACCCTTGCTCTTCTGCTCTGGGTTCCTGGAACTCACATGGATGTATTTTATCCAAGTGTAAGAAAAGATGATCACAATTAGGAGCAGGTTAATTTCACAGCCAGCAGCACAGAGACTGCCTGTAGACAGAATGTGGCTGCCTTCTTTTTCAACAGCACAAGCTCTCCCAGATAGGTTAATTCAAGTCCTCTCCTGATGCCTGGGGAGCTTCTGATGTCACTTCAAGCATGGAAAGTGGTTAGTGAATCAACACTAGCTAATCAAATCCAAATTTTGATGTATGAACCATCATGACAATAGTACTCCTACTGACTGAAGCAGAACACACAACCCAGAAGAAAGTATGTGAGAACCGGATACGAGACTTTCTTAATCAGGGAGTGTGGAATCATTTTGCAGACACAGACCCTGAATCTGACTGATCATTGGGAAAGAGACTGTCTTTTTTTTTTTTCTCCTGACATACTCATGGTTCAATCAGCTTTTTATTACTTAACATTGCACAGTGGTGCTTTTGTTTTCACCTCAACTTTTTGCAGTTTTAATTTTTCCTAAACAGAATTTAATTTGAACTTAAAACTCTAAGCATTCAAACAAGAAGCTTCTTCTACTACAAATTCTTGAATTCTCAAATACTAAAAAAGAAACTTATAACTGACCATTTGACATTAAAATGATGATTTCATATGTTTGTATTTTTTCAGTATAGTAAGGGGAGAAATGCCAAATAGTTTGCAAAATACAATGGAAATTATAACATCTTTGAGAGATGCTGAGTATATAACTAGAATGTGTAAGGCTTGGTATTACATCTCTCCTAAAGTGCAGTGGAGTCTGTTTTCCTCAGCTTTAGGAAGATGAAGTGAATTTAAATGAATTACTTCTTATATTAAAAAGATCATGTAATATGTCAACATTATAATCAACATTTGGAGTAGTTTGATTAGAGGTTTATAGTTTTTTATCTTCTTTTTGTGAGCTGTAATCTTCTCTCATCTATTTTGTTTGTTACTAAGCTACAGCATGTCATGATGGTTATAACATTTCTTAGAGAGTGTGTTATGAGAAATTTGCACTTGCTTCAGGGAAAGAAAAGAAAATTTAGGATTCCTCTTGTGTTTAGGTAGTCAGTGTGTCAGGTAGGAAGCTGCAAGCGTTAAGCCTTTGAGATTTTAGAACTGCATTTATTGCCCTTAAGTTAAATTGGTTCAAAATAATTACAAAATAGAGGGAAGCACTCCTCCTATTTTCTTCCTGAACACCAAGGTATTAAGCCCTTGGTGTATAATACTTCTTTTAAATAATTGTTACGTGATGAGAGAAGACTGTGATGGTGTCAAAGAAGAGGGCATGGCTGTATCAGACCTGAGCAGTGATAACTCTTTGCCTCAGCACTGTCATACAGGGGAAAAAAATGATCTATTTTGAGCCCTCAGTTGAATAAAGCCCTAATTTCTTCCCAAAGAGAAGTAGTAGTTTTCCCTCTATCTTCACACTCATTAGATATATCTCAGAAATTACATAGACTAGTTTTTCAGCTGTGACAACACCAAGAGCAGTTCATAAGAGCAGAGTATAAAAGTCATCTTTCCTCTTCTGCAACATGAAGCAATTTCTCCAAAGACGCACAGAGGAGTAAGGAAAACCCAGGAAGGAGGGAAGCAATCTTATCTCTCTCCATCCTAGGCAGCTCTTGAGTTGTGAGAAGCAGCTCTTCTTTTGGGGAGGGGGAAAAAGAGAGTAAGAAAAGAAACATTTCCCTTAAAGAAAAGAATTAAGGCTCTGTGCACAAACACACATATACAAAAAAAAAAAATTTGGTTTTTAATTGGATTTAAGGATGTTGTAGGTTGCCTGTGTTCTGGGTGCAAGGTCAGCAGGGGGTGCCCTCCTCCTTCAGGACCACACTGAGGATTTCCTGCCCTAGGGAGGCGGAAAGGTTTGGTACCCATGGGGAGGCACCACCCTCGGTGACATGCAGGAGAGTATTAATCACCGTAGGCCGTGTCCTTACCTCTTTGCTGAGGTTTTGTTCACTCCTCCTCTGTCTAAGCAAGGCCCAAGTAAGAGAGTGAGTCAGGGTTGGGTGCTTTGTTACTCTTACCTGAGTAACACCAATTTGCTCACTCCATTGAAGAGGAGATGGTGTTTGGAAAGATGTATCAGTGAAATGGTCAGTGAAATGAAATTGTGGGCAGGAGCAGATTCCTAGTTTTGCCCCCATGATCAAGGACAGGTTCTTGACAGCAGGAGAGATTTGTGTGATACAAAGAAGCCTGAATTTGGGCACAAAGACTGTGTCCGCATGGGATGGAGCTCTGCGCCACTGTCCATGGAGCAGCGTGCAGGAAGGGTGGAGGAAGTTCTGTGATGAGTTGCACTTTCACTGAGGAAATCTCTTCTGGTTGTTGTCAGGGCACAACGACAGAAGTAGCAAATACAGAATACTCATTACTCAGGCTAACAGGAATTGTTGAACAAACTGCAATATATCCAAAACCCTTGATAGCCACCTAGTAAATCATTGATCTCCATTTGCAGGTAACAAGTAGAGAGATGGGATTGTATTCCACTTCTCTGTGATTCCTCACAGTCTTTGGGCAAGGCTAGCATACAAGATTATGTTTCCTGGAGGGAAACTGACTTGGTAGGAGGTGATACAGTTATGCTACAGTGCTTCAGTCATGCTCCATCCTTTGGAAACTCCCAGAGGGAGGCTGTCTAGTTCTGGCTACCTCTATATCAGCTGTGAATCCTGGTGTACCAGGTTGCAGAACTGCTCAGATGGTGAGGAAGAGAGTTACTTGATGATTCCAGCATCTTTCAGGCTGGAATTTTAGTTTCTGGAGTGGTGCAATGGCATCAGGAACAAGAAAAGCCTCTAGCCCTGTAATCTAATACCAAGGATCCCATGTGATAATTCTTGCTGCTGTATCATTTTTGGATTTAGATATCCAGACGAGCACCTGCAAATTACAGGTTCCAGCATTGTTTTGGTGTGAGGTAATCCTGCAGGAAGATGGGATATGGGAGCAAGAAAATGAAGGAAATTACTGTGGCCGTGCAGCTCTTGAAGGCCCTTGGAGTATGGAATTTGGCTCGTGATGACTGAGCCCTTATACCGAGGGATTAAGAAGTTTCTCTTCTTCCTGAAATAGTTACAAATATGAGTGGATATTTGACAAAATAAACGGTTGCTTGCTCTCTAAAGAAACACTTGTGGACAAATTCTGCCATAATGGAAAATATGTATTTTGGAATGTAAGATGCTTCTTCATTACTTGTTGTTGTTATGCATTACTGCACTGTCACTGTCAAGAAGTTCTTCATCTATCCAAAAGCCTAAAAAGGGGATGGAAAAAACTATAAAAGATATTGGCCCTTTAAAAAAATAAAATAAAATAGCGTTCCCTATGGTGCCGCTGAGGTCAGGAAGTAGTTGATCATAGCAGGAATCTGGAGCAATGCCCTGTGATGTCTGAAATAAGTCTGGTTAGAGAGCAGAAGAGGATGTTACCTCTGGACTGGAGCAAATCACACCTGAACCATATAGGAGGATTTTTGTTCTGATCCAGAGAATAATACTAAGAAAATAAGATCCTTGTAGCAAAAGAACTTGGTTGATTCCTATGTAATACAACTAGTAAAATTTCCTGCTGAAAATGGAGGGTCAATTTTGCTGAACTGTGAATCTTTGTTCCCTGTAATAATGCCATTTGGCATGTTCTCCCACTTAACAAATAAAATATATTAAGCAAAGTAGGAAAATAGCTCAGTACAGTTAACAAATTTCCATTTTTAAGAGGCCGAGCAGCCTATGACCTGGCAGTGTGCCACTGTATGACACAGGGCTTTGTGGAAATCAAGTTCCAACGGTGAGCAACTTGAAACAGAGTGCTGAGCTGTCAGTAAGTCACAGTTGGTGAACGTTAACTTCTATTTGTTATGTTTTGAAGATAGATAAATAACATGCCCACGTACCAGACAGGGCAGGGTTAGACTGCGGGGGTGAAGAAGGGAGGAAGGCAGACCAGAGGAAGGAAGATATCCTCTGTAAATAAATAGAAACGTCAGTCTCTGCAGTTTGCTTAGGCTACATTGCTCATGACCCTGTTGTACCAGCAGGGCGAGTCAGTGGAAGACCATTTATTTCCTTGCATTTGCTGTTGGATGCAGTTGAATTAAATGAGACGTGAATTTGTATAAATTCATTATTGAAAATTTGAGTCACAGTCAACCCCACCTGAAACCCCACTAAAAAGCCTCTGGCCCTATCCCATTACATGCTCTTTGCAGATATTGTGTATATTTTTAGCTCTGTAAACTACAACAATTGCCTGTTACTATTTTATTGTAGTTGGTGTTTACATTACAGTGGTGCACAATGTTTTCAGTCAGAAAACCCTCCTTTGCGATTAGTATGTATAATAACAGACAGGAACTTGTGGAATTATAATATAGGGTTCCATTTATATTTAGGTGCTCCAGAAATGCTGTGGTGATTAACATGATATAAATAAAATGAGTGTTTTCAGACTTTAAATGTTTCATTTAGTATGGCTTGTCAGAATAAATTTGTCTAAATTTTCAGTGGAAAACAAAAATGATTGTGATTGAGAGTGATGCCCCCCAATCTGTAAGCATATAAACCACATGAGGTTTTAGAAATTTGAAGAGATGACTAACTAGAAATAATTGGAAACATATTTGTAGTTAAAAGGGAGGTTTTCTAGAAAAACGTTTGCATTTTCCTACTTTTGCTTTGGGACTGGCTCTGCTAATGAAAATGGAGGATAAAAAGAACAAGAGAGCCCCTCTGTTTATTTTATTTTGGGAGGTTTTACCTAACAACAAAGCTTGTATTTCAAAAAGTTGCATAATTAGGGTGGCCCAGAAGTATTTTACAGATGCACTGTTACAGAAGTAATGTAGAAAGAAAAGGTTATTCCTAGACATTGGCTGGAGTAGTCTTACAAGCAGCAGCGTGCTGCAAGTCTCTGATGCTGTTCCAGAAGGTCCTAATACACCGTGTCAGGAACAATGGACACAATTGGGCCAACTGTGCTGCAGCTCCTTTCTGGTGCCTCTGGCAAGTAACAGGATTTCCTAGGACTTGAATCTGCTTCTGAGCCATGTCTCGTTCAGACGACTTTCTAAGAGTCTTCTGGAAGGTGAAGACATCTGGCTTTGGCGTTTGTCAGGCTGTGGAGCAGTGTCGCCTACAACTTTCTGTCAGGCAGCAGTGATTTACCACAGTTGCATCAGGCTGATCCTCTTGTAGTTTGCTCAAGCTAGGTAGCCTCAAATTTTCTGCACATATTCCATAATGTATCCCATGCAGTTGAGGAAAGCAGTGGTGACTTGTTAACAGGCAGAGTGCTTGATGTTCTCGCTACATAAATACAAATTGTCTACCTCTTACAGCAGATGAATTTTCTGTTCTTACAGCAAACCATGTAAGTGCTTTCACTGCAGGACTTGTATTTAACTCTATGCATGAAAGTTACCTGGTGCACATAATGTTAGAGAAAGGGTCAGCCTTGCCCTAGGCATTTATGGACTATTTGACACAGGCTTGTCTAACCAAAAGGATAGCATGCCATTTTCCTTAAACAGGATCAAGTTTTCCATTGTCAACATTATCATATTCTTCTTTGCTCCCATTAGGATGGGACTGAACAGAGAAGAGCTCTTTTACAGTTAGGTGAGCTCTGTGCCCAAATGCATATGGATGTGTTTGAGCTGATGAGATGAGAAAGTGACCTTTCCTTCCCAGTTGGGCTGGAGTCGCACCTTCCTTCTATTCCTTAGGACAACCAGAAGGACCTCTCTGCTCATTTTGCTCTTTTAACCGTCCAACTAGTCTTGATGGTAGCATCAAGGCCACCCTTCTCCCTTTCCTAATCCTACTCATGAGGGGATACACCCGTACTGGATGCGTATCATTACAGTGGTGCTGATAAGGCCCGGTGGAGTGGTTGTTCTAGTAGTTACTTCTCTGCTGATATGCACAAGGCAGTTCATATCTTTCAGCACTGCTCTTTCAGCCTGTCGGCGAATTTAGTCAAGCTTGTTACGTTGGTTACATCTGGCCATGTTTTCAAAGCTTTCTCTTTAATCAGCAAAGGCTTTAAGCCCAGGTGCTTTAGTGTGTCTTTATTTGCCCACTGGTTTTTCTAATAAAAGCAGAATGCCTGGTGTCATCACATGGCTTTGAGCATGGTGGACGTAGGAAAACGTATGAGATTCTTTAGTCTCACCCTTTCCCTATTCATGTTGTGATACAGTAATTGCCTGCAGTACACAGTTTTGTTATGTAACAGAGTTAGCAATACACAGTACAGATTCACAGGGAAAGCCTGACATTAGTATGTGTATTTAAGAGGGTGTGGAGATGGCAAAAGTGTTTTCTAGATGTAACAGATGATTTCCATTTGTCACCATATTTTCTGCCAGTCTCATGCCAATTTAGAGATCATGCTGCTAATGAATGAACTGCTAGGCCATGGTCTGTAGCCACATTAACAATTATTTTAGCCTCGGCTTGGCTAGACATAGCTATAGCTTTCTGTAAAGTTAGTTCTGGTTCAAGCAGTAATTGCTCACATAGGCATGATACAGCTTTTCCCTCCATAAGCTGCACAGACATGTCCCTGTGCTAGTATCTATCGATTTCCTCCAAATTTGCAACATTAATACTGAGTTCCTTCATTTTTTGAAAGTGATGAAATGGATTAAGGGGTTCTTTATACTTAGCTGTAACTAGCCGAAAGCAGTGTAAAAAGTGAGAAGAATGTTAATTATTCAAAAGACAGATTAAAACGGGCATTAATAAAGACACTAGCTTCTCAGTATACTACTGTTTAATCTCTTTCATAGCAAAAGTGTATTTCTGAAACACATAAATATTTATTTGTGGAGTTACTATTATTTTTGTAGCATCTGTGCTTAAAGTTGTGAGGAGGTTCAGAATCCTGTTGCGATAGGGACAGCAGAAACAGACAAGAGACCCTCTTCTCACATTGCGAGGCACCAAAAATGACAAAACAGAACAGGAAAGTTAAGTGATTTAGCAGGTTATTGAAGATAGGAGATGATGTAACGAAAGTCATACGAAGTCTTGGCATGTGCACAGTTTATGGCAATCAGATGAAGTTTTTTCTGTAGCCTGACAACTTTCTGCTCATTCTGTCAGAAGAGAACCCTGAAACCAGTGTTAAGGCATCCGTTAGGCAACATCTCTGTAACCAGAATATATGTTTGATGCCATACCTGGAAAAGACTAGCAGCACAAAACAGCTGGAGAGGCTGCTTTACACTAGGAAGAATGAGGATTTTATTCCAGAAAGTCAAGCTAACACCTCGATAACCTAACATGGTGGGAGGGAACTGTGGACCTTCTGGAAACAGGGAGGCATGTAACAAGGACTTTGGAAAAAAGTGTAGTAGCTGATACATATTGAAAAGGCATCTAAAAATCTGGGTGGTTATCTGAGCTAAACTGAACCTTTTAAGGTTAACCCATCATTAATAAGTTCATTCCCAGGATTAATGACCATGCAGTACAGTATGTGCGTGTTTAGTGAAGCCACAAATAAATTATGAAGGTTAATAAGTGTTTCTCTGAATAAGGAGAATTATTCCTCAGGGAACCACAAAATATGTTATTAAGACCTTAACAAAATAGGCGGCCTCTACCATTTTGAGATTGTGGCTTGTTTTGTTAAATAAGGCAGTAATTGTTTTTGTTTTAATAGTGTGACTGGCCGGGTATTCCTGCTTGAGCACTTTCTCTGTTTCTCAGGGTGAGAAGGTCAGGTCCAACTCTTTAAAATTTGATTTGGAAAATAGAACGAAGGGGAGGAAAGAAGTGAAACAGAATGTAGTTATGTATGGAGTTTGAGTTATGTTATATTGCTTCAGGAGCCCTTTCTAATCAAATCCTGCCTATTCAAGTAGGTGACAGTCTTCAAACTTTGCTGCTCTACAGAAATATGTGAACGCACAAGTGAGTTGATGCTTTGAGTTTTCCTTTCGAATGGGTAGGAATGCTCTTTGCACATTCACTAGCTAGGATGGTGCTGCAGGAGCTCTCATTTGGAACACCTAGTATGATATTGCAAAATGATAGGCTTTTAGACTCATTGCCACATTTTTATTAATTGACTAATGGGATCAGAGGAAGACAATACTGTATTTCATTAGCACTGCAGGAGAGGGAAGAAAATGGAGCAGAGAGAAACATCTGTAAACACAACAAAAATAAGGAGTTGTTTGGAGTGATAAGGGGAAAAGGGGTAATGAGAAACTTCAATATTGACAGTTATTTTGGTGCTTCTGGGAGACCTTTGAGATTAAACCTCATATTACATGTCCAGTGCAGATAAATTGACGACTTGAGTCAACAGCTTGAGTTTTGTGATGTCACACATGGAGGTTCGCTGACTGCAAATTGAAATGTCTTGTATTTTGTTAAAAGATAAGCGGACTCATCTCAGCAGATATCTGTGAAGTAAGGAATATTAAATGGTCACTGATTTTGAGAAGTACAAATCAACCTTGCTGTAAATACTGCTCTTGCTTTGGGCAGCAGCTGCATAGTTCAGAGGAACTGTGCAGACTTTTTGTTGCCCAATCACACATGACACTAAATTTTTATGACCCCAAAGATACTTGGAACATGAGGAAACCAACTAAAAAAAAACTCTCTACCCACCAGTTCAAGGCTAATGTAATGAATTTTGGCTGAGCTGATCAAAAAATGAACTTTGTGATCATCATGTATAAGACAAAACTTGCTGGGGTGATATGACTTCATTATCATAATATTTCCTGATGGTTATAATAAGAAATAGGCATTCCATCCCAGGTACCACTGCGTGATAATCATCAATATATTTTTTACTAATGTACGTTGTTCCTGATGCTAGCTAATTTGGTCTTGAAACTAGGTGAAAGGAGTTGGCTTTAGATGAATTTTGCTTCAAGTTTCTAGTTCTAAAACTAGTAACAAACCTCAAGGCATGAAACTGAAGGCAGAATAGCCTCAGTCTAATTCGAACGCTGTATGTGAATATTCTGTGGGCAGGGTTTGTAATTCTTGTCTTGATTTGGATCCAAATTACTGTGGCTAGAATCTACTCTAATCAAACCAAAGAAGAAACTTACATAAACACCTTCAAACAGAAACTGCTGATTTTTCTAAAGCTTTGCTGACAACCAGTAATTTTTCCCATGTTAATATCATTAGAGGAAAGTATTTGAACAAGAAAATAAACAAAAAGGTACATTGACTTGAGGTTGAATAGGAGAGTAAAGATAACTGAAGTCAGTGGGAGTTTTGCCATGGATTTTACTGGGGAGCAGGACTTCATGCATTATGTTTTTCCTTCTAAATGTTCGCAGAAAATTGAAATGCTGAATATTGAAGCCAACCTGCAAGTGCCAGTGCTATAAGGAAAATCAGCATGTGCTTATTTGCACTTTGTGCACTTGCATGTGCTTCTTAGTAGGATTTTTCTTTAATGTTTTAACCTTTACTTAAAATGTATTTTTGATACAAATATATCAATGAGATATATCACTGCAGTCCTGAACTTGTTCCAGTTTGCAGTCATTATAACTGGGAAGTTTCTTGCATTCTCCCTCCGTTTTTCTCACAGAGGACTGATCAAGTCAAATCTCCAGGTGTTACTTTGTTACGCTTGTATATAGAGATCACCTTCGTAATTTCCTTTCAGAAGGAAGCTGTAATGAATTATTTTACCTCGTGCTATAAGATGTAGGTATGTATTTACTCCATCCACAAAGGGAAATGAAACTTTTAAGAGAGCTGGACTTCAGCTGTATCAACTTTGACTTTCCTACTGGGAAAAAAAAGCCATACTGAATAAAAACTTAAGTTTTGGAAGAAGATAAAAATCAATTGCTCATCCTACAAGATACTTGGAGACAAAGAGGAGGAAAAGGACAGTTCCTGAAAGGGAATTTGTAGAGCATCAGTGAAACCAAAGACTGGTCCTAAAAAGAACCTCTGTGGCATTTCTTACTGGAAATCAGCCAGACAGATTAATTGAATATGAAAAAATTCTGAGGAAGAGTGTGAGTCACTATTTTAAGTTGGCGAGCAAAGCATGCTTCCTAGCTAGCAAGGATATAATTAATGCTGGGAAAGAAGGAAAGTTGAGTATGGATTTTACTGTAACATGGTGTGTTGTTGAGCTTCTCTTGTAAGGGAAGGAGCGTGGATACATATCCTCAAGTCAGAGAAGGGTGGAAGACTCAATGGATTTTGGGTGACTCTTGGAATCTTAGCTGGAGGCCCAGGTGATCTTTAGTGATGATTTGGAAACCCTGGATAAAGATTAGCAATCTTTTTGTGAAGCCTTTTCTTGGCTAGTGTCAGCTCCTTACCTCACCGTCCATCTTCTTAATTTTCCTCCTCTGTCCAAAAGCAATTGCATGCCTGGCTTGGAGATCTTTAAATTGTGAGAGTTTCAATGAGTTCCAGTATATTACTTCATGCTAAGTCACTGTTTTGTTTGCCTTCAGCAAATAGCAGCACTTCTGAGGCACTGCTTAGAAGGAAGAATGTAGTCCTGAACCTATAAACAAACAATATGCATGGAAATAATAGATAATTGCTATGTCAGAGTAAACTATGATCCGACTAGAATGGAAAATCCACTTCTGGCCACTGCCATTGTGAATGATGATGTTAAGAAGAGATGACGCTGAGGCCATTTCCATAATGGAAACTGCTGGGGATGGCTTAATTCTAAATGGCAAGCACTTGGTTAAACATAACAATGAACAAACTAAATCATTTGTTGAGACGTAATTCTTTGCTAATTGTATACTGTAGATTAGCAGGTGTCTAAGCATGTAATTATTTAATCTGTATTTCTGCGTTTCTCAGAGACTGCCAAGAATAAATATTCAGTAGTGGAAATTAAATCTTAAGAGATAATTTGGAAAAGGCAATTAGCTGCTAGGGCTTGTCTGGGTTGCTGTGTCAAGGCCCAGGCCCACAAAGAACTGCAGTCTTGTGCCTACATGACAGAGACCATTTCAGTAAAGCTGGAGAGCTTCAGCTTTATGTGAAGCAGCATTTTTAAAATAAATTTTAAATATTCACATATATTTCTGCTGTGTCCTGATCAGAAGGTTTTTATAAATGAGTGTTAGATATTCATGTCTTCAGAAGAAACCGTATGCAGTATTATCCAATGTGCCTTTCTGAGAGGAGGTATTTAGTTTTTCCAAGATGTAGCTGTTTATTCTTCTACTTGATCTAGCCTAGCAAAGACTAGATCATAACTGAATGAAATGTGATAGCAAATTAAATACATGTGAAGGTAGCTTAATCATACACTAACTGCCAGGGTTGCTTTTTGCCTCTTCTTTTAGATCCTTGACTAATGATTTCTAGTTTTCCCATAATTACTTATTTCTCTGTGATACTTAAGTGTTTTAGTGTGATTAGTGGGCCTACACTTACTTATGCAACCATGTAAGTATCTAAAATGACAAAATTCTGCAAGATGCAGAGAAAATAGTGAACATATTTGGCTTATGATACTTCTACTGAAAACTAATTTGCTTACTGGAGTGAAATGTAAGATATATTTACAACTATTGAACAAAGATTAAAAAAATAGCCATATCAATTCAAGGACTGATCACAAAGATCTGCTTTTTTGTGTGTTGGGTTCAGAATGCTACTATGATATTCTTTTGATAGTGATTTATATAAGGATAAGGGATAACAAGTTGTGAGAAAATGGAAAATCCATTTTTGGTTATGTTTATATTTCAGTTGTATTTTTATGATTTTTTTTCCTTTCCAAAAAAGCTTACTAGAGCAATTTGTAAATAACTGCCCTTAAATCAAGATAAAATAATTGCAATAATACTCAGAATGATCAAAATATATTGATTTCAATTTAGTTGCACACAACGCAGCATCAGAGAAATGAAAGTGCTGTCTTATAAATGTAGGAGATAAACCTCTGTCTTTGCTTTTCCAAAGAAAGAACCACATCCTGTGAGGTGCTCAGCATCTGCTGCCCTAATCAATATAGCTAAGAGTTGGCTTTTCTTGATTAGTTTGTTCTTTAAGCCAGCAACTGTCCAGCTATATGAAAGCATCATTGTCTGGCGTGAGGAGGGCAAAAAGAATTATATCTTTTATGGGAAATCTAAATCATCTTGTCATCATATAACTCAAAGATGGCCAAGTATGTTTTCCCTCAAATTTGTTTAAACAAACAAATGTAATTCTTAGGTTTAGGCCCTGGAAGCCAAGTTTCCGTCCAACATGAATTTAGGACATAAAGATTTGTTTGTGATGGAAACAATGCCAGACACTTCTGCATAGCAGCGTAATGGAGCGCCACTAGAATGCAGCTTATAAAACCGGATTCGGGAAAACAGAGCTACTCTGTCTCATTTGGCCTGCGCCGTGTGATTACAATAGCATAATTGTGCCGCTTGGAAGCCTTTCCGTCTTCGCTGAAACGATGCCGTATTCAAACACGTGTGAAAGAGTTTCTTCGACAAAGAGCCCGCGTATCCCCCAAGGGCTGCTCCGAGCTGTGGGTCTGCGTGCTGGGGCCTCGCGGGGCTCTGCTGTCTCCCTGGTGCCACTGCTCTGCTTCCCTAGGGCACTGGGGTTTTTAGCAGTGTATACAAGAAAATCTCCTCCAATGCAAGTGTTTCCCATTCCCCTCTCTTAGTCATTGGCAGAATGCTACCATGATTTTCCTTCAGTAGTAATTTATCTAAGGGTAAGCGATAATATATTGGGGGAAAATGCTAAATCCAATTTTTCCATATATTTCTGTTAGATTTTTCTGACTATTTTTCCTTTGCTACTTATTACAGTAGCAAAGATAATTTTTTGCACCCAGGCTCTATTGGTACTCTGAGGAGCTTGCAGAATGAGAAGAGTTCACAATCTAGGTTGTGCTGGAGCCTAGTCCAAAGTTTATTGGAAAGGATTCCTATGATCTGAAAGAAGCCTGAGCTCCATTTCCTAGCCAAGGTGTAAACATGGAGTAGTTTTGTTGCTTTAAGGGAGATTGTTCCAGTAATAAAACTATAAAAGGTAATAAGGTAAAAATCCTTTGGTATTTAAATATTTACCAGTTTGTACTCATTGTTTCTGAATGTTTTATGTAGTTCTATGATCAGTAGTATGGGGCTTTGTCCATGACTATCGAAAGAAATGAAGACAGACTGCATTTTGTCAAGGAAATAAAAAAGAGTGAAAATGATTTTTTGCAATGAGTATAATATTTTTTCAGCAATATTTTACTTGGAAGGCAAATATTAAAGTATTTTTGTTTTAAATGTGAAATTCCCTCTAACACTGTATTTCAGATTTTCAACTTGGAACAAAGCAAAAATATTAACTGGAGCCAAAAAATATCCCTTTGCCTGATCCCAGACAGAAGTTTCAATTCTTCTGTGTTGGGAGGAAAATTTATTTATTTATTCTTTTTCGGAGAATATGAGAGATGATAGGAACTAAACATATTAAGCACATATATGTAGGTACAGTTATATAAAATGTAGAACATTCTGAGTGCTAGCTACCACTTGGGGTTCTTGGTTTCAGAACACTGTAGGTTGACAAAATTGCGTCAAATGTCCAGATACTTGTGTGAAAGGCTGTTTGGAGCATGCTTTGATCTGGAACCTTAAATTAATAGTGTATGTTAGAGCAGCAGCAGAATCTCATTGCCTGTTCCCTGTAAAATTAAAGTAAAGCTCAGATAGGTTAATAGAGGGTTCAGAGGCCTCACTGCCAAACTCTGTAGCTGGGCCTAAGTCTCCACCTCCAGAGAATCACCCATCACTCACAAAAATGAGAGCAATTTGAATAGTGGTACATGGTTCATTTGCCACTAATGGTAGTGGGAGTTGGGGTGAGACCTGAGAATTTGTTCTCTCTGCCTTAGTCATATCTTACTGAGCAAATTTAGCATCCACCTCAACGGGAGTTACTTCTGACTCGGTACTGAGTAAGACCTGCACAATATCCTGCTAGTTGATAGGCTTTCTCAAGAAACTTTTAGAGTTTACATTTTAGAGTCTATAAATCTTATGAAGCTGTATGGATTATGTTCATCCTCCTCCCTGTTCCAGTTAGTAGCACAGTTTCCCAGGGAAACATATATTAAAATTTCCTCTGTGTGTGTGCGTGTGTGCGTGTGCGTGTGTGTGTGTGTGTGTGTGTGTGTGGCTTTTTTTCTTTCCTGGCTACCACTCACGCTGGTGCTGCAGAGCACTACAGTCAGCAGCAGCACTTCCTTGCCTGTTGTTACGCAAACTGTAGAGGCACTTTTTCAAGAGTAAATTCTTCTCCTGATTTTAGAACAAGAAAAAAATAAGATTTGAAACCGTAGGCCAGTCTTGGCATCCCATTTTGCCAGCGCCAAATGGAAATTGGACTGCAGGTGTTGAATTACACTGTTAAGTCCTGAAATGAGGTCTGCACAAACGAGCCACGCTGACTTCAGTAGAGCTGAGCAGGCATAGGAGTCTCCCTGTGCAAAGATCTTTGCAATTTCACAACTGAAATTAAAACCCACAGCTTTCATGTGTTGGCCAAATATGGTAAAATAAGCATGGAAATACTTCCTTTTTTGTATATAGAGAGTTGCCATTTACTGCACTAACACAAAACCTTCAGCAAATTCCAGGAAGTTTCTTACTACTTGCAGGAAGAGAAAAATCCAGAATAAAGCAGTCCTAGCTGTTTTATGTGACTAGTCGCTGGGCTGGAGGTAAACAGGAAGAGGATCTGATACACTTAAAATAATCAACATGGTTTAAAGGGAGTGTGTGATTCTTGTTTCCTGTGTGTGAGGCAGAGTTAATCATGGCATGTAGCCCACACCATGTCTTTCTATGGAGAAACCCCTTTTGTGTCATTTCACAGAACGCACTTCAGTGGCTGCTCTGCTCTGATGACACAATATACTTTCCTTTCTTCATCATTCTGGTACACTATGGGGTTTTCCTGCCTTCTGGGAAGATTTTTTTTTGATTCCTCTTAGAAGAAGAAAAAAAGAATAAATAATGAGGCCAAGCCCATAGATACGTTGCAGTTCCTGTGCTGACACACCTCCCTGCTGATGACTCACCTGATATAAGATATTGTGCTTATGTTTCTATAATGACAAAATGATAAGAAATTTACTTAGTTGAATACATCTGATTAGTATGCCGAGCTCTTTCAGGACCTCCAACTGTTTCGTGTTAGGAAATAACCTGTTGGTATTGGAGGTTGCCTGCACTGTTGAGAAGGATCCAAGTTCACCTACAGTCAGTAAAAGTTTTAAGGTTCTTGCAGTGAATTTTATGTGCGGTAGAGTGTTTGCATTCTGATCTGGATCCAATTGAAATTCTCAGCAGGCTGAGGAATGCATGTTTTGATATACTGATTCAGAGCTTTCTTGAAAAAGGGCAAGGAGGGATGGTTATCATAGGAGGCATAGCTACTAACAGAGGCACAATTTATTTAGTTATGTTTTGAGCTTTAATGTTTCTTCCAAGATTATCTATGTCTGTATACTTAATATTGATGGGAGTGAAGGTGGACATAAGTATAAATAACACTATCATTCAGAGTTCAAATAAAGTAGATGTTAGTGATTGAAAAAACCTGGCAGCATTTATATTCCTATTTAATGGAAGACACAGTGTGGAAATATGTGGACTTTGTGAAAACCAGGCCAGATAACTGGAAGGACCCATAACAGTGTAACAATGTTTGGTAGATTTTAGTAAATGTAGATTTGGGTGACCTTGTAATAACAGCTGCTTTTTTTTTTTCTTTTATTTTTTTCTTTTCTGTTAATCTGTTTTGCTACTGTACACTATAGTGTAGCCTCAGGTATCGAGATGGTCTAGGTTTCTCTAGTTTTTCTTTCTCAGCTTCAATCTTAATATAACCATGATGTATATCACATATCATTAGCTGAAGGGTGTGAAACAGGCCAGTATAATTACTGGACAGAAGAAATTAGAGGATACATTTAATTACAGGTAAATAGGAGGATAAAACTCAGAGATTTTGTTCTGAACATCAAATACAGCTCTGTTCCTAAATGTGAGTGTTATTTAGGGAAGGTTTGTTTTCCTAGCTGGTCTAAACTGATTTGAGCTGTCAGAGTTTCTGGTACTGGTCAGTGCTTATCCACCTTTACAAATGTTTTGATAGGCTTTACAAACTATTGATTCCTTCTACATACTGTACAGAAAATAACTACAGCAATCTACAGCATCTGCATACATGTTAGGAAGTGGTAGATAAAGATGCGTGTAAAGGTGCTTATTTTCTCTGTTTCCTAGAGACTAGCAGAATTATGCTGCTCTGGACTCACTATTTATTGGATTTGATGCTCTGCTCTGAGATATTAAACATCTGTATGGATTTTCCACGTCTTTTCAAGATGAAATCATTTGTTTCCAAATCCCATAATGACCAGAGTTGCTATTAGATGACCAAAATTACAGGAACAGTGAGAATTCATTTCATATGGCTTATATGTAGGAGTCAACAGCCATGATGCAGCAGGTGGCATGGGCTGTGTTGCGTGGTGGGTGAGGCCAACCAGCAGTGCTCATTCTGTCTTCAGGGTCTCTGTGCCCTCCTGTATGTGCCTACATGTGTTGCCTACACTTCTAGCAAGTAGTCAATACAACGAGGCATTATATTCTTGTGATGGTCATTCTTCTTTGGAAGCTGAATGATCTAAATGGTGTGCAACTTTGTGACCACTGTGCTTTCTCTTCTTATGACTTCTTCTGGATGTGGAGCCTGATGTGTGTCTCTCTCCGCATAGACTGTTGCCATTTGGTAAACGAGGTGGCAAAAAGGGACTGCTTAAAAATAATGAAAGTTCTAATTGTAATTTTTAATCTTAAACTTTTGCATAGTAGGTATCTGAGGCTCAATTCCCAGCCCCATTGGGATCATAAGGCTCAAGAAGTTTGAAAAAAAACCTCCCATCACTGACCAGTATCTTCCATCTGAATGTAAATCCTGGCTTCTAGGACAGGATTCCAAATAATAACCAAATTATCTCTCCCAAAGTTTCAAAAAATGAGATAAAGATGCTGTGTTATTCCTCCATCTCCAGTTCCTTTCTAATGCTGCCTACAGCTATGTTGGATGCAAAAAGTAGATTCATTAACAGAAATGTCAGTTTACTATAGGGAAGGTTTGTGTGTGACAAAAATACAGCATCCTGAGATTCCCCATTTATTTTTTAGCAATTCCAGGAGGACTGAACAAACATCCAGATACTAAAGACTTTATCTGAGCCAAAATAAATAAAACTTTTAAAGGTTCCTCTCATTAGTTATAAAGACACTTAAAACCTTTCAGAGACAGATGTGCTGCTGCCAAAAAAATAGAAAAGCAAAGAACGACTGAAAAACATAGAGCTCCTCACAGGGGGTAGAATTCTTTGAGCTACTAGTGTGGGTGGTTTTTCACAAGATTCAAAAGCAGAAGGAATAAGGTGGAAATTATAAAAAATAAGACAGAATAACAAATGAATCACTAAAAAGTCAATACTAGCCCTAGACTGCAAATCTTAACTCATTTCTTTGCACTGATCAGCTCCTGTGAGCAAAACTAGTAATTGAGTAGTAGCTAAGGAAGCAAGAAATACTGTTCAGTCATCTATTCTAACCAAAGGGCACGTATCAGTGCATCTCACAGTAATGTCACTGGTACTGGACAAGAACATAGGCATAGTACCTTTTCCTACTCATTGGCTATTAGTCACATCTTGGTTAAATTGAAACATCATTTTAAATATTACAGAAATGTGGCACTTTGCTCAAATAAGGCATCTGTTCTAGCAAAATGTTATGTTTTGAACATTAAAAAAAAAGATTTTTCTGTTTTTAAAGAAAGCATGTGGACATGAAGATGAGTCAGTTCATTTGAGTAGTTACTGTATGTGAAGTTATTTTGAATCATGTAAAAATTAAAAATACTTTGAAAGAAATCACTTTCCTGAAATATTACTTTCATGCTTTTCTTTGCCTTTGTTTTATTTTTATCTTTCCTTGCTACCAGCCACCCAAGGAGGGAGAAAATAGAAAACTTTTACAACTCAAAAAGATTAAGAGATTAAAAATGTAGTCATACAGTTGTGGGATTCTGAATGGAGAGTACAGATGAAACACCAGCCGTAAAACTGAACTCCCGTTAGAGTGTTAAGACATGCCAGTTAAAAGTTTAGGTTTTCTTTAAACACTAGGATTATATCTATGACCTTGATAATTTGACAATTCTTAAAATAAGTGGAACTCAGGGGATATTCAAAACCTTATAAAACAGAGTATTCTGAGCACTGATATTCCCCAAAGCTGTCCAGAACAAAAAAGGGGACAATGAAAGCTGTGGGGATATTTAAATCCAAGGAGCTTCTAAGACTTTTCTGCACTTTCCAGGGAGGTAGGACTGTATTTGTCAACTTGCCTAAACATCTTAACTCCATATGTTTTCACATTTTGCTCCTAAGCTTTTAATGCATTTTACATTAGTCACTGCATAAAAAGAAAATTATCCTGGGATAATTTCAGGAAGCAGTTTTCCTCTTCCCAATGGTGTGTTCTGACCATTAGGCTACAGAGTCCATCTCTTGCCTACTGTCTTCTTGGCCTGATGAGTCTTGCATTCATGTCCGCACCATAGACCTGTCTTCTGCAGTAAAGCACTTGCTTATGGGAAGGTGCTTCCCTGGGGCACTGCAGTGTGGACTGAAGATTATGGCATCGAAGACCCCTGAATGACATCATTTGAGCCCTTTCAGTTGGAGAAGGATAAAATCTGTCTCTTGCCCTTTTTCAGAATGTGCTGGCACTTTCAGGATTCATGGAGAAGGCCTGTGTCACCATTGCCATTACAGCACAGAGTCAGCCCTGGCCTGTCAGGGGCACCTTAGACCCTCAGTTGTCCTCATCACAGGGCTAAGTGCTTGTGTTTGTCTCTAGTGACTATCAGGGAAACTTTTTAGGGGATGAACTGTGCTTTGATGTCAGTGATGGAGACAAATATTTGAAGAATGGTTTTGCAACTACAGGTCCAGGGCTCCTAAAGGCACCTGGTTGCCAACCTTGATAGGAAGGCTTTCCTGGTGAAATATGAGCTGAGTAACGTAGCAGTGTAAGGGCATTTCAGAGTATTCAGATGTTTATCATCAAGATTATGTTGATGTTATGCATGTGCACCTGTGTTTTTTAAAAGAGCTGATGTGATGAATGCTAAGAGATGTATTGCCAGGAGAAGGGAATGGCTAGATGTTTTGGTCTGAATTCCTCAGCTGCAAGTGGAAGTTGGAGAAGTTTGTAAACAGGGGGAAAAGAAAATATGCATGCTGTTGATCTCTGCTCTGACCTGTACTTGTGGACATGTTATGCTTCAAAATGTGTCCAAACGGCAACTCTGTTGCAAATTAAGAGAAAAGAAGTTAAAATGGAAAAAAATCGCTACCCTGATCAGTCCGTATGAATTCTGAAAAGTATATTTTTAATAAAGAGCTAATGGCCTCTTCTGGAAACTGTTACAGAAGGAGACCACAGGCTAATACCTATCTCAGGGGTGTATTCTGATATTTGTCTGCCCCTTCCTTTGATCCCAGCTGCTTGCTTGCCACTAACAAAAACCCAGAACAAAGAAAAACACCTCCCAAACAACAATAGAAAGTGCCATATACCTCCATGACAGAGAAGATTGGGAGCTACTGTGCAGAAGTCATATATTCTATAGCTGTATGTGAAAGCTGTGCTCACTGAAATTGGGACTGAGAGAGTATGTGAGTTTTTTCTCTGAACTTTGAGTGCACATAGAGCATGATCATAATGACCTGCACTGCACAAAAAGTCAATACCAACACATAGGAAGAGCACAACAGAGGGACTATTAGAAGGGAAGAGATAAGACTCTTTTATCTGAAGGCCCAGACACTTAAGACAGTCAGTTTTACAGGAATACCTGCTGCCTATTAGAGTTCAAGCCCTCTTTGCTTCAGCAACCAAGCTGCTAGGTGTCTTCTCAAACCACTCCTGCCTATAGTTTGCCCAGTGGAGAAGATTGTGAGAACTGTTCATAATATAATTTGACTGAAAAAAAAAACCTATTTTCTATGGAAAACTGACTTTTGCAAGACTTTTAGGATCTGCAAAATTGGGTCAAAAATGCCATGGTAAGAGTCTGAAAACTCTACTTGCTAAACTTTGAGCACTGGAAAAAATGTTAGGAAATTCCCTTATTTCAAAAGTGTTGCTGGAAGCTAAGATTGACAGAGAGACTTCACACAAAAATAATATTCTGAGGAAGAAATAAACAGTATTTTATGGGGTTATGTTTTTGTGGCCTTTGTTTTGTTCTGTTTTGACTGCAAAACCTAGTTCTAGTTGCTAGAGCTAGCTTTGACCTGAAAGTCAAAATGCAATGCTTCCTCCAGCTTTTGGTGTTGGTGTTGATGTGCTCCCATAAAATTGTTAGGTTTTGTTGACAGAATTGAGTTTTGGATGGGAAGAGCTAAGAAAACAGCTTAGTTCATTTTACATTAAGTCTGTTTCCTCATACTGTTTTGATGCCTTGCCTTCATAAACTGACATAATACAGAATACACAGAATTACACAAACATGAAAAGCAATGCTCAGGTTGTTGTTTTTAACAATGATGCCTTCTCCATGAATCCCCAAAGTGATGCTAGTATTGTTGATTTGATCCTGGTGTCCCTATTTTATCCCATTTTCTATTCTGTGGAAATTGGTGTGCTTTCCTCATGTGTGGTTATGTCATCCTGTTGTATTCTAGCTGCTTTTGGACGCCACAGAACAGTCATATTTAGAAGGAGTGTGTGAAATGTCTGAATCTTTTGAAAGGTTCAAGTATGAGATGAATGTGCTTCATTATCCCAAATATAGGCTGCCTTTGCATTCATAAAGCAGTATTTTTTGCAGTAGATGAGCTATGGAAAAACATAATGATTCATGAAAAATTCCTACTTGCACACAGTTGCATGATCATCTTACTGTTGCATGATTTTTTCTAAGCACGAGTTTGGGTGTGGGTGCACATTGGCATGTGGATAGGGGAAGGGGAACTGTGTATGCATGTGGGTTTATATATGGAATTAATATATGGATTGGGATATTCTTTTTAAGTCAGTAAGGAGTGTGTGCTGCTTTTATTCATTAGCACCTACAAAGGACTAATTGCCATCAGGCATGTAGGTGGAATTTTTGGCAGGGAGCAAGAAACGCAATAGGTTTGATGACAACCAATGATCTGCCAAAGCCCTGTCAGAAGAAGTACTTAGTTTTGCTGTCACTCACCCACCTCTTTAAGTTCTAATGCAGATGCTTCCAGGGGGTGTATGGCACCTATCCAAATCAGTATTTGAAACTGAGTGCTCCTAATCCTGTATACACAGATAATGCCATGGCTGCCACCACCTAAAGTTTAAGGTGAAGGGAAAGCATGAAAACTGAACTAGAGCTTGGAGAACAGAGGCTGCTGTGACCTACAGTAGTGGCTTTATGGCAACAAAGCCTTCATCTGATGTGCCTGACTGCTGCCACATGGTGCCCAGCAGAACTTCCTTTTGTGGAAGTGGATAAGAAGAGTTAGCTTCCCATGGGCTATTGTTCTGGCTCTGCAAGGGTGGCTTGCTGTGCAGTGGTTGTGCTTTAGAAGAACCAATGATGCTAAAAATTGATTATGCCAATGAGGGCCCCTTCTGACCTTTCGGTCTGATCTTGGAGGTGGAGCTTTCACCTGCTGTTCTTGTGGACTTTGGCTAGAAATTAAAGCTCTTGCAGAACACGTAAGAGGAGTCTAGTGTAATAGAAGTAATATCAATGAAAAATTTCAGTATATTGTATTCAGTTTTGTTGCAACTATGTGTCAGCTCTGACTGAAAACTTGCCTATGTGGTGTCTGTGGAATGATATACCTATCATAAGACAATATAGCTGTTCTCAGAAGTATCATAATTGAAACAGTGGTAATTTTCATCTATTTGTCAGAATAAGTCAAATCATTTGAAAGAAAACTATGAACAGGAAGGATGACCTACTGGCCTTTTCATTTAGTGATGTAAGAATACAAGTCTTACATTCTATGAATTTCACTTCGGCTGTGAAAATATGAATATCATCTGTAGAGTTAATACATTCGAGTTGAGAATCACAGAGTACTTGAGGTTGGAAGGGACCCTTCTGGAGAGCATCTAGTCTGAGCACCCTGCTCACATAGGGACACCAGGTTTCCCACAGCCCTGTCCAGATGACTTTTGAATATCTCCAAGGATGGAGACTCTACAGCCTCTCTAGGCAATTTGTTCCAGTGCTATTACCCTTACAGTAAAGGAGCTGTTCATCATGTTCTCTGATGGACCTTCCTGTGTTTCAGTTTGTTCTCTTGTCCAATTGCTGAGCACCACTGAAAAGAGTCTGGTTCCATCCTCTTTACACCCTTCCTTCAGGTGCTTGCACACATTGATAAGACCTCTCCTCAGTTTCCTATTCTCCAGCCTGAACAGGCCTAGCTCTTTCTGCCTTTCCTCATATGAGACATAATCCAATCCCCTAAGGCCCTAAAGGCCTTTCAGTAGGCCTTTGATAGAACTGTTCCACTTCTGTCTTGCATTTGGAACTTGTTTCCCCAATACATGTTCTCATGAGTACATGGATTTGGTAGAATGTTCCCTTTGAACAATTTGCACCTAAATATTCCTTTACACAGGAGCTGAGCAAGTTTGTCTTACTCATGGGAAAGGACCTTCTTTGCAGCTTTTTCAGACTATTGTAGAAATAAACGTAGTCCTTTGGCTGTTTACTCGGAGCAGGTATTAACTGACCTCTAAGGGGGCCTAGGTTGATAGAACTAAGGTAAAATGAGTCTTCTGAGTTTGACTCAAATTGTCTTAATATCCCAGAGCTGAAGGACTTCTGCACTGGGTTTCCTAATTGCATACTTCCCTTGTAACCTCAGATGACCTCCTTTTCTGTGCCTCTTTGCTGTGGCTGAGCAGGAAGGAGTGAGAGGTGCTAATTCTGCTGGAATGTGGCATTTATCACCTGCTGCATTCCAGGGGAATTAGCAGTGTTGCCACTTTATAGACTATATTGGACACAAATAATGTATATTCTTTTGATTCATACTCATAACTATTTGTATGGTTTGGGGTCAGCTGTAAGAAATCTGTACAGATTTACATGAACTCTGTGTAGTTGGCTATTAAAAATCAATGAAAAAGAGGTGAATGAAAGCAGATTACCTGGAGGTTTTATGTATTACATAATGAGATTTAAAATTATATATGTATTGGACTAGTTGCGCTAGTGTTGAAGTCTTTCTATAAAATAACATTGTATCTTAATTATCTGAGAGTTGTTGTGAGACTAGTAAATGCATGTTCATTGCATTGACAGCATTTATATGAAAGGTGCTGTGAAAGTAGTAGTTATTATACTTCTTTTTTTATCCATATTGCAATTGTGATCAGGAATTGGAACATCTGCTTTTATCGAATGGTTAGTGGTATCTGTTTCACTTCTTTTGCCTGTTTCTCCATGTCACAAAATGACATCGGAATAACAAAGAAGAAAGAAACATGGAATGGTGGTCCTATAATTCATTTTGCATAATATTACAAGAAGCACTCATTCAAATAAAATAATATTTTGTTTACTGCACTAACTAATATGCTTTGACAGCAACTTGGGTGGATTAATGAGATGGATACTTAAAAGGCAAATTCACCCATCTTTTTCATATTTAATGACTCCTCACCAAATAATGTAGTACTGGACATCCTGTATAATAAGTGCTATCCACTGCAGTGGAAATTACTCTATAAGTTTATGGTTTGTTGAGGCTGTGAAGCAGTTTCCTGAAGTCTGTAGAGAGGTGATTTTATAGATTTATATAGGCCCCATATCCCTATTTTCATCTTTTGAATTTTGTTAAAACACAACTTTACAAATACGTAACTATTCACTTCTTTCAATACATGGCAATATTTGTATTTACCACAAAGCAAATTAAATACTCACTAGAGGGGAAAAGTGTAATTTTGAATGGGATAGGAGGTGACCCGTAGTTTATTAAAAAGAATTGAGAACACCTGATGTATAGAAAGCCAATAAGAATTTACGCCAGCATTAAAAAAAATAAATACAAGAATGATCAATCTTCATACCTCAGGGCATAAGTTGATCACCAGATGCAGTTGGAAAACTATCTCCCTATGGTGAAGTGTATCATGATTAAATTGCTATGAGTGTTTTATGTCTCCCTCTAGAGAATGCCGTGCTTCCTCTTAAGTGAAGCCGCTTGCTGAGAAAGGGCATCCAACTAACAGGATGTGGAAGTGCTTTGGTATTGCAGTTTTTCTCTTCCTACAACTGTATCTCATTTCTCTGCCTAAATACTGACAGAATATTTAACCAATTTATTTTTTGATACACAAGGGTTTTGTTGTGTCAAGTCCAGAGTGACTACATTATCTTGTGATGCTTGTGAACGTTATGCCACTGATGCTTGTAGGTGGAATTAAAATTGTTTTAGTTATATCAGCAAGGTTTCAGCCTGGGTATGGTGCTTCTGAGAAATGGAGAAAATGATCTTTTCATTCCTTTGGAGTGGATTATATTCCTTCAAAAAATACTTGTAATCCACATATCAATTGATTATCAATCAAATGATGATGGCACATATTAGCTAATTTTCCAGAGAGACTAGCCTCCTTAGCCTAAGTTCTCTATGTTTCCACTAGGGTTCCAAGACCCTAGCAGGCCACATTCCCAGGGTCTTCCTGCTTTGACTGCAGCTCAGTTTTATTTTACCTGTGTAGTGATTTTTTTGGATGTATAACTTGTATAATCAGGCCTTTTCCTATCCTGATATTGACCACTTACTGAACCCCTCTCTTCAAAGGGAACTTCTCTGCAGAAGTAGGAGCATGTAATACAGAATTCCTTTTTGAAATTTCGGAGTTCTTACACTTCTTCCTTTTGAATGGGAAATGCAGTAATTAGACCTGGAGTCTAATTAGGAGACCAGCAGCTCTCATAATGCAGAGTTTGTGGCAGACTATATCTGACACTTAAAAATATAGACCATCTCTTGCTGGAATCAACATTTCTGGGTCATCTCCCACAGAGTTTGTCTGACAGCTCATAAAAGTTCTCATTAAAGAGTATTCTATGGTCTCTCTAGGTAGCTTTTGCAGTACTTTACAGCCATTATAAATAGATATTTAGGAAAAAAAAATGTTGCTGCATATTAAGCCAAATTCTCCTTGGGTTACTCCAAGTGCATATGGAAAACATGATCACCAATGTCTCCATACCTGCTGCTAACATATTTGAAGGCTGTCCTCATGTCTCTGCTCCTCTTTTACCTCCCCACTCTTCTCTAGGGTAAACAAGACCAATTCCTTCATCCTTTTCTCGTGCTTTTCTGGACTCACAGATTTGCCTTGATTTGTCCTACAACGCACTGCTGAAAACTTGACTCAATTTGACATCTAAGATCTAAACTGAACCCAAGAACAATGCAATTATTCTTACAAGCCAGAATTATTGAACACAAACCAATTTGTTTAAATATTATAACACTGTCAACTGTCTACTACTTCAGGTTAAAGCTGATAATGAGGGACAAGAATTGTGTTACTTTTTACTTCTGTTTGTTTTAATTAAAGATATCATTGTTCAGATATAAGGAATTATGACTGCATATCGATCTGGGTCTTTCTGAGGCCAAATGAAAACAAAAGGATATGCTGTGCTTCAGAGATAAAATGAGATGGAAGAATGTATGGTCCTGATGCACACTTTGCATTCCTAAAGGAATTATACTCCCCGGTTTGCCATATTTTCTATTTGGTATTTGTTATAAACACACATAACAACAATTTGCCAGACGTTAAACACATGAGGATGTGCTCAAGCTTATTTCATAAAACATCTGTGTGCATATATGTATAGCAAACCATGAAAGGAATTTTTACAATAGAAGATAAGAGTAACTGTGTACTAATCGCTTTCCTTTCCTTTTCAAAGTATTGAAATATTTTGAAAGGAGAGAAACAGAAAATGAAAGGGATGTTTATTTTTAAGGTGTTTAATAAAAGAACAAGATTTTTCCAGTTGTGCAAAGCACCTCTTTAAGAAAGGCTATGTGTTCATCACTTTATTTAATGTCAGAGGAGAGTCAGTGTTAGTTTACAATATTATTTAAGAGGAAGTGAGTTAGAGTATGATGTCAGGCTCCTGTTTTAAAGTGCAGAGACAACTTTTCAAACTTGAATACCTTATTTAGAGGCATTACAGAGTTAATGGGTGTGGGTTGTTTTTTGTCTGTTTTGCTTTTTTGGGGGAGGAGTGGGAGTGGCACTCTTGGCCATCCAGTCTCTTGAGTGAGAGTGGATGTTAGTGAAAGCTGCATATCATTTTTACAATGCTCCTTTTAAAATACTTCAGAGTGGGTTTTGGTCTGCCATATTTTAAAATTGTATGTTTAAGTGAATTCCAGAAAACTATTCTTACCATTTTGTAGCTTAGTGTTTAATCTGGCAAGCTTAGTATCTTCATGCAAGTAAAGGATGCAACATAGCATCTCAATCTATCTATCGTAATTCAGTGGAGATGCTGAAGTACATGTCTACCAATAACCGAGCATTTATATAAGCATCTCCTCTAAATAGAAATACCACCTTGAATTTGGGCCTACAGAAGTACCTTGGGTAAATACAGGCAACAGAATATAAAAGTATGGTGGTATTTTTTTACATACTTAATCTATTTGCACTGGACAGCACATTGTGAGAAGCTCATCTTTTCCTCTAAATTTCTTGAAGAAATGTAGTATTAATAAATGTGACACTGGCCTGAGCGAAGCATCCTAGTGTCTGTGACAAGCATCTTTACCTGGATCACCACAGTGGAGCTGGGGGCAGCACAAAAGTACATGGGCTTTGGGGCTACTGTCTATCAAAAATAATTGTGTTTCACCTTTGTTTCACCAGTTGCTCATAAAAAGTAAGTTTAGTGCTTCTGTAATACATTAATCATCAAGTCCCCTGCCTTTGTGATTGTTGGAGAGGGTAGGGGTCTGACTTTGTGAGCAGCCCATACTCCTGCCTTGCTTGAGGAGGAGGAGTGTGTTCTTTGGTACTACTTTCTCCACGTTTAAATCTTTTGAGAGGCAATAGTGCATTTCTCATACAATAGTTTTCTTCACTATAAAAAGGGTGAGGTGAAGATATTTTGTCCTAGCACATGGCACACACAACCTACTTGCATTGGACTGTGATGAGCAAAAAGCATTTTATTACTTCATTTCTAATCATGTAAAACTCTCAATCTGAAAAGAAGACTTTATATTTCTGTCTGCCTGTTAGAGGCTAAAAAATGTTGCTGCAGAGGTGCCAAGCAAACTTTTCAGTAGCATAAAGAACTCCTGGAAGAAAAAGTTATCTTTAAAGAGGAGCAAGGAGAACATGTCTAACAACTTAGTTATATTTCATAACAAAGAATGTGTATCTGTTGAAAGCATTACTTATTTTTCATTTGTCCTTAAAAGTTATTATTCTGTATTTCTCTTTCTATGAATCATTCATAGTGTTAGGCAAATTCCCAAGAGTGAGCAAATATTACTCACCTCCTTTCCTGATACAGGTAGCTGTGTGGGTGGACAGGTGGAGGCAGGTTAGACTATAGACATTGCTATATTTTCAGCATATCTTTTTAGGTGGCTGGAGTTTTTCTTCTAATCCCCAGAACGGATCAGCCGCACACAGACTGAGCTAGAGTCATTATCCAGACATTTACCACATGACTCAAGCAAAATCCCAATCAAAGTAGACAACTTGTTTCGTATGGGGTAGTACTCATTTCTGATGGATGACTCACATGGGTATAGGCCTGCATGATTATGCCAGATTTCTCACACCCCACATAATAGGATAGAAACATCAAAAAGTGAAAAGGCATTTGTGTTCCTTACCCTCCAAAAGCCAGAGCACACCATGTTTGCTTTAGTGAACAATAGTAAAAACAAACTGTATTTTAGAGGTGCCAAATGTCAAACTAAAAAGTGAGCCCTCTTGAATAAATAACCAAAGCAGTTTATTCACTTCTGATGTAACTTCTTGAAACTCTGACCTGTTGTTAGTATTTTTTGCTTGCTATGTCTTTTTACTAAGTGTTAAGTGTTCTAGTTTTCTAGTTAAGTTATTTTCAGCAAACTGACTATTATGGAATGTGAGGATTTTTCATCAATTTCATGTCTGTACTTAAACTCTTTTCATAATTTTCTCGTCACTTCTGTTTCCTGCTGATTTTCCTGTTGATTTTTCCTATACTTCTCTATTGTAATCGCAGAACATGTAGTTAATATACCTCCAGTAAATACTTGAACAAAAATTTCATGAACTTCTGTATTTTCAGAGAGTTCAGACTGATTGTGTCAATTCAACCTTTTAGAAAGATCAAATCCCATGCAGTTGGTTCTGGATTTGTGTTTTGTGCTCAAATAACCTTCAGATATGAAGACTATAAGATTGCAAACTCTGTGTAGCATCCACTCCTCAAATGGTTGTGGGGCAAGGAGGAGTGTCAGCTATTTTGTAGTGCATTAATGTGTGGAACTTGCATGCAAAGTTTTCACAGAATCAGGTCATTTGCTCCAAACCCCCTGCTCAAGCAGGATGAGTAAATTATGCATGTAGCACATGATTTGCAAATACCTGTTTGTTTTTATAGATGTAGTTGTTGTTAAATAAATGGGCATAAGCATTTTATGCTGAATTGCTGTGTCAAACCAGTGTTAGCAGTGTCAAAATCTGAAGTGTTACCGGAAGACAATGTTTTCTTCCTACAGGCATACATAGTAATTATCCTAAAGGGCAGAGTAGCAAAGCCATTCTAAGATCTTAATTTTTAATTGTCTTAATACCTCTATATAATGATCTCAAATTAATCGTGAAGTCATTTCTAAGTCCAAAATGATTTACAATCCATTAGGAGATGGGGGCAGGGAGGGAAGCATGTGAAAGATGGTTCTTTATTATTCCTCTTTTACATATAGCACATTCTCTGCAGTAATTAATATATTAACCAAACAAATGAAGCCTTGATTACTCTCTGAAGTATTCTGAGTATTCTAACAAGATACATCATGAATTCCCCTGTGAGGGAAGCAGCTACTCAACCACCAGCCAGTACCTAGGTTCAGCTATACATGGAAACATTACGAAAATAGCCACATCATAGGATTTTTTCTTTTTTGTGTGTGTGTGTTGTTTTTTTTTCCTCTTTGTTTTTGTTGTAAGTAGATCATTGCTGGTATTAAAATATAATTTAGTTTATGTAATAAAAACCTTGTAAAAGCTTTTAAATGTGGTACAACTTTGTATTTCATGTGGTTTAATATGTTTTAGAGAATTATTTTAAGTAGTTTTACCATTTTACTAAGCACAGACATTTCTGAATGTTTTATGGCAGAAAGTTGTGTTTGGCTGATGGGAGGTTTGAAACTAAAGCAGCTTGACTATGCCTTACTAACAAAGACAATTTTGTATTTATTGTATTCTGACTTTCTTTTCAAGGCTGTATCACTTAGTGGCAGGGAATATTTTCTTAGCTAGGTCTTTGGTGACTAGAGCTATCAGCTGTAGCCCACCTCTTCCTGGAGAGTCATGAAATGAGCTGTTGCAGCATGAATGTTCAGCCTCTCTGCTGGAGAAACCTCCCTATGAGCTGTTCAAAGTCACTCTTGTTGGTACATCTCTGAGTCGGTACTGCTGTCAGCATGGCTCATAGAGGAGCCAGATGGGCTTTCAGTTTTCTCTAGTAGCCCTATGGAAAGCTGAAGGGAAATTATGGCCTTTCTGATGTCTCTTAAGAGTGCAGAAGAAACTACTGGCAGTTTCGTCTGATTTAGTGACAAGCTAGAAACAGTCTATAGGATGTAGAAATAGTGACAGTGGAGGCTGTTCTTGGAAAGGTTTTTGATACACTGCCATAATATCATAATATTTTTTTTCTTTTTTTTTTTGTCGTCTTGGCAACTGGTATTGAATCTTAAAGCTAATTAAAGATTTATTTCTCTTTCTGCTCTAACAGGGTAGGGCTCCTAGAGATCTTGTGACACCTTTGGGAAATCTTAAGGAATGATAGACAGTATAGATATTGATCTAAAATTGCCATTATTCATAGGACAGAAGGCATCCTGCCGCTCTCTGCAGGTTAGATAAGGAAAAGATAAATATTTCATCATACCTTTGAGAGGCAGTCGAAAGAGAGGGCGCAGGATGGCTTCTGTAGCCTTCACAAAAGTTAAAGGAGCCTGGTGATTTCATAAAGAATGTGTAGGTATTGCCTCAAAACAAACAGCACTTTCTAGAACCAACTTTTGAATTATTAATCTGTGGAGTTTTATTTTCTTTTTATTTTTAATAAAAAGTTGTTTGCCCACTTATGACATTTTGAGTGATTTACAGTATTTTTTTTCTTTGTTTTTATTTCTTTGGGTAGGGAAAAGGCATATGCAGAAGACTTGATTTAAATTACTTCTATACTTGATTTAAATTATTACTGAAAAGGCAGAGAAAATGCTTTCCCTAGTTTTTGTTATTATTATTATTATAGTTTCCTGAATGTACTGGGAACTTGCCATGTTTTGGGTCAGGAAAAAGACCACAACCAATTTATTATTATTTTTCCTTTTAATGAAGCTGATTTCTTTTCCCAGTATATGCACTTTTCAGTCCACTGATTTGGACAGGGGAATCTGTCCTTGTTAGGAAAAATAGTGAATAAAACAGAGTTGTTAGAATATTTTTGGATATGGGCTATGTTTTTGTTTTGGGTTCTGCTGAAAATGCTACATTAACTTTGCCTCAGGACAGTAATTAACAGACTGACCATTAATTGCTGGTAATAAGGAACTTGTCAGCAGTCATTGTTTCCTTAAACAGCCTAAATTCAAGAGGACAAATTTAGAAGAAAGTACCTCTCTGAAAGATCCTTGTCTTTCTTTCCAAATGAGAGAAACACCCAACAAATGAATGGAAAGGACCTTAGAACTATTTTATTGTTGGATACTGTTAGTTTCTGAAATAAAAGCTTCTTCTAAAAATGATGGGTAATATGATACTAGAGTAAGTTCTTTTTGCCTTTGCCTGGAAAGAAACCTTACTAGAAATAGTCATGAGAAAAGAATGAAATCATTCTTGAAGATTGAAGTGAATGGTAGCCACGTATATATTCCTTCCTTGTCTTCACTTATCTTGTTCATGTAATAAATGAAATGACGACTGACGTGAGTGGTGATATTACAGCCAGTAATAACAATTGCTACCTTTTCTCTATAGGAGAAAAGTCAGGCAGAAATCAGGATAGGTATGCTGGGCCCAAGGGCATTTGGAGCAAGGTTTTAAAGTGCTTAGATTTAAGGCTGGAAAAGAATTCCACTAAACAAAGATAACAGTAGTTTTCAGGGAATTCACAGACAATTTCTATTAGGATATATCTGGAAGAATATGATGCTGCTTTTTCACATCTGGTATCTTCAAAAAGATATGAAAGAGTACAGTTACAGAGAAATCATTTTATTTGTAACAGGTAGCAATGGGTTTTTATGTTATGTAGGCTATGGGGAGATTTAAAACTATGCAAGATATCTATAAAAGATAGTACTATTGCGCCTGGGAGGATTCTCCTCTGTTAATGCATTTGCTTTTCTTATGATGAGCTTAGAAGGCCAATTTCTAATTTAGTTAATGATGACGTTCAACAACCACACCTCTTTTTCTCCATTGCTGAATATTCCATATTATTAAATTATTCTTTTCCTCCTTCCGCCGCCCCCCCTCCCCCCCATCCAAAGATATGTATGGTCTTTGGAGAATTTTATCTTGGCAGTTCTGTGAGAAGAGATGTATTGACCTTGTGTATTGTTTTTCTTCCCCGTCTTTAATATTCCACGAGTCAACGTCATGTTTAGATTGTAACTGAATTGCAAAAGCTGTCCAATTAGCTTTTAGTGTTTGAAAGTGAGACATGTAGAGAGAAATTTTATGATGTATACAAACTTCAAAGCTCTGTAAATTTTCAGATTAAATTGAGAAAATCGGTTGCATACTTGAGAGTTTAGTTAGATTTAACTCCAGTGTACTTCCCTCTTTCACCTGTAATTCTAGAAAAAAAAAGGCAGCCAAAAGGGTGCCAAAATTGAGATATTGGAAATCTGAAAGATTCTTATAAAACACTGAGCATTCATCTTTAAGTATTTGCTTGATCACTGAGAAGAAATGGTCACTTTTTAAAAGCCTGATTCATGCATTGTAATGGCTTCAGAAACAAAAGGAAAAGGCAGTGGCAACAGCATTTCCCTATGTTACTTGTGAAAATAAGGCCTACCTAATTCAGTGAGGCTTCAATCATCATGCAAACATAGACATGGCAGGAGATTAAAGTGATGTAGCTGGGTTAAACACTGATGGCAAAACTGACTGGAAACTGTACCTTGAAACAAATTGCCAAGGTTCCTTGCCAAACTCAGTGTTTTTATAAGTGATTCGGAGGAGAGACTGCATTGTGCTGCATTACATTTGCACATGATGCAAAGCTGGGAAGGGCAGGGAACCCGAATCAGGAACTTGATTAGATTTTAGACTGATTTGGTGGACTGCAGGTATGCCTTCAAAGGAACCTAAGATGGGTTAGTGAGACCGAATTCAGTGCCTGTCCTCGCAGGTGGAGCTCATCATTTACATACACAAATAGTGGAGAAGAGATGACTAGGTAATACTTTTAAAAAGTTACAGTGGTGGTTCTAGCTTACAACATAGAACATGGGTCAAAGCTACATTGCTGGGAGGCAGGGAAGCAGATGTAGGAGGACACATGAGAGGAAATATACCTTAAAAGAAGCATGAAGAAGCTTTGTCCTCCACTGTGCCTGCTGTTATGAGACCGCAGTAAAGAAACTATCAGTATTTGGAGTCTCTCCTCGTGGTATGGTGTGATCTGCAAGAGGGTGATAATCCAGAGGGCAATGATCAGCAGTCTAAAGATGTTCCCAGGGACGGACTACAGAGTTTGGACGCTGCTTAATCTAAAGCAGAGAAGACTGAGGAAGGATGTGACAACTGTCTTCAAATATTTGAAAGCAGACAGCAAAGAAATATATATATATTTTTTATCCATATACGGATAAATAATGGGCTTATACTTATGGAGAAATGAGAAGGTGCAACATCAGGAGAGCTTTTCTAATACTAAGGAAAACTGATAAATAGTCAAAGGCTGATGAAAACTTCGTAATATCTGTTGGCACTGGCGATGGGTTTTCATGTTGGATGTCAGCAAAGGCGTAAGCTGAGCTGATCCTTTGGTTTATTCTGGATGCATGGATCTACTATGGACAGGATCAGGCGAGTTCTTAGGGTTGCCTCCAAGTCCACAATACTTCTGTGCAAATATCTTACTGAATCAAATCTATTTGGAGGCAACTATTTCTCTGTCAGATTTGATGCTTATTTTTTATGGGTTGAGATGTAGTAATACATTATCAGACAGTACCTCGTGAAAGACAAAATAAGGGATTATGCAGCAGTAACATATTTGAGCTCCTTTCCGGAGTTTGGAGTCTGGTAAAGACTATACCAAGTAAAGAGCTTGTTCCTGCCTCCAGAAATTTAAAATCTATGTGAATGACAAGAAACAACTTGTGGATGAAGCAAATTGGTAGAATTGGATAGTGGGAGGATGAGCTCATTTTATAGGAGCGTAGCTATCACCCAATACATCTCTCTTGTCTTGGCTGCACATTGTTGGCTGGCAATGTTAGGTAGGCCTAGTGGCAGAGCAAACCTCAAGGTGGGATGGACTCCAAACTAAATAGAGCTTTATTTTGAGCCAATCTTATTAAATGTTTGGGGGAATTCTAAAGGGGAGGGCGCAGGAACAATAGGTAGGACTCAGTAGCTAAGGAGTTCTTGTGGAAACCTACTTCTGCTACAAAGAAGTACGGGTCAGCTGTGAACTTGTGCTGCTGCTCACTCAAAAATGAGCCACCTTTGCTGCAGGGACATGGTGTTTAGTAAGGTGCTTAAATTTGCCAACCTGGTGCACATCCTCCTTGAATGTACAGTGACTGAGGCTGGTTTGTGGGCTGATAAAATGAATTCACCTCCTTTCTCAGACATAATTAAGAGTCAATGGGCCAAGTATTGAAGTGCACTTAGGAAAGCCTCAGTTTCAAACCTGATTCTTATTGACTGAGTGTTCAACTTGGGGAAAGTCCTCTCTGCTTCATTTTTTTATATATTTTTTTAACAATACTTATTAAAGTGGATTTTGAAGATTGCTAAGTTATCATCAAGACTTCAAAAAATAGCATCAGTGCTGAGAAAACTGTGGAAACACTGTCCCTCTGTATTATGTACAAGACAGATCAGTATTAATTTGGTGAAATATTTCAGAAGTATATGCAGTGCTCAGTATTTTTCTTTCTACTTTTAGAATTTGTCTTTATTTGCATTTGGTTTTATTTGTGTTTTTGTATGAGTTATTTTAAAATCCTTGGGAGTTAAACATGACAGGTTGTACATGAAAAGAAGAATTGCATTGAAATATGATTTACCACACTTTTCCCATGCCATGAGTATATAAATTCTTGCTTACATAAGAAAATATTTAAACATAAAAAGGAATAATTTGGAATCAGATTGTGCAGGATGAATCATGAGACAAAATCTCATTAGAGATACAAAAAAATATTCTGGCGTTCCTGCCAGAGTGTTTTCATAAAACATTTTTCTCTAAAAAGGAATTACTCAGAATAATAATAATAAAAAAGACAACCAAAAGACAACCAAAACCAAAATTGGATCCCAGTTTCCCACTGACTCTATTAGTTTACATTGTGTTGCAAGGAAAAGCGTATCCTATCTTTTGCTCTCTCTCATACATAAGCTATGTAAAAAGCTCTTCATCTTTCTTCTGACATAGATTGCTCTTCTAATGCACCTTTATGGTCCACTATTAAAGAAAAAATATTGTCTCAGAGTCCCATTTCTCTTGCTTCTTTGATATAAATAGAATTCTTGGGTAGTGGAATGAAAGTATGCACATTCTTCATGCTGATTTTTTTTAAAGCTAAACATGAAGGGTCTGGGAATTTGGATATTGTGAACATCTTAGGCTGCAAATTGACAAAGTTGTGGAGTTTTTTGTTTTCTTTTGTTGTTTTTTCTCCTCTCCTTTCTCCTCTTTTTCCTCTTCTCACTCTATGCCTGTGGTGCAAGCATGATCCAACTTTGCCTTTTGGCCATGGTCTCTGGAAAACACTGCTTCCTTTCCTAAATTACACTTTCCAGGTTCACAAAGGATCCTGTAATCCTCTTTGTGATTCAGTACTGTGCCTCTAGGAAAATAACGTAGAAGAGCCCACACATATATTTTTGACAGGATCCTAGCTAAAATTGAGGTGTGCCAAAAGTGAATTTGGCCATCCTTCTGGAAGAAGGAAATACGTTTTTCCTGTCTAGTCTTTCAGCATGTGAAAAGAGACTTGAAATTTAAAATATTTTGTAGACCAAGCATGAAAAATGGTTACTGCTGTAGAAATTGTACAACATAAAAATATAAATAAGTTGGTTAATATGTTGACATTAGAGCTGATTATTTTAATGTAACAGACATGGTAACATTAATGGGAATTGGGTCTGAAGTTCTTCAAAAGAGATTCTAGTATAAGTCCAAATGCAAGGAACTGTCAAGTTAAGTAAAACACTTGATGGATCTTATGGCTGAAAAGTATATATATAAAAATCAAAGCAATCAACTTTCCCTTTTTCCCTTCCGCCTTTTTTTTCCCTTCTTCAAAGCAATTCCTTATTAGACATGTATAACATCTATGGGAGTTTGTATTTGAAAAGGGAAAAAAATCTCTAATTTGGTGTTATTTTAACATGATAAAAAGTTTTTGATAGTGATAGTGCCAGCTAAAATATATAGGATTCTTCATTTCTGGAGGGATAGCTCTGATGCTTCAACTTTGTGGAACAACTTTTTGAGAACATGAGCCTTCTAGAAACACACTTCTGTGTATATATATAATTTTCCTGTTCTACATGTATAGGACAAATATGTGACTTTACAACATTTTAATAAAAGTAGGCTGTGTGTGGCATTGCTTTACCAAGTAGGTATAAATAAGTATCTGAAATTACATACTGTAGTTACTAATAGTAATTATCTTCTTATAGTCATTTTGCATAACATACTAAATCAGTCCATGTGCACTCAAACATCCTTTCTCAATTTCCTTTTTTATTCTATTTTATTTTTAAGGGAACAGCAGTCAATATATTACTTGCCCTGTTTTATTTTTGCTGCACTGCCTGTGCCTTGGGTATGCATATCTCATTGTGTCTTCCCCAAATGACTGGGATCTGCTAGTTAACTTCAGCCTGTGTTCACGGTGTCTTAAGGCAGGCTGGCAGGCCAGTGTCTCCCTGTCTACAAAGTTCATTAGAGAGGTGCAGTGACATCAGCAAATCCACAGGGTGCAATGACGGACAGAAATGTCTGGATGGACAGATCATGGAGAAAAAAATAATCAGTGCTTGCACTTTCTTATGTAGCTATTCAAGTTAATTACAGGAAATAAACACATAGGAAATGCAGCTTCACTAGTGCTACCTGGTTGCAAACCTTTGTTTTTCTTCTTTTTCTCTTTATTTTTCTTTTTAATTTCTTTTCCTCTTCCTTTTTCTCTTCCTCTGCTGGTCTCCTGTAAGTGCAATGAGAGGTGTTTGCAAGACGACTGATTCCAAAGTAAAATCTTCCAGAGGGAATCAGCAAAAGAGCTTCTGCAATATAGTGGTACTAGTGGAAAAGCTGATGTAGCGCAGGGTCTGTGTGAGTACAGGGGAGGTAAAGCACAAGGGGTTGACATTAATCCAGCACCCTGAGCTGTCCCAGGAAAGAGGACCGGCTGCAGGGGCCTTTGTGCCAGCAGGCAGCATAAAGTGGAGTACGTTCCTTGGGAAACGCCCCACCCATTTTTTACATCTATTTTCTTCATTTGAAGGATTGCATTATGAAGCCAGAGTGAGTGCTTTGGGCACAATATATAAACTAACTGGTTGCTGAACTGTGTAGGAGGGACACAAGTGTTGGAAAGGGAAGCTTGCAAGAAAACCTCCTTCTGTACAGCGCGCAAAGGCGTTGGAGCTGCCCAAGTCCAACCTCGTGCTATTTCCAGGAAATCGAGATGGCCTAGAAGAGTTGTGAAGGTTGAGCTGCTCAAAATAGAAACCTGGCTTGCAATGCTGTTTTTTCAACATCATGTTGAATGCAAGATTTTCAGCTGACAGGAGTGGAAGATTTATGACATGAATCCAAAGACATTCTCCGACTATCCCATAAGGTGGAAGCCAGATTTGGCTACAAGTGCATTATAAAAGAGCAAGTTTGTAGAATTCAGGTCCAGTTCAAGCTATCACATGTCCTCCAAAATACAGAGGCATTTGGATCAAACATTTTGGTTAAATTCCATCTCTAATTTCCAACAAATGTTCTAAATTTTAAATTCCCTTTTGCTTCTATTTTTCTTTCCTGAGTGTATTTTCTTTCCTATTCCTGCCTATTTAGAAATGTCGGTCAGTTTTACCAGGGATTTTTATTACTTTACTATGTTAATTAGATTTTGGGAATTTTTAGTTTGGGAACTTTTTTCTCTCCATTATTGCAATTTTAAGGAATAAAGAGTAAACTCAGCCACATATACATTATCTTAGAATATCTGCTAATAACTGGACACAGCTAAAATAGTTTAGTGCTCTAGTTTACCAAAGATGTGTGTGGTGGGATGTTTTGTTGTTGAGTTTTTGTTGGTTTTTTTTTTCTTCTTCTGAAGATATTTACATTGCAGTCATGTAGGAGCTGGAATATCCTTGGAATATTTATTCCTCCATTTTGTATCTCTGACGACAACATGGATTATGTGAAAAACTTATGATAACAATCTGTTGGAAACAGAATTCATAGCAAGTTAGATTTTTCAAAGGGCTCAGGAACTTAATTAATTAATTAGATTACAGGTTTTCTCCGTAAGTACCAAGTGATGCAATGAATGAACATTTTTGAGCATCCCACCTGGTAAATTCCTTGGTTTATGTAAAACATGTGCTCATAACTGAGGTTATTCCATTAATTGATGGTTTTGCTATCTGCTAAACTCATGAATCATCCCAGCTAGAGGGCTAGAAAAATATTTTTCTCTTTAATCTAGTAAATTGTTTTAACCAGCAGTCTAGGCATTGTGGGGAGACAGATTGCTCTAGTGAAGACAGAATATGAATTTCAGGGGAGGGACTGATACAGCTTTTGCATAATGGTTCTGAATACAAAAAGCAGTAGAGAAGCACATATGTTCTTTTTCAGGCTTGTCTGTAGGAAACGGAAAGGGTGTATGAACAAACCTTGCTTCCTGGGCCTGGAATAGAGCTACAATATATATACACATTCTTTCCCCTGGCACTGAATAAAATACTCCTTCATCAAGATATTGGGAAAGAGTTGATAGAGTTGTCTTTGAATCTTGAAAAACATCATCTTTTACTCAGGATGTTACAAGGTGTGGTGCTGTTAAATTTAAGAAAAGACTTTATGTTTGCACAGTGCTTAGTATAATCATCCAGATTTGCTTGAAGCTTTCCACGTTCGACTATGTAAAGTACATAAAGAAACATTTCCTCTGCTTTCAAAGGATATTAATAAGCTTGTGTAATAAGCACTTAGGTTCTCTTTCTATCCTTCTCCCTCACACAGGACACAGGCTAGATAATATTCATGAGGTTACCAATTTATCTTTCTTCCTTTTGTTCATTGTGTGGAACTAGACTTATTTCCTGCATTCAAGCTCTGCCTTAAATATTAAATTGTTAATTTCATCACAAGATTTTATTATTTTTTTCATAGTTCTTATCACTGCATTTTCTGAGTGTTTTGAGAACTCTTTTCTCAGTATATCAATGAAATGAAGGAAGCGTTATCTTTGGTTTGCATCCTGGAAACTGATGTGCAGAAAGATTAAGCTAAATGTATCCATTCATTTTAGGGAAATCTGAGATGCCCAGAACCTGGTTTCTTTTCCAAGTATTTTGAATTAGCTTGATCTATTCAAAGCAGAATAGTTGCAGTCATATGTGACCAGCTCTTAGGTAATTAAAAAATTGGCATTCAAGTTGTATATCCCTAAGATGAATTAGAAAGAACTTGTGGAATTAGAAAGAAATTGTGGCTGTATCTGACAAGTTGTATATAAATGGCTTACCTGACACTTCAAAGGCCCATAATTTGAGTGGATTATCATGGCAACTGCAAAAGGCATATCCTGGAGGAAAGGTACCTCCCAATTTTCAAGTTCCTCCTTCAAAACATGGGTTTTGCGGCTATCACAGGAAACAAACAAGAATTTATTTTTCCAAAAATGTGCAAAAGAATATTTCTGCTCCTACTCCAAAATTTAATTCTTGGAAGTAATCAAGCCATTTTGATTAAAATGAATAATAATATCTCATTCAGCCCACAAAAAAACAGAATAAACAATTTTATATCAGACAATTGTAACAATTTTGACAATTGTAATTGTCAAAGTCATAAGCAAAGGAAAACAGGATTATATAATGGACTGTGGGGCAAATATTAATGGGAGGGGATCTGATTGCAATGCCTAAAAGAGTGAAACAATCTCAGAAGCTGCCTATCTCAATAAAACTAATGAGCATTGAAAAAGAAAAACCCAGCACATTATATTGCAAATGTAGACATATAGAAGGGATGTTCCATCTTGTACTTCTTGCCTGTGTTCAGACAAGAAGAGAAAAGAGTGGAAAGAACTGAGCCAGCTCCTGCATTTTTGTGTGGGCCTGCAAAGCTTCCCTGCCAGCTGATAATTGATCTGCACACAGGGATTACAGCATTAGGCACAGGGCTGCTTGAGGATGGCAGGTCAGAGAGTTGATTCCTTGAAGGCTACTGAAACTAAAAAGTTTGCTTTGGGTGTGGGAAGCTTTCTGGGAGAAAAAAAATAACATGGGAAAATTCCACATTTGCTCACTCCCCGTTACTTTCACATCAAACAGTCTCTGTTCCTGAGTGCATGTATTTTTTTTTCTTTGCATTGAGTTAATAAAGTTGACAAGTAGAAAGAAAACAACAAGAAGTATGCCCTGCCCCCCTAAAGCTAGAATCTCTCTTCTTCCAACACTTCCTGGGTAACAGCAGTTCCCCAGACTGAGGGGCAGCAGCACAATGTCTCTCACACGGGGAGTCTATGGATGTGAGGTGAGAAATAGATCCGATTGCAGACAGGAAAAATCAAATTCACTCATATTCTTTTTATTTAGCACTTCAGGGAGTCAAAAGTGATTTTAAAAACTCAGGCCTGCCTCTTGTATGTGGAGACCTGCAATTTGTGTTTAAAGGTGATCTGGTGAATAAGGTGCCATTTTAATTCCCAATTTTAAGGCATTTCCTTGGCTGCAATAGGCAGCTGGAAGAGAGAAGCTTTTTTGGTGCTCAAGTGTCATGTTCCAGCAGGAGACTGCAGCTGAGTAACTTGCATGTTTTTTGGTTCCATGTCAGCCATTCAGATAATCAAATGCAAATTTTTGCCTGCTTCTGCAGTGCTCTGCATGTCTCTCATAGTGTGTTATAAACTTACCTAAGCACTTTGTCAAACGTGATCTATACTTCTAAAGGAAGGGCTCTTTTGAAAGAAAATATGTGTTTGTGTGTGTGTATATGTTTGTGTGTGGTAAAGTTAGCATTTGAGTTTAAAAAAATGATTAAATGATTTTAGAAGATTTAAACTGAACTGACAAAGATATAGAGGTAGAGCAGAACTGGGCAGTCCTTTTTTAATTTTTTTTTTTTTATTTTGTACTTGGTTACTTACAGATATGACTCTTTTCCTCTTCTGTTAAGTATGCTTTTGTTTTTACTTCCCTTTTTTGGAAATCTGCAGTGGATAGAGGAATGTAGGTTGACCAGAATCAGTGAGGACGTTGGCATCAACAAAGGCAGAAAAAGGCCTTTGTGTTTCATGCTTATTTGATGTCTTTTTTGCTCTGGTTGTTAGGTCAGGGATTTTACAGTATTATGGTGAGTGAGTTTTTAGCACAATGATAACTTCAGAAAAGTCTGTTTAGTGGCAGACAAATAATGTATATTTCAAATGATTTATTTCTTAAAAAAACAACAACAAAAACAATTGTTGCTGAGAACAGCAAACTTGAAGATAGCACTCCCTTGATTTCTGGACCCTCATACCTGAACATATTTAACAGTAGGAAGATGCTGGAACATGTCATGTCAAGGCTTTATTTCTATTTTTCAAATTAAGCTAATGTCATTATGCAAAAAGAAGCGAATCTTGTAAAATGTATAAATAAATCATACATACATACCACAGAGTATAGCATATAACTTATATATAATTTTATATGTATTAAAATTATATAAAAAAAAGTTAAAATCATCTGTTATATAATGTTTTGGTTTCCATTAGGAAGTGCAAAAAAAAATTTTCAAGTATTTCCACGAAAGATGATACTCTGAATATTATCAGAATGCATACTTCCTTAAATTTCTCAGCTCCTTAACTTTTAAAATATATGTTATTGAATGTAACAGGAGGCATAAAAGCTGATAATTGATCTGTTTGAACTTCTGAGAAAACCTGGAGCAGCAATCTTAGCTACACATAGCCCATAGAGATGTAACATACTGTTGTGTGGTGACGACTCAAAACAGCCCAGTCTGGAAGTTGTGCTACTACAGAATCACATATATTCTATATTTTCTACACAGTTATAGTGGTGGTTCCTTCAGACTTGGTGCTACATTTTAAGTTTAATCTTTCAAAGATAGATGTTATTTTACTATTTCTTTGAAATGTAGAAGTTATTTGAAGCTATTAAATCTACCAAGGAATTCTTTCCAACTACCTTTCTCTATCTCAATGTAGACTGCTCTTGGTTTTACTCCCCTTCAGCGGGATGGAACTTGGTTTCTATAAAGATCTGATGTTCCTGCTGAGTTAGGGGACTCTTCAATCCCATCTTGGTTTGAAGTTCACCCTTACATGAATATCTCACTTTGGAATGTCTCCATGCTCAATTTGGAAGGGACCCCATGATAATATTTTTTCTTTAAATTAGTATTTTCTTCATACAAAGCAAATGCAATCATCCATGATTAATGAGCAGCTTCAGGAATTAGATTAATTCTTGTGAAAATTCTAGCTATTAATTATAATCACTAAAGAATGTCTGAATAAACAAACAAACAAAGCTCATTTTATTTGTAACAGGTACAGTTTTACATGCCTGACTATACATGTTTCTGGTGGATTTGGCAGGTATAGGGTTACCTGTGGTCATGATACAAGATGACAAGTGTTAAAAAATAAAAACAAAGGAGGTTAAATAGTATCTATGTCATTTGCATGCGAATTAGAAAGGACGGCTAGTTTCTGGGGAATTTTTGGAAAGTGTTTTCAACTGAGGCATACAGTATTACACAATCACAGAATGGGTGAGGTAGGAAGGGACCTCTTAGAGATCATCTAGTCCAAACCCCTGCTCCAGATGGGACACCCAGAGCACGGGGCACAGGGCGGCATCCAGGTGGGTTTGGAAGCTCTCCAGAGAAGGAGACTCCACAGCCTCCCTGGGCAGCCTGTTTAGTAAATATAAGAGATCAGATTCAGGAAGAAAATAAAGCACAGACCAGGAGCTTTAATTGAAGGCTTTATGCTGCAGATCCCAAAGATCCAGGTTAAAATAGTTAACCTCAGTTCTGGAATTTCTTTCTTTTGAACACTTGATTTTGCATTAAAGAAATTTTTCTTAATGACATAAATTTCTACATTTTTTTATGCATTTTGACAGAAGCCAGCTCCCCGTAGTCCTTGTCCTGCAAACACATGCTTCTACATATATTTATTTATTGATGTAAGCAATCCCAATGTCTCTGACAGGACATTGACTTTATGATAGTGATCAGAATGCAATTCCTGCTGTCCTTACAGGCCTGGTTTTATGCTTGCTGCGTGCTCCCTGGCTGCGTCTCTTCGCCAAGAGCAAAACCACCTCTTCTATCCCCAGCCCCATCCCTTGAGGAGGATTCCTTGTAAAGCAGGCTCCCACTGTGAACTGCTGTGCAGTGGTGATTGCAGTGGGACCTGTGCTTTGGCAGTCTCACTGTGGTCATCTCAGAAAGGATGGTGAGGAGAAAAGAAGTGCTCAACAGAAGGAAACAAGAGTCAGCAGCACCCTCTGCCCTGGCAGTAGAAGAGATGTGTGACCTCCCAGACATGACCTCCTTGTACTTCTCTGAGTGAGAGTGGAGATTGAGTGTGGACCTTTCAAAAAGCAAATGCTGAACTTGGGATGTGCTCCTTTAGACAAGAAATGGCACAAAAGCAACTGAATCAAGTTACTCTTTTCCCTTTTGCCCTTTTTATTTTTATTTTTTTAAATACATTGAATAAGAGGTTGGAGCATGAGAAGAACTGGCAAAAATGTGCACTGTTTCTCTTTACTCTCATAAATCAAAACTACTGTGTTAGTGGAAGGCTGCATTGGGACCTAGGAAACAGCTCCTCATGATAGAGATGAGGAAAAAGTCCATTACTCCTGTTTAAATCCTTTCCTTTGAATGTGTGATGATTCGGTTGAAATGACACACACGCTCAGCTGCTCTTAGTTTGGGGCTTGCAAAAAGCAGTGTGCAGTTTCCTTCATTCATTCCTAGACTGTTACTGCTTCACTGTTTCATGCTTTAAGTGATTGCAGTATATTATTTAATTTCCATTCATATTCTATCATAACTCATAGACTGAGTTTTTTAAAAATAAAAATAATCTGTTACGGCCGCTTGCAGATCACTAACTCTTACATAATGCTCCACTGACGTAGTAGCAAGATTTTCCAGCAGTGATGAATAGGTCATTGTTAATTTTTCAGGCAGGATTTGCTTTTTGTGCTGTGGTTCTTGAGTAACTGGGTTAAAATATTGAGGTAGAGCTGTTGTTATGCCATCTCGATATTTCATGGGTTTATTTCTATATTTATTTTTAAATAGACATCTACTTTAGCCAGGTTGTAAATTTCTTCATCATTTTCATTCCATGAATCACTCTGAAGCTAGCTCCAACTTGGTATGAATGGCCAACCCACTTCGTGCCTATAAGGGCCTCACTGACGCTCTTTCTGCAGGTATGTTCAAGGGTTTAACTGGAACATTTTGCCACACACAACCAAAGCTGACTGCCAGGGATTTGAGACTTGTTAGCCAATATTTTTGTAGGCCCTTACTAAGTAGTAATGAGCTGGTTTCTTTACAAATGCTAGCGATTCCTTGGTTTGCCAGCTACAACAGTCTGAATTTCTGGACTTTCTCCTGTTTGCTTTATGAAAATTGTACTCTTACACAGGAGGCTCCTCAGCTTGACTTTTTAATAACTATAAGGTTCAAGTAGGCTTTATTCTTCCTGTTGGAACTGATCTCTGATTTTACAACTTGAACTCTGCCTGAGAAGATCTTTGACCAGGCATACTCGGTTTCATTTCTTTCACTTCTGTTTTGTGGGTATTTTTCCAAATTAAAGGTGCAAGTCAAATTTCCCACTTTTACATGTCTTTGATTTTAAACTTTTTTTTTTCTCTCTCTCTGAGGAACTTACCTACCCGCAGTCGCCCGCTATATTCAAGCAAACCAAATACAAGATGACTGAAAAGACATATGAATCATAACTGTGAAAGCCTCAGCAGCCAAAAATCATGCCAAATGATTACTTTTTTTTACTTGTCTGGACAACCAGGGTTTGTCTATGCTGGACTATTTTTCTTTTTTTTGGTAATTACCTTCAATTACGTGGCTGCCAATTCACTCAAGGCAGTTAACACATTTCTAAAAGCCAGTCTGGGTAGATTTATTTCAGGATAAGAATTCTTGTGCTTTATCCTTCTCCAAGAAAGTGAAATTTAAGAGAAAAGCATGAATGTCTTGAGGAAATATCTTGGTAACTTAAAAATAAAGGGAAATAAAGCAACCAGGAGTTAATTGGCAATAAGTTAACCTACTTACTAGCATGGACACTAGAGCCATGTCTACATTAGGAAAGAAAACTTTCTTCAATGTGAAAGATTTAGCTAATCTGGATATAAACTCAGGGTAATGTTATATACCCAGAATAAAGTTAAAAAATATAAGCAAAGTATTATAAACAGGGGATGGCAAAATGGTTGCTAGTTTTCCAGTTCAGATTTACAAATTGTTTAAAGAAAAATAACATTCTGCTGCAATATATTTTTTTTTAAATTGCTCAGCTCCTTTAATATGTCCCATCCTAGACAAAAGGCCCATAGTTGAACTAATGGGGAGGGAGAATCTCAAAATTCATAAAAGTCAATGAATTGTAACTGCACTTAGAGGCAAAAACCTGATTATAGCAACTACAGCATTGTATAGGTGAATTGGTGCATGTGATGGTCTTGGACATCCTTTCTGTGCTGTAGAGGCTTGGGAAGAGAAACCTGTCTCTTTGTTGAGGCTGGGCTCTCTCCTGTGCGGTACAGGACCAGATAACTTGTGAGGTAAGACAAGAGGTAAAAATACATTCACTGATTTTACTCATCAGACTCTTCCATTTTTTTAAAGATTCATGTTTAAAGACAAGGGTTTCCTTGTTTTTGTGCTATAAAACTGAAAGGGCTACTGGGAGTTTGGGAGGTGGGAGAGAACGCAAGAGAAGGGGACAGAAAAAATGCTCAGAGATCTCAAGAGATAGCAGAGTTTGCTGCCCTCACTGGCTTTGTCCATCATCCTGTTGATTAAAACCTCTTTGAGAAGGTATCTGGGCATATGTGCAGTGCCGGCTAAATAGTCTTCCACTGCAAGAGAGAGTAGAAGAATATGAACATAAAACCTGAAAGACCTGAAAGGAGAAGCAGATGGTTATATGGTGACTTATGCCAACCTTACCATGCGTCAGTGAGGTGAACAGAGCATTAGCTGTTGGCTTGGTGACACGCAATTTTGGATCCTTTACTGTGCTTGGTGGTCTAAAGGAAGTGTATTTTAAGTGCTTGAAAGTGTCCTTCAAATGTCTTAGGTGGTTTAGTGTGAAATTCTTGACCAAGGTTAGTCCCTATGTTCCTGTTAATGGGCTAAGTTTTCAAATGTGCTTGCCAGTCTTTGACCACAAAGCCAGAAGGCTTACCTAATATCTGTTTGTTTAGTAAGCACAGGTACCCAGTATTAGAAAACCTGAGGCGAGATTTTATTTTTTTCAAAATTAAGCTGAAAACTACTGCACGAACACTGTTTACTCCAAGAGCACTGCCTCTGTGTAGGAAATAATGTCACATTATCTACCAGGGAAGAAGGCACTCCAGAATATCACCAGCATCATCGTCCTAAATCTGGGGTGATATTCTGGTGCTTCTCGTAAGGGATGTGGGTGGGTATCTCAGTCACTTTCCAACCACAAGATGCCATATCTTTTCGGCCAGGCCTCATATGCCCCAGGAAAGCAATGTGGTAAACCTGCATTGCTCATGTCTGCACAGCACTTGGTGCATGGGTTAAGCAGAGGGCAGCTGCTTCTAGTCTCTTTACTCTCTTTGTTAACCAAGTCCTGAATCCAACAGAAAAATAAATAAATAAAGGGCGATGAGGAGGGATGAAGCTAGCTGGGCGAAGCAGCAGCTCTCTGAACTCAATTCTTTTTTTATCAGATTTTCCCTTAGTGAAAAGGCTGCAGTTTGTCCGTTTAGTTTGCATTCAGGGAAGGATATTTTACAAATGACCTTTCCTTCTGTGTTATTGACATCCACAATGATTTAAGGGTGAGCTATGGAAGTGAACTTTCCGCTATAAAAGCAGATTAAAACATCAAACAGCTTAGTCAGCAAACCACAGTTACTTGCTTCATGAAGAGGAGTCGAGTACAATTCAAGCGAGCTAACCGCAGTCTTGGACACCTGATCGTACGAGTCCGGGAAATGTAAAAATCAATGTTCCAAAACAGAAGAATCGAGCTGTGATCAATGGAGCACTGTTCAAACTTTGGCTCGTGTATCCCTGGAAGTCCTGTCTGAAAAAACCCTCTTATGCTTTGAAATGGAGACATTGAAGATACACTGTAAAAGAGAAGCCTGTGGGCATTTTCTGTATCCTTTAGAGGAAATATACCTGCAACCACTACACTTTGGATGGCAGTTAATTTGAGTTACAAATTCACCCTGTGCTTTCTGTCCGACAGGGTTTTTGGATTCAGGCTTTCCTTGATGACATCTTTTTATGGTACCTATACTTGCGGGTTTTTTACATTCACAGAATCACAGAATCACATTATTTTGCTTCATATTGTTAGATCAAGTAATCAATGGACAGGTTTGTCAGAAGGATGTCACAATACTTCTACTAACCTTGGTCTGAGGCAGTTTAGACTTCTGGAAGTATCTGATTCGCTATGGGTCAATTCTGGGGCTTAATCACCACTTTAGCAAAGTCCCCCTTGTGCCACGTTCTTTGTACCTGTTCTTGTAATGTCACTGGTAGGACTTTCCCTTCAGATATCAGGGAAATCTTGCTTTGAGTAGTCAGAATAAGAGAGAAGTTGAAGATGTGTTTATATTTATTTGTTCCTAAAGCTTTTTTTATTTTATTTTCTTTTTAAAAGTTATTTATCCTTTTTCCTGTGTGGAAAGGAAGCATCTATTCATACTTTGATTGATATTGCTGTTCTGGAGGATAGCCCATGCTGCTCAAACATGATCCTCACTGCGCAGGAATGCACACTAGATTTCTTCTTCACTATGGCACATGCTGGGTGCCAAAGCAGGGTAATTACTGTGCTTACATTGATGTGGCCAAAGGGGAAACATCACAAGGGTGAGGGCTGATGTGAGACAGTTGGCCTGGCATGACTGCCAGCCCCCTGGACACACAGGTAATGCCCATGTGGGATATGATGCCAAGGTGGGGCAGTGATGATGTGGGATATGATGCCAAGGTGAGCTACAGGAGAAGTGCTGCCTTGAGGCCCAGCAGAGCCTAGATGTTCTTACTTCCTCCCCAAGTGCTTCCTCCTCCCCTGGCACTTGAAAGGAGTGGAAGTGACTGTGAGATGGGTTCCAAAGGCATTTGTTTAGCTTTCTGTTGTATCCTCTGTAACCCGTTCAGGCTATTTACTACTATGAGGCTGCTGATTTTCATTTTTGTTTTCCTGACTTTTGCTTGGATTATTAGAGATTAATTGGCTAAAGGCTTTTTAAGTATTGGTGTTTTATGAACTGTGAATGTATTGATAAAATGATCAAAATGGTTAGGGCTGTAACCATCAAAGTGTAACCTACAGAAGGAATAAATATCCCCACTAAGATGGAGCTCAATTCAGAGCTTGCTGAAGCCAATAAAAGTTGTCACATTGGAAGACTGTAGTATTTGCTTAGGACCAGACCCTGAAAGCATATGAGGACACTGATTTTCTCTGAGGAATGTACAATGGTGTTCATTCAGAAATCACTTAGACGCATTGGCCTAAAGCCCTTTGCTGCACCCAGGAGCAGGAAACAGGATGGAAAGCATCTGCAAATGGCCAGTTCCATCGTAGGAAACCTTGCTGCTAGCACAAACGCTCACATCACCGATTCTGCCAGTAAGCATCTCACCTGGTGATTTTATGGAGTGAAATGTCAGATGTCTGCATCATTTTGTCATTAAATTATATGCAATAATGAAACGGCTGACATAAGTCACCAGATTTCTTAAAGACTCAATTGATTTTACTGATACTCCCTGGCAACAAAATGAATTGTGCTGAATATTCCCTAACTTTAAAACAAAGAATTAAGATCTCACCTTTTAGTGCATATAAAAAAGGAAATTCATTTTAATTACGACATTGCAACCAGAACTGTCATGATGAGTTAGACCCCAAAGTGTTTCTCTAATAAACCAGGTTAAAAATAGTCAGTTGTCTCCTTTCTGGTTTTCATTTAGGTTAGCTGCATAGATTCAAGGCTCTGTAACAGTATGAAGGCTGTCTCGTTTTCTTAATCTGATTACAAAAGACAGGCATGGATTTACCTGAGGGAAGTCAGAAATCATTCTTCTATACCCATCTGCCCACTAGACTGTTGGCAAGTTGTGCCATCCTAGATGCTGGATATGATGGATTTTCTCTAGTTCTACTAAAGTCATTTGCTCATCCCACTGTGCAGGAGACCTCCAGCTACATTGTGACTTGCACCCTGTCCCTGAAGAAAAGATGAGTGTTGACAGCTTCTTCACTGTTCTCTTTATATGAATTCTTGGCAAGTGTGTGCTGTCAGCTTGATCGTTTTCTCAATGTGGGGCATGTCCTTTAAAGAACAGGATGAGATAATGCAATTATGGAGATATTTTTGCTTCTGATTTTTCCTTTAGAAAACAGGAATATTTTGATTGTTGTTCAGTTCTGAGTCACTGACTAGCAGTATTATAGAAACTGTGCCCCGGAAGTCATCCTTCCTGTCACAACACTAAGCAATGAGAAGGCCTTTAATTCCCTCGGATCTATCTTGAGAAAATGTTCCCCATCATCTTCTATCTTTTTCAATCAAATAGTTTTAAAAATAACTTCTGTTTGCTCTTTGAAGGCTCAGAGCATGCACTGTTAGAAAAAAGAATTGTTGCAGGAACAGAATTCAGCACCTGTGAACAGATGTGCCTGTCTCACTCACCTCACCAGCCCAAAGTTAGGTATTCTGGGCTTTCTCCTGTGTTTCTTGGTTTTGACTTCTTGCTGGAAAGAAAGAAACTTACTCAAGATGTTCTCCATGATAACGAAAGTTTACTTTCCTTTCTCACAATGTTACTGAGTAGATGGGAGCAATAGGTGTGAACAAATGCTCATGAAACTGTACATTTATTTCCTACAGGAAGGGAGATTTTGGAACCTCCCTACCACTTGATTTCCCTACCATTTTTGTTCCTGTTCAGCTTTAAAGATCTAGTTTTTTTGTTCTCCTGGTATAATCTGTCCTGGAATGTTTGCATCAACCACAGTCAGAACGTGGTCCATGCATTTCAGGGTTATTCGTTCTCATTGAAGATATATTACTATTTTTTTCTTTATAATAGGGTAGTCCCTCTTCTTCTCTGCTTTTGGATTTGCTAGTACACACTGGACTGCATCTGAAGGAAGAACCCTGCTGTCTATGTTCAATACATGGATAAGACCCTTCCTTTTACTCTCATGGTTATTGTAGGCAATAGAGGGAGGTTGTCACCAGCTGAATTTGGTTTTTACCCACTGGTTTTCTGTACCCTGACAGCACAAAGGTTTTGCTGTGACTTTATAGTAATTAGTTCCAAAAAGAAAGTTATGTTTGTAGGGTTTTCAGCCCCATCCAATTGTATTCTCTCTCCTGGAACTTCAAGGGTATTGTTCTATCTTGTCTTTTGCTCATCTGACAGCTCTGTGGAGTTGGAAGATAGTACTATTCAGAGTGGAAGGAGGCATAATTAAATTCCTGCGTTTCTAGAGGAAAGGAAAAAAATCGCCCATTCTGGCAGTGAGGTGCAGGGGGTTGGCAGAGCACAAGCACATTCAGTTAGTTCCCCAGCACAGCTGGAGGCAACTCCAGGCAATCCAAGCTTTCTGGGATGCATGCGCACTTCCCTTGCTCCACACTAACTCTTCCTCTTATATTCCTATCTTTTTACCCCATTTGTCTTTCTCTGCACAAGGAACACCTGGATTCCTCTTTTATTTCTTCAGTGTTGTTTGTTTTTAAAAGTTGCTTCTTTTTCCTTCCTTCTCTCCCCTAACTTATTCTCATGGTCCCTTTCTGTGGCAAAGGGATGCTATGCACAGTCCATCTGTCTGCTGAACTGCCTGGTGTCTTCTGGGGAGTCAAGACAAGTGTTGTTTCCTGAGCTTTGTCCTTATGGACCAATGCCACAGCCAAAAACTGAGGTGCCATCCCTGCTGTCTCTATCTTTTTTCCCAAATGTAGGTAGTATTTATTTAATCTCTGCTTTCTGATGGAAAATATTTTCCAGTAAAATGCTTGGGGAGTTCTTGTGCACACTTCTTGCTTTCTTCACATGGGGAACAGAGAACCTCTCTTTTTCTACTCATGGGCGCAAGTTGTACTGAAATGTTCAACTTGTGGTTCAATTTCCTCCTTTCTTCCTCAAACTATATTCAATGACCATATATTGTATAAGATTTGATTGTCTTTATGTAAGGAAAAGCCTCTAGCTTGCTAAAGGTGATTGTTTTCACTTCATATTTTATGTTCAATGCAATGATCATTCTTTCTTTTTTCTTTCCCTCACTTTGTATCCATCTCTCATTTCCACCAGGAGGCCTATGACAATTGGAAGTACAAGGAGTTTTTACTACTTTGTTCTTTGACTGATCTCATGCATGTTTTTCTGCTGTTCTCTGGAAACCTACACCATATCACATTTGTCTTATTGCTATTGCCTTTAACACTTGCAATTCTTATAAAGGTTTAAAAAATAATCTCTGCTGCTGTGCATATTGTTGGCTTTGCCAGGGACTTGGTAATGTTTCAGTTTTGACATTAAAGGATCAGTTGAAACACTGCGCCTTGGGTTTAGTCTTGGATTCATAAAAGAGTAACCTGCACAAATGTGTGTTTTGTTTGTTTGCTTTGTATAGAGTTCCTGTATAGGGGGGAAAGTAAGTTGGCAATTAGACTGTCATGACTATCCTCTTATGTCCATCAATATCTATTTGAGCAGAACTAAGTATTGGTGTCATACTGGGACAAAGCTGAATATTACTTGAATCATTCTGGAACATGTAAAATCAGCTGTTAGGGAAGGTGAAGTTAATATGCTGCAGTCTGTAAATACCAGCTATGCCAAATCAAGTCTGCGCATAATGCTGTGTGTTACAGGAGATAAGACACTGAATTTCCAGGCAACTTGAAGAAGGCAGCAAAAATGTGTTTTGTTACCTATACAGCTCTGCTTATACGAGTTGCAAAGAAAGGTGGCACTGGCTGAAATAAAAGCCTCTCGGTTTCCAAAATATACCTGAATTTGTTCTCTCATTACTTGCTGATATCACAAATGATTGTGATAACTAATATTAACTGAAAGAAACATTTCTAATCTGTAAATCTGAATCTTGTCATAGAGAACAGTTAAATACATAAAATTAAGAAATAAGCTTACTAGAGTACCTTTGCTTGTTAGATTTTCTAATGCATCCACTTTATATCTCTGATAATATTTTTTTCTTAACAAGGAGTGCCTATAGCTAGATTTAATGACCACTTCCACAGCTTTCTTGAGACAAATTGGTCTAAAGGTACTTCGGCCAGCTTCAAGTTTTCACATGTTCTAGAACCTGCAGAATATCCAGCAACAATTTAAATTCAAGTCCGGTAAAGTTTATATTAGCCTGATGTTTCAGAGACATGTTGGATTACTCTCAGCTACAGAATTCAGGCTAAAGGCAACATTTCTATCACAGCAAGCCATATTGCTATGGAATGAAGCAGACCATGTTTAAAACTGTCCTCTAAGCCTGGTAGCACTTTCTGGAGATGATCATCTTAACCAGAAGGCTGCCCTGAGGCCACATCATACACAGTGGGCATCATCTCAGAGCACTTGCTGAGCCTCACCTTAATAGCTAAACTGAGATATGTACAAGGGATCTCAGTAGTCAGCCCTAGGGCTGGCTGTCATTCTGGTTGTGCCAGGATCATCAGCGAGCCTCAGTGTAGATCTGAGGCTCACTCATCCTGCTCCACTGTTCTGCCCTGAAATGAAGGGCAGACAGTGATGCTGATTCGGGTTGTGCAAGGATGCAGAGTCACACAAGGACACTGACTAGAACAGATTTTCTCCCCATGTGCACCATGAATCATGTCAGCTTGTACTACTGGTTGTATATGCGGGATGAGGGAAGACAGAGGAGGTAAGAAATAAGCAGTAGTGTAGCAGTATGAATAATCCCTTGTTACAGTTATTGACAATCCTAACATCAAGTGAAATATGGCTGATGCCTTAACGATAAGAAACTGTTAAGGGTCAGTTGTTTTCCTCTCCCACCTTGCTTGCTTGGCTTGGCCACTCATGTTAATTCCATGTTAATTCTTGTTCTGAATCACCCATTTACGGGTTTTTGATTGTCATAAAACTATCTGAAACTTGATCACAAATTAGAATCAAATCCCTTTTTTTTTTTTTTTGCAAGTCTCCTCTGAGCCAAAAACAATGAATGTCATCTTATGTGGTCTGTTTTCCTGGCATTTTAACAGAAGCACAGAATGAGTGGAAAACCAAGAACAATCTCTTCATGAGTACTTACTGTGTAATCTCTATAGATTAGCTTGTTCTATCAGTAAATATATCAAGTGAAAATACTAGGGTTCCTACTAAGCCTACTCCTTCACTTTCTAGTAACTCTTCTCTGTGATTGGATTTAGCTTTTAGATCTGAAGTAATGACTGGTTTAAAGACTGATAGCTGTTTTCTTCAGAATACTATTTGAGATTTCAGAATGTAATGTATATATCTTCTCTCTTGATTTTAGACCTGAAAGATTTGAGGTATCCACATAATATTACAATCCTTGCCCAAACACTTGTGTGGTTACCTGCACCTATCATCTATTCCTTTGAAGTTTATGTCTCATAGCAGAGCTGGGATGTAATGTCTCATTTCACTAGAAAGTGCTGCAATATTATCAAGAACATAAGGTTATGATTAAGAAAACTAAATTCAGTGTTAAATCTGAATTTCTTGGCTTAAGTGGTTTAAGACATGCACAGAAATTCTATTTGATTCAGAAAGAACTTTTTCATTGATCTAAATTAATGACCAAGAGAACTAATTTTCAGAGAAGAGAACAGGGTTTTATTAGTATGAGACCTTTCAAAAATGGGTGGCAAATGTTATTTCAACTTGGTGCTGTGCACATGAAGCTGAACTCCAGATCCTTTCTATAGTACATTCAAAGCCATTGGATACTGCCGCACTGTCACTGTAATTGATTTTCTTGGCTAGGTGCTAAAAAACAAACCTCCACAGAGTAAGACCTGTTCAGATGCTCTCTGGAAACCTCTATGACTCATGGTTAAGAGCAGAGAAGATGGATGTTACAGGTTTCCTCTGTTGAACACAGACCTCTTCCAAGACAATGTCAAATCCTCATTACTCTGAACCATCTTGCCCAAAGATGGCTTGGCCATAGCTAGGCTTTTCTATGAGGAAAGATTGCCAGTAGTAAGTACGGATGAAGTTTTCTTCTTCTGGCCTCCTGTCCTTTAACAATCTGCGAGAGCGGACACTAACTCAATTATTTGTGGCCTGGGGCTGATTTAATTCAATTCCACAATGGCAGAGAACCAAGTCTTAGAGACCAGTGAACTATTATTCCCACTGAAAAAATACCCTTGTGTGGTATTATCTGAAGAGGGAGAGGACCTGATTTTTGTGCTTTTTAGCAATGTCTGGTATGACTTTGGTCTGGATTCATTCAATCAGTGATTTTGGAAAACTGCAGAAGTTGTTGCTAGTTGAAACTTACGATATTGTAATGTAAGTAGCAATTAGTTTTACATACAGGATTTTAAATCTGATTTGCTCACTTCTAAGCATCTACATAGGTTGTCTCAGGGCAAAAAGGATCTCTTCCTGAGCTCAATATATAGATAATATATTAATTGTGGAAAAGCCCTAGCAACTGTAAAAATTGAATGGATTTTGCTGTATGATCTAGATGTGGGAGAAATTTTCTACTAAATGTGAGTGGAATTATATTAGGAAAAAATAACACTGAACGTGTTAACAGTATTAAGGCTACCATTGATTATTACAACATGTTTCCTTTTAGATAGGAAGTAGTATGGGAGAAGTGAAACAAACCAAAAGAAACATATCTAAACTATTAAATGTTTGTCAGAGTGGTCAAATGCAAGCAAATTGGTGGATGGTCAAAAATTCAGACGTTTATGAATCATTAAATTCAGAATTACAGTTACATCCATGCAAATGGTTTGTAATCTAATTAAATGAAAATAAGCTATTTAAAAGTATTTAAAAGTATTTGTAGTCCTGTTTTTTTTTTACTTCATATTTCAGTGATATCTTTTGGATTATTTCTTGGCATTGTTTATTTGAAGGTGAAAAATGATGCATTCTGAAATAGCAGAAGCTGTTAGTCTTGAAGGCTACTTAAGGAGAATATGAAAGGTGTGTGTGAATATATGGCAGGGCTGCTTAAGGCCAGTCTGTTATGCACGAGGCAGTCAGTTTAACATTTTAACAATCTGAACACAATCTTAGATCTGTGTGATTAGAAAAGCATTTAAGTATGTATTCAACTGCCTTTGATTTCATGTATGGAACTGGATGTTTTGCCAAGCAGAAGCAGACTGAAGGAGAGCAGGATTTGTTCCTATTCATTGAGGTCATTGCTAATTCTCCTATGGACTTCTGGTGCAGGATCTAGTTCAAAAAATACGTACTAGTAATGTCATGAGCTCATTTATAATCCTTATTTGGGGGTGAAGGTGGGAAGAGGGGAGTTTTATTTTTGATGTTGTTACTTATGCAAAGTATTTCTCTAAGAAGTTTTTAATCATTTTTTCCTATACCAGATCTTAAACCAAAGGTTAACCCTCAACTTAGAAACACTGTATTAAAGGCTGATAAATTTGAGGTTCTCCATGAGCTACTTTACATTTTCCTTTTGCATGGTATTTTGAGAACATTCTGAATTATTATCTTGTGCATGGTCATATAAATGAATGAACATGAATGGCGAAATGAATGCCCGACATGAATAGAATAGTACATGCAAAAGGAGTGTAGTAGAACTTGTTATATACCAGTGAAATGTAAATCAAATGTTAATGACTTCCTCTAAGAGACAACGTGTTTAATTTGTGAAGTATTCTCAACATTACAACTAGATGATGATAATAAAAACTTTAGAAATTTTAGATTCTTCTCACTGAATTTGGTGAGTTAGTGATTATGTGGTTTGACCCTCATATGGTACATCAATCATGGCAATGTTCCTTCACTTTGCGTCCAAGTAAAACCACTACTTCCTACGCAACATGTCATTACCATCACAATAGGATCTGCTTGGTAATGGCATTTGGAATAGATCCTTAACTTTAAAGCACTGTTTGAAATCAAAGCTTCCTTCCTGTTGCAACTTAGCTTTATAACAGACTTCTAGTGATCCTGGCAAATATAACGCTCTTTTTCTTTACCTACTTCAATTCTGATTCCATTGCTCTTTTTGGCAACTTTTTTTTTTATGGTAAACCAGAAAAGAGGTTTTCCAGATCTTGAGATAATATTCTAATTTCATAGGGAGAAAGAGGAAAAAAGAATTTTCCAATTGACGTTTGCTTGCATGATTTTGTAACCTCCATAGCTTGTTCTTTAATTGGAACCATCCAACAGACTACAGCAATCTCCAACCACTGTTCAAATGACTAACTCAAATAAGAATTAATCCATGAAATGGTATTCTTACAAAGCAGTATTACAAAGATTTGACAGAAGTAAGCCGAAGAAAGAGAAAAATTCAGAAACAATACATTAACTCCACCTATTTTAGTAAACACTAGCAAATGTATTCACTTACAGTCGCTGTTGTTTGCCAACGAATTGGGCAAGGATTCCATTTCTTCCTCTTAATTTTAAATATTAAGTCACTAATTGCTGAGATTTTTTCCCTCTTGCATATTTGAAGACTAACGTTGCAAAAGAAGATTGTTTGCTCTCTTATGTTTTGATCCTTCAGTATACATTGCTGCTGTTTTTTGGCTATTATCTGACCAAGCATATTAAAAGCGCACCCATCACTGTGTTACGTGGGAGGTCCACATAACATAATGGAAATAGTTATATTTCTTCATTAAAAAGGATAAATATTTCCTTCTTTTCTCATGTGACAGCTGTTCCCCTAAGAAGGATAAAATCCCCACTGGGCTTTTGGGACAACCTAGCTGGAAGGAATCATTCAGTTGTTAGGAGAGAGAGGGCCTGCCCAAAGACACGCAAGTTGTGTCATGATTCTAAGCTGTGGCAGCCCAATTCCCAGCTGGCAGGGACTCTGCAGGTCAGGACCCTCTTTTGAGAATATCCAGCCTCTACTTGTTCACACAGAACTTCCCCATCACTTTCCTCTGCCACTGTGGAGCAAAGGAGGGAGAGATGGCTTAGGACAGTAGAAGCCACTGTTAATTTTCACAGATACGTATTAGAACTGTAAAATCAGCTTATAAGTGGAATGTGACTCACTCTAATAAGCTGGCACTGGCCTGCCCTTGCCACTTAGCGGTTAATGAATTTTAATGCTGGTTTTCTTTTCTCAATGTCCTTCCCAGAGACACCCAGATTAGTGCATGTTACAGTAGACTAATGAGGGTAATGAAAGCACAGACTGCCATATTTAGGTGGACAATTGAGAAAGATGTGTGCCATGACAAGATATACTTGAGACTCAAATAAATTATTTTTGGTGCAGTTCTCCACCATGTGATTCAGTGCACAAAACTGTTGCTGTTATTGTTGTAATAAGAGCTATATGCATTGCTCTTTGATTGCTCTGTAAATATACTTGTGTTATTGGCTCTATGCTAAGTGGGCATTTTGGAATATATCTTCCTGATCAGTATATGTCCTGTGTCTGCACATGACAAAAATTAGAAATGAGAAGAAGGCAACAGCACCAACATCAGAAATCATTTCTTGTCATTCCTGTCAGTTTTGCCGACTTTCTATAGTGTAGTAAGCAAGCACTGTCTGCAACCAACCAACGCCAAACAGAGTTAGTAGTATCCTTGAATTTTATTCTAATAATCAGGGAATGTATAGCATTTCTCTTTATTGCCTTAAATGGCTCAAACCCTTTGAAGTAGTTATTCTTCTAATGAAGAAGCAGAAAAGGTGTCAAAGGTCTCTGTTACCTGTGAATGCTATCTTTCCCAGGACAGAATATGTTTCTGTGAATAGAAGCCTCAGAGTAGGAAAAGTAATCACAGAATCACAGAATCACAGAATCTACAAGGTTGGAAGGGACCTCTAGAGATCATCTAGTCCAACCTTCCC